>JAXDDX010000104.1:450000-635000 GCA_034670405.1 Hoplostethus atlanticus
ACTGAATGTATGTATGAGGAAAGCTAGGGTGGAAGATGTTTGTTTTGAGACTGCCCTCAACCTCCCACTCTCACGGCGAGGGCGTGGAAACCGACTTTTTATCCACTGGGCAGATCTACATCATCTGAACGACGTCCATTAACCTGTTAAGTGGCTGTTACTGTGGGCTAACACCAGCTGACCCGCTACAGTCTACAAGTGGTGTGTTTGCATGTGTGTATGTGTGATGTTGAGTGGTTGAGTTGTGCTTTATGTGTTGAGGGGATTGGCAGAAACGAACCAACACCAACTCTGGATTACTACAAGATCTGCCTTCTCACGGTGGATGATGCTAGTTAGCGTACTGTATGCTAACATGTTAGCATGTGACGGGAACAGAGCTTTCTACCAAAGACACAAGAGGTGATTTTGGTGGTAACGGGTAAAAGCTTTCTACGGCAACAGGCTGGCAAAGATTTGATCTTGTCGTTTGTTGTGGTGTGAGTGTATGATGTTGTTTGTGCAATACACAAGGTCTTCTTCGGTACTTCGAATGTAAAAACAAACTGTTGGGGGATCAGGTTTGGGACTTGCACAGTTTGAATGAAAATGATGATGAATGAATTTCCCGTGTGTCTGCCTACCTCCGGCTGGCTGAGGCTGGAGGACACCAGGCACCCTGAGCCGACATCCAGGTCCCACTGCTTCCTGCCCTGGTTGTGGGGGTCCAGAGCAGAGATCCGCCCATCCAGGGTACTGATGATCACCAGGGACCTGTGGGTGGAACACAGCGATTCAAACACACTTTCCAAAAGCCTACAACATAAGGATGACGAAGGAACAGGACACATCAGCGTGACCTAGCGGCTAGCTCGCAGGATCTCAGACTTTAAAAACACGCCAGCATGGTTGTCATGTGGGGATCTACAAGAAAATAGTTCCCTGACCCATTGAAAACATTCAACAGGGATCTGGAGAAACTCTTTCCCCAGCAGGAGAGTTTGGTCAGGTCCCGTCACAGACAACCATTTCAAAGCGAGGCGTGGTGCAGATGTTCCCCTCCCTGCTCCTCCGTCTGTTTAGCATGCAGGGTGGTCCTCCACTGCGGCCAGCAGCACACCTGGCCATGACAGACCCCATCCTGTCAGGTAGCGGAGGTGACACGAGGCTGGAGAGGCTGCTTAGCATGCCAACGGTTGCCGGCTTCATCCTCAACACCAACAGTTGCCAATACTGCTGAAATGCCCCTGAAGAAAAGCACCAGGTTGGTTCGATCTACGATGTAACCAATGCAAAATAATGGTAAAGTTCCACTGAGAAAGGGAAGCTAAGTATATAACACAACCTGCTCCGAGGGTTTGTGTCGATCATCAGCAAATACACGAGATGACTTAAAACATATTGGCAATATTTGTGAGCTCCACTATAATTCTTAGATCCAGAAAAATGGAAGCGATAAAGAGTGAAATAGTTAAGTTACAATTAATAAGTTAAAATTGGTTGTAAACCTGCAGCATTCAACTGTCTTACTGTCAACAAGCAAACAGACCCACACGACTTCTGGTGGCTGGGGGATTAAAACCAAACTATTAGGAATACCTTCCTGTTATTGAACTAAATATTTCATTGAATGATTTTAACCCATTCATTCATTAAATGGATTTAAAAGGTGAAATCAAGAAGGGATCATCTCTCTCACCTGGACTGACCTGGTCAGTACAGACTCATGTTCATATCATCTCAGTGTGGGGTTTCACATTTCCTTCACCTTTTTTCATGCAGGTGAGCACACAACCTCTTTTTTTTTCCAGCCTGGCTTCACATGCATACAGTCAGATATAGTCACGCCTTAAAGCTGCTGAGTACAACTAGTGCCTTGCTCAAGGGCAATGGTAGCTGTTGAGGGCGGAGAGTGCATAGTAAGCATCGTTTCATGGGAAGAGCAGGCGGTTCTACTATTGTAAAGGGAACATCTGAGCTAGATCTCATGTGTTTTGCCTGTGCCCTCATTTTGAACCTCCACCACCATCCCCTTCATCCAGGAAGGAGAAAGAAGACTTCGTCCCCGGGGAGATCACACTGATACTGCACCGGTGCAGATGGTAAAAGTGACTGTTAGAGCACACGGGGGGATTTCTGGGAATGATACGGACACTTCCTCGGTCTCAAAACTGTTATTACCGCCATAAAATGTGACTTATTTGGATGTAAAAACATCAATCAAACGTTTCACGAGGCCACAAAGGAAGTCTTTCATTCATAATCAATGGAGTCGTTCAGCGCTGTGCATCTCAGGGACACGTCAGATTAGTCTTGGCTTTCTTCTGGGCTTTGTAGCATTAGCAGGATGTTGTGAATGTTGTTCACGGCCCACGATGACAGCTCAGAGGGATAACACATCGCTGCTCCACTTCAAGGATTAATAGTTTTAATTCAGACAGGCTGACACGGACCTTTGTGGTTTGAGGAAGTTGAAACCCATCAAAAGCCTATGGGATAGTGTCTGGCTTCACCACTTCCTCAGAAATCGGTTGCTTTACACTGACCAAAAACATGATTTTTGCTGAATATTGCGACTGCAGTATGAACTGGACATTTCTTTTAGCATTTAACATAAAACATACTTCAAATATTCTGCTGGAATAAAAATTGAAGATTTCCTCCAAGATGCTGCAACTTGATCTGCAGGTCAAGCAGTCTGCACAGCACCAGGACACAGAACATGACAAACTCAAGGTTTTTGTGCATCAGGAGTGATATTTGACAAATTCCTGATGAGTGGCGTTGCCCTTTAGGTGGTTGCACTGCAGTCTCTTTTGTCTAGCAACCACAGGCTGAAAACAGTAGCCCGACTGAGTTGAGTGATGGGAGAGGCCGAGCCCCACCCTTCACCCTCGGTATTTCTTCAGGCTTCTGCCGCATTGCCTGTCAATGACGTTCATGTCCTAAACTCTGACAGGGGCCACGTCCTGACTATTGATCTGTTAAGTGTCTAGAGGAGGCGCTGTCAACAGGCAGATGTTTTATCTTGATCCAAGCTGGTGGACGGTCTGCTCAACGCGCATGCTCCCTCGCAGCGTTGCATTCACACACCTTCACACCTGGGAGCCGCCCAGTACAACCACACTGTTCCACTGGTGGCAACTGGGCACTACGGGGTTAACTCCTTTACTCAAGGGCACCTCGACAGGAGCAGCTGGGGGAGGGCAGAGCGCTACTCATTCACTTTCACCCGCTGAAAAATGTTGAGGAAAACAAACCCTGGCCCTCGCCATCCATCATCATTTATTCACACCGTGACAGTTGTCAACTAGAAGCGCTCAACGTTAGGCACAGGCTGAGCAGGTGAATCGCTATTGACCAGCGATAATCCCTCATCGATTACACCTTTCAAATACACTTCAGTCATGAAGGGGAGCGGACATGTTCAAGGATGCTCGAGCCTTAAGACAACGGAGACATCGATCGTCTCGGGGGGTGGAAATCAATAACGGGAAGATATTCTGAACCTTGTGTGTTATTCCTTCCCCACGTTTGCACCGACACGCTCAGAGGGAGTTTCTATATATGGATGAGCTCGTCGTCTCAACTCCACTCGAGCTGGGAGTTTGTATAGAAATGCAACTCAACAGTAATGAGCCATGCGTCTTGCAGCCTCATCAAAGCAAAAGATTATCTCCGCAAATCTGCTCTCAGCGTTATCAGCATCGCCACCAGCGCTCAAGTACAGAGCACTAAGAAAAACATTGTTTTTCTCCTCAGCCACCAATAAAAATACAGGGTGTTAAAGCCCGGCTCCACTCTCTCGATTGGCTGTGAAGCCCTGCCAAAAATATTAGGCTGATTGGTTGTTGCTAAGCAGTAGGCTCTCTGAGAGGGTGGAAGCTTGGCCGTGCTCGCTCCACTGGCCCCGCCCCCTCCAAGTCATGCTGTGAATGTAGAAGTGAAGAAGAAGTCATTGAGAGCATGGAGTTCAACTTCAGAGAGGGGGGGGGGGGGGGGGGAGAGAGAGAGAGAGAGAGAGAGAGAGAGAGAGAGAGAGAGAGAGAGAGAGAGAGAGAGAGAGAGTTTCATTTGGAGAGGGAGATCAAAGCCCTTTGTAGACTCTTTGAAAAGAAGAGGGGGGGGGGGGCACTTAACTCTACGACTTAGGTAACATGATGGCAACAGAGAAACGGGGGGGGGGGGGGGTCTACTAAAATAGTACTACACCAGAATAAAGAAACGAATCAAACAAGCAAAACAAAACGCAGCGCCACAATCTTGTTTAGAACTCGAGGCAATTTATTTTCCACGCCGGCGCCCCCAGACACCGTCCCCCCCCCGCCACCAAAGGGATCTGGTGTAGCCTATGGGGCTGTTGTTGCCGAGCGTGACAGAGCCGGGCAGCGGGCTGGTTGAAGAAGACGTTGGGATGGAGGACGTGGAGACAGAGAGAGAGAGAGAGAGAGAGAAACGGGGATGCCAACACAAGGAGGGTTGTTAGCGTCCTCGCCTGTAACGCTGTCAAAGTGTCATAATAGTGCCGAGTGCGTCTTCAATCACAAAGCGAGCGGCAGAGCGGGGAGCCAATTAGCCTCGCTCTCACCAGACTCCGGCTCCTTGGAGACTCGGAGCCTCGGTCTGCACACACTGCCGAGCGGCGCTGCTGGTAAACAGACTCCATTGAAAGAAACAACCAGGATGTTTACACAGGCCGAGTCTCCAAGGAGCAGGGAGCCGCTGACCCGGACCAATCGCAACAGCCTGCCTCCAGCCGTCGGCCAATTGCAACACTGTTTTTCTCGCACGCTCAGCCAATGGGCGAGCGGCTCTTCAGAATCTGGGCCAATGGCAGGGCGGGACTGCCTGTAACCATGCAACAGCGAGCAGCCTGGATCCACGCTGAAGTGTGGAGTTTTGCTGCCGCGCAGCTGCCACTCAGCCTGCCGTGCAGCGACCGAGAGGCAGAATAAAAATACGAGCGCATGGGGAGCACGTGGGGAGAAAGTTATGGATGCGGCGCTGAGTCGGCCGCGCCCTGCAGGACCAGCTGCACCGACGGTAAAAAAAAAAATATGAGGAAAGTGAAGTGCATTCCTTTAAACTCGTGGACATCCTGACATACATTAAGCCTGGGCATGGAGGACATAGAGGGGTGGGCTTCACATGTTAGACTTCTAACGGCTGTTTGATGAGCAAGAATGAAATTTAAGACTCATTTCACCACAAACATGTACGTGTTGAGTTAGAAATAAACAAGGTTATCTGTCAGAATATGGGTTGACGTCCGGCTAGAAAAGTAGTGCAGCAAACATTTAGAAACCCTCTAAACTATGGAGAGTATTTGAGTTAAGGCTATATCTATTAAAACCTTTTAAGCATTTAGTTCTCTCCCACACAACACTGCTGACAACCACAACTTTGTCTTTTTCGGATGCAAACAGAACAATGTACCCATGTGCAGGCTGATGCCCAATATGAACCTCAGACAGAACAGAGATGAACAACCAGACGACAGACCAGATTCAGCCTCTCAGTGTCCCTGTTAGACAAACTGGGAAAAACAGGACTGTCACGATGACTGAAACGTGACCAGAATGTAACTCAGTGACAGACTTTGCCATGTCTGCTTTAAAATCCTCGCGACACCACCACCTCTCCACCATATGGATCTCTGCTGCAGACCACTGCAGCCAGGAGAGGGTGTGGTTCAAAACTACTATTGAAAAAACAAAACACACACACTGTTGAAAAGCTTGGAAAAGCCATCGCCCGATCTCCTCTTGCACAACCAACTACCCTTTCCAACCCGTAGCGTCTCACACGTGGTAAAATCCAAACTCTATGGCGCCACGCTCCTGCCGGCTGATTGGCTGGGCTGCCCCTCTGATCTGAGGATCTGATTCGTTGTTGCTAAGCAGTGAGGAGCTATCTACAGTACAAACAGGGCAGCATGGTCCTACTAACTACCAGCTAACTCCTTGTTTTCGTTCCTTCCTCCCTCCTTCCCTTCCTCTCCTCTCCTCTCCTATCATAACATCCCACCTTTTGGTTCTGCCCCACCCAGTACTGCAGTACTGCAGGGTGGGTCCCACCGACTACCGACTACCACTGACCTAGTAAAATCACACCAGGGATCAATACTGTTCGGTAATAACAGTCGTACAAAGTGTTTGTGACATCACAACCGAACAAGCACCTGCAGATCAAACGTCAACAAACGTTTACACTTTAAAAAGCAACAATAAAACAACGGTTGTGTTTTCACTGGTTTGTTGTTCAGACGTGACTAAACGTGTGATATGTGACGTGTTGACAGACGATAAAAGCGATTTGACGCCGACCCCGACGCCGCCAGCCTCAGCTCCACGTCAGGGCTGTCTCTGATCGACAGTTTAAAGTTCTCCTGTGAAACTTTTCCTGAGGGAGTTCGGAGCCACACCTTACTCCGTCGTCACGGCCCGTTATTCTGGGGACAGATACTATTAATAAAACCCACAACATCTCCCCGGTTACAGAGAGCGGTTTAGTGAGACAAAAAAAAGAAAAACAAGGACATGAACTCTCCCCTCCAAAAAAAATAAATAATAAAATCCCCCTCCTCTTCTTTCCCCTCACCCTCCTATAGCCAGACCCACGCGGCCAACTCAAATTCTGAGCACTAGCCCTTCTCTCCGACGCAATTGGCCGACAGGTTGCCCGGCTCGGCCCGGCTGATTGGCTGTTGCTAAGCAGTAGGCTGTGGGAGCCAGCCAGCAAGCGTGGCGGCCCAGAAGAGCTGCTGCCGCTACCGGGCCCTGAGGGGGGTGAGGTGGTGGAGGGGGTGAGGAGCGGTGGCGGGGGGTAGTGGGGAGGGAGGGAGGGAGGGAGGGAGGGGGAGGGGTTCAAACAAAGCTGTCGTCCTCTCTCCTCTCACCTCCAAGCGCTCCCTAAGGTGCTAAGAGGTCCCAAAGGAGCGCTCGCTGGCAGAGGAATCAAACCAGGCCACACCGTTACATACAGGATTCACACACACACACACACACACACACACACTACACACACACACACACACACACACACACACTAACACACACACTAACACACTAACACATACACTAGTCTCCAGAGCAGCATTTGTAATGTATAGACGGCAGCGCGGTGCGGCGAGGTGACAGCCGTCAGCAACACAACAGCAGCTCGCTTCACAAACTGAAGGCCGGATCAAAGTGAACATCTAGAATATTTATAGATTACAGGAGAAGGGAGCGGAGGAGGGGGGAGGAGGGTGGAGGAGGAGGGGGGAGGAGGGGGGGGAGAAAAACTACTGCAACTGACAGAAACTTAAAAATGTAGACATCTGAGTGTACTCTTTGTTTTCGTCCTCTTGAAATGTTTTAAAGAGCCATCCCAAAATCTAATTTGTTAGAAGAAGAAAACCTCGAAGTTCATCCTCCCCTCTCCCTAGAAAACAGAGAAGAAGAACTAAGAAACATCACTTCAAGATGTCGCTCCTATACATCTACACCTCTCTAACATGTAGGAGATCCAGTCTGGTGGAAGTCCATCGGTTGTCTTTAATCTTGAGTCATGAACTATAAGAGAAGGTGTCCCGCCCCCCCCCCCCGCCCCCCACCAGCCAGACGGAGGTTCTGCCAGCTAACAATATCCAAGGTGTGTTACTATTGTCACAGGGAGTCACTGATCATAAGACCTGGTGTACACACGGCCAATGTTTGACGAGGCCGGCTGAAGGCATGGCAGGAGAAACCTTGAAGGTCATTGAAAGAGGAGATAAGTAACAGTCGACTCCGTCCACACTGAGACGCTTTTTTTGACATTTTTTGAAAAGCTCGCCGTGCAGACTAGACCACCACAAATAAATACTTCCCTCCATGGGCAGAACACTTTCGGGGGTCTAAACGCCGGCAGTACTTTTACTCACTTTTACAGTACTTTTACTAAAATGATCATGCATCGAAAAAGAAAAGCCGAATGGAAACGGCAAATTTGGATAAAATTCCTGAATGCTGCAAAAAAAAGTTGTACAATTCTTTGAGGTGGAAATGTTTTTGCTTTGTTTTTGTAAGTTGCACTGGAATCACGTTTGTTGAATAAAACATGGATCAGTCTTGATATTCTGAAACGTATTCTCAAATATCGGTCCACTACCACGTCAGACCCACTGTTGCTGGTTAATATTTCCAGGTTCATTTCTTGTGTTTTCCGTCTCCAGACACCATGAATATTAGCTGACACGTCACAACAACAACTCCCCCAACACTAATCAATTCTTAAAAGGCTTGTTCCATTTTTAAATGGATTTCCAACCTGATGGAAACTCAACCTGAAGCACAATTTATTTATCGCAACATTTCAAAAGTTCACCTAAAATTTGCTTTGACAGTTGGATGGAAACACAGCTAGTGTGAATACCCAGGAGGCCACATTAAAAAGCAATGTGTGTGAGAGAGAGAGAGAGAGAGAGAGAGAGAGAGAGAGAGAGAGAGAGAGAGAGAGAGAGAGAGAGAGAGAGAGACATCCGCAGACAGACAGACAGGGTGTGATCGCAGGTCTTCTCACTACTGATGAGAGGCTTTTAGAACAAGAGTCGTCGTGTTTTCAGAATAAAAGCCAGACGACGACTTCACTTCCACTTTTTGCAATCATCTTTATTGTATCATCATTTTGGCTTCTTATCAGTTTGGCATAAATCAAGGGCGCCTTTTAAAAATCAATCCTAAAAACATTTTTTTACCAATTCATTGTTGTTGTGTTTGGCTGCTTTATTCTTACGTAACCTTGTTCAAAGTGTTATGTAACCTTTTGATTCATGTTGATTTGCGTTTATATATATTTACTTGTTAGTGTGAAAGTATGTGAAGCCTTAACAGCATGAACTGACTTTTTATTATTTATTATTTTGGCAAAACAATCACACAAATGCAAAAAAGGAACCAGTGTCCACTCAGCTACCGATCCCTTCAGTCACTTCCAGTTTATGTTCTTGTGCACAAAACACCAAAACAAAAGAGAACAGGGGAGGAGTTAAAACTTCTAATACTATATGACCAGAAACTGCTTAATGAAAGGTGTTTCAAAGACAAAAGCAATAGACGACTGAATTTGCTGTGAGAGAGAAAGAAGGAAAGGAAAGTGAGAGGAAGACAGAAAAAGACAAATAGGTAGATATAAATAGAAAGAGAGAGACAGATAGAGAGAGACAGACAGATATATATAGAGACAGACAGGAGGGTGTGACCAGCAGCAGGATGAGCTCTGAGGAGTTTGGCAGGAGAAAAGGTTGATTCTATCAAACTAAATTACTTAACTAATTACTTTCGATTTTCTACTTGATAAAATATCAGGATGACAGTCGGACGCCTTCGCCTCCTGTCACCACAGCAGACCAGAGCGGGGCGGGCCAATCTGGGCCGGTCCGGGCCGGGCCGGGCCAGGCCATCCAGCGTCCGGAGACATTTGGCCAGTAGTTCCCCTCAGACAGGATGGTGTCCTGGTCCACGGGCCGGACGTGAACAGCAAGTCACTGTTGTCGTCCAGGAGCGTTTGTTCACTTTAAAACAAAGTTAAACTCCATCTCTTCCTCCGTCTCTCTCTCCTACACAATCTCTGCACAGTGGTTTGACTAAGTCTGATCACTCCTATTCCTCTCCACTAAAGCAACATGAGCCTTGTCCAACTAGCAGCCACTGATATTTGACGTTTAGAGTTGTCAGTCTAAAGTGTTTCTCAGGACCAAAAAGGTTGACAACCAACAGACCTGTGATGCATGTCACCACCGACGAGGGATGGCAGGGCCAACTCCGGGTATTAAGATCCGTCCTGAGGCATGAAAAGGAAAGAAAGCTTCACAACGTTTGAGTCTTACACTGAGAAGTTCTGTCTCTAGTTGATAGGCGTTTGTATTGAGGGAATGAATCTAGCGCCGGGAACGGTCTCGGCATCAAAACACTGTCGACGCCCAGCCCTGCCGGTGAGAGGGGATCTCACTGCGCCAACCATCCGAGGTGGGCGTCAAACCCTCTATTTACCAACGCAGACAAAATCAATGCACTACCCACTGCGCCAATAGCTGCATCTCACTCTGGGAGGCAGCAGCAGGGCTGTAAACACCAACTGTGTCCTGCATGAAGCACCAAACTTCAGACCGGCAGCATCCAGATTATTTACACACAGAGGAGAAGTTGTATGTAGAAAAGTGACACGTGTGATTAGCGTGGCTGTGTAACTGAACAGGTAAAGGTTAGGGGGTCAATTCCCACTGGGGTCACCCGGGGGAAAAATACACAGACTCATTTGGCTGTAAAGCTCTTTGGATGCAAGTGACTGCCAAATGTTGACATCAAGGCTTTTAATTTGAAAACAACATCTGCAAGGTGTCCAAGACACCCCCCCACAGGGACAAGGACTTTTGGTGGGAAATGTAGAGGACACCTATTCCACCTGCCCACGCGCCACCCTGCCAAACAGCAGCTTCACCTCAACATGCGCGAGCCACGCGAGTCTGCGGTTTCATCCTCGTGGATCAAACGGTGCCAGCCTGTCGCAGCTTTGTCATTTCTTGTGCAAACTGCAAGACTCCCAATTCACTTGCGTGTAAAATAAATAGATAAGCCAACTTGACTTGACTCGGCTGGGATGCAGCCTCTCTGCTGGCGCGAGATAAGGGCTGGTGATGGGAGCACCGCATCCCTCTTGCTAAAGCTAAGTGATTAGCTGTGCTGCCTTCATCTACTATTGATTGGAGATTAAAAGGAAGCTAGATTTAAACTCCTACCAGACATTTATGAGTGAGAGCCAATATGACCAGTGGAAACAGTGAAGAGGAACCTGTCCTGCCACATCCTGGACCAGTGCACGGATCTTCAAATAGAACAATCTAGAAGAATTTACTTTTCCATCAAGTCAACTCAAACGACTTGACAGGTCCTCTAACTGCGGTTAAACAGACCAAGCAGCTGCTGTATTTACCGAGTTAGACACACGGTAGTTTAAGGCTGATCTCCGGTCGGTGGACTCGACGCTGCGTTAGAGCGCAGGGCGAGCGTTTGCTGCAAAGTACCGTTCGTGCAACTTTTCCACTGCTGATCGATAACCAAATACCTGCCCGTGGGCTTGCGGTTTGTATCGATGCTAGATGACAGCCCGAGCTAATAACATAGCGCCAACTTCGGAAACGAGTTTAGCCTGTTGTTGACGCGCAGGAACAAGTCGGGCTCGCTCCCCGTCCTTCACAAACTTTGCTCAGTGGACTGTGGCGTGATTTGCCCGGACACGCGCGCCAAGCCGTGCTACCCGCTGTCAACCCTGCTGTCCAATAAACCCGGTATAACCCGGTATAACCCGGCATAACGGGAACAAACCACTGACTAACCATGTCAGAGTAGGTCTACACCCCTGCACGCGTCGTTCGTTTATGTAACGTACGTCTATTTTCCGTGTGATCGCAGACGCAGCGCATCAAACTTCTGAGTCGAACCCCTAGGTCCATTATCGGACACCCAGCCAAGCCCGGCCGCGGATAACGTTTAATGTCCGTTATTGTTTGGGCTTTTCACTTCTACCACTTCCACAACTACTTGCTGACACGATGGGGACCTGTGCTGTAGCAATGACCCACTAACACAAAGTCTAGAACCCGGGAGAACTCAAGCTAACCTCGTCCACAAGTTGCTCGTGCAGCGCTGACGAGCCCGTCCAATAACGGACGCGTTTATAACTTACCGTATTGGTCTTACGCTTCCGCTGCTTTCTCCGTGAGACCCGTCGCCCTCCCCCGTTGCCCCGTTCTCGTCGTCCTCCACGGTAACGTCTCCGATGACCGGGGCGCCTATGTTCTCCAAGCCCCGCTCCATAACGCTTCCACCATCTTCCTCCGAGGACGAACCCGAGCCCCGGGAGGCGGACTGCGGCTCCCTCCCGATGGCGGAGCCCTGAGTTTCTGAGATCCCGATCAACGCTTTCAGCAACAGCAGGAGCACCAGGGAAATGCTCACGTTTCCAAAGTGAAACCCCCTTTCCATTTGTAAGACTGGCACATTAGTGAAATATGCGCTTCACATGCCAGTGGCCTTGTAAATCTGAAATAAAACACAGACGTGCAAAAAATGTGTAACTACAAAGTGAACCCTGGTCTGTCCTGCACGACGCCCCGCCAAATCTATTCTTTAGGTAAACATAAACAGCTACTGGGACACCATGTTATTCCCTTTATACTTGCCTCGAGACTTGCCTTAGTAACGCTTCGACCCGCCCCGTTTCTACTCCAGGATTGGTCGGTGCAATCCTCACGGGCGTTAAAAATCCATGTAAACGCATCTGATTGCGCCGCGTTCTGTCAATCATACGAACCAGCATACTAAGCAGAATCCGATTGCACCAGATGTCTGTCACTCACAGAGGCGGGCTCTAGGCGGGCCAGCCCCCCAAACACTGGCTTGTATTGGATAATTCTGCTGTCAGTCGAAACGACGCAGGCGCACGCCGGGCTGCCACAAAACGGGAGCAAAAGGTGACGCAAAAGAGTCCCCGATGGCGTTTCCTGTGACCATAGTGTGATTGGTGGCATGTTTCGACGTTGGCCCAATAGAAAAGCAACGCCGCGGGAAAGCAACGCCATTGGCTGGTTCGCATAACGGCGGACTAAACCGGGGCACGCGATTTGATAATTCAGCTGTCACTCTCGCGCGGTTGCCAGGAGCCTCCGACATGAAAACATCAACGTGGCCACACTGTCGACACGGTTCCTGTTCCTCATCACGAGTTACGGATAAACAAACCGGCCGGGCGATGACATAATCACGACTGAACGACTCTGACAGCGGCAATTAACGTCTCAAACGGAGAGGCGATTGATTTGAGCGCGCCTGTCCGCCATGGTGCGTTCACTGGTTGCTTAGTTCTCAGTTCATGTGAAGACAGTACATGACAGTCACATGTAGACATGCAGCTGCTGCGGTGCTGACAGTTGCTCTGTGTGTGTGTGTGTGTGGCACCCTGCTGTTCTTTGGACCATATACACGGTATGAAACGGTCCGTAAGGTCACGGTGAAGCATCAACCCTGCTCTCTGTTTGCTCTACTCGAGTACATGTGCTAATCTGACATCTCTCCTGCCATACTAGAATCAAACTACTTCCCTCTCTGGCGACCCCACGTGGGCATTAAGGGGCACACCACGCAGACTGCTGGAGTAATTCTGCACCATTTACAAATATGACACCTACTCTGAGGAAATGACTGTTGGCATGAAAATACAGCTCAGGAGTCAGGATTATTACTGGCCATGCTTAAAAAAAATAGTAGCCTTTTAGAGGTTGTCATGTTTTTAATTATTGATCAATGAACAACTTGTTTTCTTTGCAATATAGTTTACCTTTAGTTGGGAACAGAATGATGAGTGATTTTTCATAGAAACACAATAAAACAAGGTAAAGAAACAGGAGGCGTAATATATCAGTTTGGTCCTGTATTTGTTTGACACACAAACCACAGTAGTACCTTCACAGCAAAATCATAATCACAGTCGTATTGGTAAAGAAGGGCTGATAAGAGAACTGTTGGTGCAAAACTATCTAACGTGGTCTGAAATCGATATGAGCCGAACTGGGCCAGTCACCCTCGGGACAGGAAACTAACTTTTTGTGTACAGGCCACTGAGGCTGATAAATCACAAGCCACCTTCACTACCAGCCAAAAAAACAAACAAACAAAAAAAGAATTAAACCTTAAAACAATTTCCAATTACATGGCAAAAGTGGCTGGTAGGGTCGACAAACATGCATTTGGCTGGTGGCGGTTTTCATTTCCCAGCCTGGATGTTCTTCTGAGCTGAGTGTAAGGCATCGTGGAGCCAGAGGCCAAGAGGTTCATTCACAGAAATATCCACCATTTGAATCAAAGTGACACCTAACCTACTCTTACAAAATGATTGGTAACACAAAGTAATAAAAAAATTAAAAAAGTATCGTGAGGTAACATTTTTCCTTGGTGGACAAAAATACAATTTTACAGACTGGACTCTCTCTAGTTTGAGATGTTGAATGAACCTCTGGTAATGATTTTTAAACACACATCAGGTGAGACATTTCAACATGAGCACTGAGGAGACTTGAGGCACATTACAGGCCAGTCAGTGTCATAGATGTTGCATGACATCTCTGATAGCAGTTAGATCACCTGCACCTTTAAAGCTGCACTGTGTTGTTTGGAAAAACAAAACATCTCCATCGTTTTACCTAGAAATTATTAAAATCCACCAAACAGTTAACCTGCAAGGTGCTGCGTTGCCCTGTAGGTCTAATAGGAGTTGGACCTTCACAGTTACTTTCTCAATTCAGGGATTCAACTTTTGTCTTGCACTTAATTCACTACGACACTTTGGAGACGTTGTTCCTCAAACACAGTGCAGCTTTGATACGACACACAAGCAACACTGAGGCGATGCTGGGGGGCAGAAACTGTTATCCATTTAGTTAGTCAGCAGAGATATCCTGGGGGAAAACAAACAATTCCAATCTGCAAGCATAGCCGCCCATCTGTTACCTCAACAAGCCGCCTGCGTACCGTTTTACAGTTTGGTGAGATCATGGCACAAGACTTCCTGTGACCGCTTGAGTAAGTGGTGAAGAAACCCGCATGCACTTGACAAAACAGGCACAGAAAAGAACCAACACTTGGGTAAAGCTGTACGTTAAGGACAGGACATACATTCAGGGGTTTGTTTTCTGGTGGGATGGAAGGCAAGGGGGGGGGTGGAGCAACCTCTGTGGACGTTGGACTGTCACCCTGCTGACTGACTGGTTCAACAGGTTGACGGCTGTTCAAACAGAAGGAGGAACCACATAGATTTAGAGGAGACAACCTGAAGCTGCAGCGAGCCAGTTTCCTTTCTCAATAGAATCTCTCTTGACAGATCGGAGGCTTTTAAAGTCACCGAAACTTTCAAATATACAAGATACTTTATGCAATCCCTTTAGTTGTCCCTGCAGTTCCACAGGTACAATTTAAGATTCTCGCTGAATTAAGTTGCTGAGCTGACAGACAGATTGTGGAGCGTCACCCCGCCGTCAACCTGGGAAGCTAACCCGTGTGTTGGTGTACGAGGACCGAGGTGACCGAGCTAAAACCAGCTTCGTTTTCACTGGAGCGCAAAACATTTCTGGGGGAAAAGGCAAACTGTTGCTCTTTCGTTGAGAGACAGCAGGTTTTCGGTAATACCCAGAAAGCATTGCTCTAGAGACACAACAGGAAGTGCATGCTCCTGCAGGGATACCCTAGAGTACTGGTTCTCAACCTTTCGGTGCTGAGCTACGGTCTACCACCGTCTACCACGGTTCTATGTGAGGTCTTGTTGTTCTCGCACCATGTGACTTCATGTCATTTGTCCATGTATCTCTGCTCCAACGCCACCAGAACCGATTCCTGTACCTTTATTGTACTTGCTGAAAGGACTCTGGCTCGTGAGCAGAACAAAAAGACTGCAAGGCACATCAAATATCGGGTCGCTGACGATGCCTTGAGCGTTCAATAGGTTGGTGGATTTGGCCTCAACTGCATGAACCAAGATGAAGCAGGAGCATTTTAACCTCGCTGAATTATAAGGGAGTAAATTTTAGTCAGGATTGAAATTCTTAAAAAGGCACACCGAGTTCACCGTGAGCCTCGCCGGACTGGTTGAGAACCACATTCACTCAACCTCCCAAATTAAAAGGAGGAGTGAGCAGTCAGCCGACCGGAGACTGAAAAAAAAAAAAAACCCAAAAACTATTTGAGGTGCACTTGGTTTTACTTATCAGGCACTTGAACACTCACCACTTGCAGGATAAGCAAAATCAAGCGCTCCTCCATCTTTTTGAAAACACGTGAGAAGTGTTCAGCTAGTTTTGTCCCGTGCTGCAGGAGGTGCAGCTCCATCCAAACACCACGAGGGGGCAGAAATCATATACGGCACTTGTGGGAGAAGTGAGGTCGCTCAAGAGGGGGCAACAGTGAATAACGGCAAAGTCCTCAGTTGATTGGAGGATCCCGAACCTGCACGCTGCCGTCCTCCATCCCAAAGTAGGCCCTCTCCGCCATGCCGACGAACAGCCCGGTCTCCACCACACCTGAAGGACACAGGAAGACACTCGGTAAGTCGCCCACATCAAAGTAGTTAGATGAGAGAGGAGGACCAACTCTGATCTCCAAGGCTGACTCTCTACTTGCTGCCATGACAACACTGGTTAAGATGACATGACGTATGAAAGCAGACGACATGTTTTCTGACAAGATACTCTACTTATTCTGACTGTTTCTATCGGCCATGCTGACGTGGAGGGATGAGGAGTGGCGTTTTTTTTGCTCATTTTATGACAAAGCTGTTTTATTTTGAAATGCACCACATCTGCTGCAATTTGAAATCTAAAAAAAGCTGCATTTCAAGTCGTCGTCTCGCCTGCACCCCCTCTGGGCATGGAGAGATGGTGATATATACGCCATGACATTTGGCTGACCGACACACTATCACCCGGCCCTACTTCACTTCATCGGCTCCTCACCTGGGATCATCTTGATGGCGGTGTTGACGTCCTTCCAGTTCTGAGCGTGCTCAAACTTCCAGTCCAGGATGAAGTTGCTGTTGTCGGTGACCACGGGGCCCTGCAGGCAGAGAGACACTGAGATTCAACGACTACCATCGGGCCCTTTGCTGCTCCGGTGGCCGGCAGTAGGAGGATAAATGTGTTTAACATGCTGTTTAACAGACAGCGTGTGCGATCATCAAACCCTTCCCCCGGGGGAAACAACGAGGCACAGATCGATTTACTACGATGCCAACGGTTTCCGTTGACAAGAATCAACACGCCCGACTGCAACCGGGTGTTGGGGATTAAAAAGAAAACGAGTAGGAGGCGAGTTATCGATGTTCCACTCTGCAGACTGTGAAAGAGGCAAGGACGTCTCCGTCATCATCGCTGGCATCACTACAGCTGCCAGAGTCTTCCTACCACACTGGAGAACAGCTAACAGCAGATATCAAGCAATACAAATATAGACCAAGACTGGAGGGAGACGTGAAGACAGGGCTTCTGACTTATAGCAAGTTTACGGGTTTCTGTAGGTCTGCATCTTCCCTCTCCCTCATAGCTATAATAAACTATTGTTCATTGGTTTCCTTGTCTCGTGTATCAGTAGCGGTCTGGTGCCTTTTCATTTCCCAACCTTTCCTAAAGGTCCTGAAGAACCGAGGTCAAACCACGTTCAGTGAATGTTGGTTAAATCTGGACGCTCTTATCCAGAACAACTGGCAGGTGAGTGAGCAGATCGGCGTCTTGCTCAAGGACCAAACCTGAGAAGGTCTCTACCCTCCGATCCACCCGTTGTTGAACCCGTTGAATTGATCATGTCTGAGTACCAAGACACATTTAACACATGTCCCTAAAATGAAGTGCTTGGTCCAAGTTACTGCTACACTTACTGCTTTACTGACGGCCATCCTTAAGATGGCCTCCCCTCCGAAGCGTTTGGCTATGGTCCTGGAGATCGGCACGTACGCCATGGGAATGACCTCGATGGGAACGCCCTTCTTCCACTGCTGGCCCAGAGCCTTGGAGTCCTTCCTGGGACGGGAAAGGAAAAGGAGAATAAGCACCGAATCTAAACCCACAAACATATAGATATCAGTACCACCAGACCGGCCTGGTCCAGGGGATCCCAGGACCTTCATTTGGACCATGAGGGTTCGGGTACAGAAATGTAAAATTGTTTCTACTGTAGGAAATAATAAAGTTTAAGTGCATATGATTTTACTGGGCCATGTCTGGAACCCCTCATGGACCCCTGATGGTCCTCTGACCACACTTTGGAAACCACTAGTTTTTGTTGTACATGCAGTATAATGACAATAAAGTTGAATTGAATTAAACTGGCACAAGTACTAAAGGCCAAACCACACCACAAGAAACTCAAGAAACCAGTCACTGGAACTTCATTTTCAATAAATTGATCTCTGGCAACACTTCATGTTCTAGTGGTCGTACTCCTGTAGTGAGGACAGATCAAGGTAAACCTGGAAAACACATACCGGTAGTCGGCAATGACAATGAAATGTTTAGCACAGCCAGCCACGATCTTCTCCTGAGTCAGGCAACCGCTATGAGAGAGACAGGGAGAGAGAGTGTGAGACAGGGAGAGAGAGTGAGACGGGGGAGAGAGAGTGAGACATGCAGCAGTGCTGGAGGTCTAATCTGAACTGAGGAACAGAGAGGATCTGGACTCACCCGCCCCCTTTGATCAACGTGAGCTCGGCGTCCACTTCGTCCGCCCCGTCGATCGCCACATCCAGCTGTGGTGAAGTGATCAGAGTGATCAGGTAGATTTGTCTCCAAATGTAGGTTACTGTGACTCAGTAAACTGTCTTGTCTTTAGCCCTAGTCTCTACTCCAAAACACTCTGAGTTGGAGCTGGAGAAGAGTCAGCTAGTTAACCTGAACTAACTGGTAGCTAGCTCAGCTAGCCAGCAGGCTAGTTTAGTTACTGTTAACATGGGACTACTAGCCACTGCTAACGCTAGCTTCCTACTAGATACGTTAGCTAGGGTGCTAATCAGATGTGTTAACAACAAAACATGATGGTTAGCTGACCAGATGCTATGGTTAGCTAGCTAACAAGCTACATGATCTAAACACTAAATCAATCAGATGGATCAGTGATGAGATGATCAGTTCAGTCAGAAGTTAACCATGAAGATTAAATTCTGTTGAGTCAGGACAAGTCATTAGATTAGGAAAGCGACCAACAGTTCACATCCTGTTGCCCAAGAGCTGAGGACTTCCAATATGGCCGCCAGAGGGTGAGTTACATCACCTGAAAGCCCTTTATCAAATAATTGATTTTCCTATTGACATTTTCCAATACCTTCTCCCAGAGTCATGAACTATTTTCTACACATGAGACAATGTGTAGAACAACAACTACCACCAAAGGGTTTGACCGGCTCTGCGTGATACAGATGAAAGTTCCTATTGGATTTGGATCAATATTGAGATTGTGCTTTTTGCAGCTGTTCTATATAATTTCTTCTTCAGGCCTTATTCTGACAACATCCCAGTTCAAGCTGTCAAAACTCAAGCTGCCAACCTCAAGCATCATACTCAGGTACTGTGGCACATCCCTAGCATCGTGACATTTAGCTCCATTGGTACCTCTGGGTGCCGGTCCAGGTCGGCCAGCGAGAGGCCATGCTGGAGGATCAGCTGGCGAGCCTGCAGGAGGACGAGAGGAGAAGGTGAGGACCACAAAACAAAACAAAAAAAACAGAGAGGGATGAGGAAGAGGTCGAGAAACAACTGAACCGACCTGGAAGGAGGTTGGGACGCACACAATGTTGAGTTTCTCCTGACGTACTCTCTCCGCTGAAATAAACAACATCCACAATGTAAGAAAGTTATGAGAAAAGACCTTCCAGACACATGAACGCAGTCAGAAACCCACTACAACACAGTGAGCTTAACAGTGAGCTTAAAATGTTCTGATGCAGCAGATAACAGGATATCATGAACATATGGCATTTGGTGGCGTTTTTTATCCAAAGCATACATCTTTGTGTGGGCCACCCCAGCGGGAATCAAATCCCCGACCCTGGCAGTGATAGTGCCATGCTCTATCCAGTCTGTTGTTAAAGCAGATAAATATGGGATACTAATCTCATATAACATCATATATAAGCTCATACAAAAAAAGGCCCCATCTTGTTTTGTTGATAGTGTGAGGGTTTCCTACACACCCACACCTGAACAAACTCAGACATCAAATAAGACGCAGTGGCTTTCATTCTGCTGACACGAGCTGCACGAGCTGCACCGGGATCTGGTTTCCTGACTTCACAGTTCGCAATCGTCTCACTCACCCAATCTGTCCACAGCGTAGACGATGGTTGAACCGCTGCCCACCCCAACCACCTGGTTGTTCTGCAGGAGGACAAGAACTGTTCAAATTTACACAACCATGCTGTAGTACACATCAGCCTCGCGCAGCGGTTGTCGCAGCACTCGGGTCACGAGCTGGAGTTTACTTTGGGTTGGTTGACACAAGGCAGTAGTAGTAGGTTTGATATGAGACGAGGTGCGAGATTACAAGTCATTGATAAAGTCTAAGCATCTTTGCTATAATACATGATTACTTATTAATTGATTTGGTGAAAGACAAACCTATTCTCCTGTTTTATATATCTATATAAACAGTATATTAGCAGGGCTAGCCTCTTTGTTAGCTTCAGTTTCTAATTTCAGGTTGCAGGTAAACTCATGCCATTACCAGTTTCAGTTTCGCCGTTTGTTAACCACACCAGCTAGCAGCTCTGGTGTAACGCTGCTAACATCGGTCAATGTGGAACAAAGTTATCCAACTGTCCGCGGACCCAGGACACGCGTGCACAACACTAAGCTACTTCCTATCCACACCAGTGCAGTTCACATAATGTCAGTAAGTTAGCCAACTGCGTTAGCTAGCTCGCAGCACGTCGCCGCGCGTGTGGGAAGCAAAACAATTCCAACTGAACTAATGTTATCTAAAAGCCAGCGAGCTTCTAACCCATATCACCATGTCCCGTTGTGAGCATCAAGCCTCACCTGGACGTGGTTGTCCACTGCGGCATAAGCTGCGAGTTTCTTCGCCTCCTCCGCCATGCTAGCAGCAGCTCGAGTCTGGCCGAACCGCCCCTCGTGCTTCTGGTTGCAGGGAGTCACGAACCTCCCCGATGCTGCGGAGACAAATCCAGCTGCGAGGTTCAAACCGACCCACCTCTGAAGTCTCATGACCCTGCCCACAAACACCGCAGGCTTCTGGTTGTTCCGCCAGCCAGAACGAGAATACGACTTCCGGTTGAATTTTCAGAATAAAGGTCACTTGTACACGTCTACCTCACTCTAATTCTGACAAAAACTTTATTTTACATTAAAAAATAGAACTAACTAAAATACAACGATACATCTCCCACAAGTTGGATTGGCTTGATGGGCACTTAGTATCATACGGTCAAGCTGCTCCCACAACAGCTCAATAGGGTTGAGATCTGGTGATTTTCCTTTTCTTGGCCAGTCTCACATATGGCTTTTTCTTTGCTACTCTGCCTAGAAGGCCAGCATCCTGGAGTCGCCTCTTCACTGTTGACGTTGGGACCGGTGTTTTGCGGGTACCATTTAATGAAGCTGCCAGTTGAGGACCTGTGAGGGGTCTGTTTCTCAAACTAGAGACTCTGATGTACTTGTCCTCTAGCTCAGTTGTCCACCGGGGCCTCCCTTCTCTTTCTATTCTGGTTAGAGCCAGTTTGCGCTGTTTTGTGAAGGGAGTAGTACACACCGCTGTATGAGATCACCAGTTTCTTGGCAATTTCTCACATGGAATAGCCTTCACTTCTCAGAACAAGAATAGAGTGACAAGTTTCAGAAGAAAGTTTTTTTTTTCTGGCCATTTTGAGACCATAATCGAACCCACAAATGCTGATACTCCAGATACTCAACTAGCCTAAGGAAGGCCAATTTTATTGCTTCTTTAATCAGCACAACAGTTTTCAATGATCAATTAGCCTTTTAACACGATAAACTTGGATTAGCTAACACAATGTGCCATTGGAACACAGGAGTGATGGTTTCTGAAAATGGGCCTCTGTACGCCGATGTAGATATTCCATTAAAAATCAGCCGTTTCCAGCTATAATAGTCATTTACCACATTAACAATGCCTAGACTGTATTTCTGATCAATTTAATGTTATTTTAATTTTAAAAATTGTGCTTTTCTTTCAAAAATAAGGAAATTTATAAGTAACCCCAAACTTTTGAGCGGTAGTGTATGTCAGATACATATTATGATATTTTTCAACAATATTATGACACCGAACATTAAACTGAATTCTCACTCATTAGGTTTGGTGATGAAGTACGAATAAATTGGTTTATACCTATATTTATACACGTTTAAATTCACCCGCTTTTATTTTGAAGGCTAAACGCCCAGACCGGAAAACGTATTTTGCCAAAGCGGTTTGAGTATAGACATATATACATAGACGACGCATTGACTGCTTCTGCCCATTGCTACGATACGTAAACGTCGCCGCCATATTGGTCCGGGCAAGACTGGCCTGTAAACAAATACAAGTAAACGGGGAGCTGCGGTTTTTCTGGATGAAAAGCACTATAACGTTTACATTTCTCAAACGATTTCAGTGAGTCGTTTTATATTCAAGGGTTTATGATCTACGTGGAGTAGAAAAAAAAAGTTTTGTCTCCAGTTACTTAGTTAGGCTATAATCGCTGCTAGACGCTCAAGAGACCAGTGTCAACGTTAGGACTCACATGAACTGAATTACTTACGTGGTGGAAAATAATTCATTGTCATAAGGCATTGTAAAAACTCAGGTTTGTCAAGCATGGATTTGGCTTATTTTCCTTGGTTAATACTTGTGGAGACGTCCATATATAATATAAATTAATGTACATGAAATGTGTAGAAAGTTATTTTTCTGTCCATGTCCCGATCATTTAAGCTTTTCTTGTGCTCCAGGTCAGAACACAGCTCATTCACTTTGAAATACTGGGGGGGGGGAATTTAAATAACGCATTTTTAAGTACTAATAATTGACCATCATTGAGAAAAATGGAACAAAATCGGCAAATACAAATTACAATAGTGAGACACTGGCAGTCAGTCTGCTTTCTATATTTTTATGGCAGTGAAAGGATACAGATATACTCCAAGACACACAATTACAGACAAAGACAATTATAAGATAAGATACGCCTTTATTGATCCCCAGAGGGCAAATAAAGAGGGAAAATTCAAATGGCATATAATCAAGATTTTCATCTATATTTATATATCTATATTTCTCCAAACCGATTTTTATGACAAGCTACTCGTTTCGGCTAAGCGGCTGACATATTATGAATCTGACTGTAGTTAGCTGGCTAGCTAACCTTTCTCACACTTTGAAGGTTTCCCAAAGAGAAAGAGTTGATACACAGCGATTATAGCCTAACTATCGAGATTCTAAGTAACTGGAGACAAAACTTTTTTTTCTACTCCACGTAGATCATAAACCCTTGAACATAAAACGACTCATTGAAATCGGTTGAGAAATGTAAACGTTATAGTGCTTTTCATCCAGAAAAACCACAGCTCCCCATTTACTTGTATTTGTTTACAGGCCAGTCTTGCCCGGTCCAATATGGCGGCGACGTTTACGTACGATCCACAGGCCAATGCGACATATATGTATATATGTCTATGGAAGAAACAACCTCTGTCCCTCTGGCTCCAAAACGACCGTTTACGGGACACATATCATAGGCATACAAAGGACATTTACTGTGTTGTTTTTACCCAGGCGGCGCGGGTTCGACTCCTGGTATGGGAACTACCCTTTTACCCTGCACACCGGTAATTTATCACTTTCCATCATTTTTGGGATTTTGCGACCATTGTCATTCGTGTCACGGCGACCTTACACATCTTCTGATCTAGTAAAGACACACTCCCTGATGAGTAGCTGTAGCCTGAAGCAATCAATTGATAAGCTGAGGAAAGCTGGAAAAGAACAAGCTTGACTAGACCAGTGTCAAAAAGAATAGAATAGAAAATAACTGGAAAAGTTGGGTGTCTTTAACTCTATTCCAGGTGTGTGTGTGTGTGTGTTGGATGTGCATGCATGTTTGATATGGAAGCGTATAATTAACTTAATCCAAAGGTTAGTGCAGATTGGAAAATGAAAATGAAAGGAAGATGAAAATAAAATGTGAATGAAAAAGACATTTGACAGCATTTTCAATGACATGTCCCGCTTTGTTTTCATGTCCCATGGTTAACAAATTTCAAATGTTAATTCAAATGTGAAAAGTGAGAAGCAACGCCCCCTTTTGCATAACATTTCCATGGTCTACCAACCTGTCAGTCATTCTCTGAATGAATATTGACTCTGACTCAAATGATGCATGCAAAATGCTATTGGATTGCATCTTCATGTTCCACTTTGCATTAACATTTGGATTAAGTTAACTATACGCTTCCATAGTTTGATGGCGAGAGAGTCTGTCTCCATATCTGTGCTGTTGGAAAGAAACATTCCACTTCTACTAACTACATCTGAATAAAAGCTAAAATAAAAGTGAATATATACTACTGCTAAAACACACAACTGACAACAGTGAATTTGTTTTTGAGCGACTGGGTTTATTTAGTGAAAGACAGAGAAAGACCCTGGACAGGTCACCAATCCATCACAAGGCCAACACAGATCGACTGTCAATCACTTTCAGGGCAATTTAGAGTCTCCAATCCACCTGACCTGCATGTCTTTGGACTGTGGGAGGAAACCGGAGGACCCGGAGGAAACCCACGCCAACACGGGGAGAACATGCAGACTCCACACAGAGAGGAACCGTGTCCTTCTTGCTGTGAGGCCACAGTGCTAACCACTGGGCCGCCGTGTCGCCCACAGGGAGACCTATGAAGGTTTCTGCTAGCCAAACACCTGAGAACTTGATGATGGCTTTTACACTCGGAAAATATTCACCCACCCGTTAATCTGAAGTCAGAGAAGCAGCTGCACACTTGAAATATATTTGCTCAGATTTAATCACTTGGGCATCAAATTCTCTGCAACAATTTTACGTGCAGATTTGTGATGCCCAAGACGCCATCTGAGAAGTTGCAGTGGCAGATTCAATTTGTTCTGCCAAGTGCAAGTTTCAAGTGCGGCTGCTACCACATTCATTCAGATGTTCACGTTTACATCTGTAAATGTTTTCTGTCTTCGCTCACGCGTGGGTGGATATTTTCTGAGAGTCGTTCTCAGGTGTTTAGCGAGAAAACCTCCATAGGGAACTTCACTCCACATCTTCGGCTTTGGTCGCACAGCAGCAGAATGTCCTCATCCACCTTCTTCTGCTTCGTCTAGGGCTTGCTGACCTCTAAAAATCAAAAGAGGACAATAAAGCGACCTTGTTGGAATCAACTACAGTGTGGAAGGACTTGACAATTCAGACACAAGTGGAGGTGAATGTCCTACCAGATGTGGAGTGGACCAGGTCATTGTTCAAGGGAGGACCTGCAGGGCTGCTCAGGGGAACCGAAGGGGTGGCCCACAGTGGCAGAGTCCACAGTGGGGCTTGCTGCTGGAGCTCCAACCTGTGAGGAGACCATTAGTACTATGAACAAGAATCACATTCATTCCTGGTTGAGTCAATTTTTCATTTTTCATTCAGAGATTCCTACCTCTGTGGTGTCCAGTGATGGAGTCCCCTCAGTTATCACAGCCAGGTGTTTTTTATCCAGGAGTCCAGAACAGCCTGGGGATAAACACACACACACACACCATTTTAAGTTTCTAAGAGCAGTAATTGTATCTCCATTGTTTTTGATGTCATTTGGCAGAGACCAATATGTGCTCAAAGTGAACAAGTCTGTCCTGATATTGGTGATCAAAAACTGCACTTCTAGCGTACTAATGCCTTTTGTCATCAAATCTTGCAAATTTCACATATGGATGCACAAGGTCCCTGATTTGCTCACATTATGGCCTAACTGGACCATTTTCCACCCTCATCTGAGGGGGGAGTGGAGCTGTAGAGGAAATAATCTTACCTAATTTGGGGGCAGTTCCTGTCCTGTTCAGGTTCCCCATCACTCAGATTGGGGGCCATGTCTGAGTTAGGGTGAACCAAGATGGCACCTGGCTGTGCTTCAGTGGAAGTTCCTCTAGCGCTGGTGAATGAGGACACATGCAGTTAACATATACTGATACCTCAGATTTGTTGTAGGTGAGTGAATGAATAGGTGAATATTTTCTGAGCGTAGTTCTCAGGTGTTTTGCTAGAAAAAAACCTACATAGAGGCCACAGGTCTCACTCCTCAGGTGAGACCACAGGTCTCACTCCCCAGGTGAGACCGTGGCCGCACCGCAGCAGCAAAATGCCTTCCTCAACCAGGAGCGTCTGACTCCCTTCTTCTTCTTCTTCTTCTTCTTCTTCTTCTTCGGCTTGCTGACCTCTAAAAACCGAAAGAGGACAGTCAATGCCTCAAGTGACCTTGATGGAATCAACTACAGTGTGGAAGGACTTGACAATTCAGACACAAGTGGAGGTGAATGTCTTACCAGATGTGATGTGAGCAGCGTTTGTGTCAACCAGGTTGGTGTTATCCATGACAACCTGGTTCAGCAATGGCGGGGTCAGCAACAGGGCTGCCCAGGGGACCGAAGGGGTGCCAAGCAGAGTCCACAGTGGGCTGCCCAGGGGAACCTGAAGGGGTGGCCACAACAGCAGAGTCCACAGTGGGGCTGCTCAGGGGAACTGAAGGGGTGGCCACAACAGCAGAGTCCACAGTGGGGCTGCTCAGGGGAACTGAAGGGGTGGCCACAACAGCAGAGTCCACAGTGGGGCTTGCTGCTGGAGCTCCAACCTGTGAGGAGACGATTAGTACTATTAACAATAATCACATTCATTCCTGGTTGAGTGAATTTTCAACTGTACATTATTGCTAATATATAATTGACACTGTGATTCCTACCTTTGAGGTGTCCAGCGATGGAGTCTCCTCAGGTGTCACAGCCGGCTGTGCCAGTTCATAGATGGACTGGGAGCTGGGGTCCAGAACAGCCTAGGGGCTAGACACTCTCTCTCTCGAGGACATGTCATGGATTGGCTGAACCAAGATGACACCTGGAGTGGAAGTTCCCCTAGCGCTGCTGAATGAGGACACATGCAGTTAACATATACTGCTGGCTCAAATTTGTTGTACAGGTACATTCAGGTACCTTCCAAAAGGACAAACTCACAGTTATGCTCATAGCCAGGAAGCAAGACTTCCCACTGGACAAGCATGCCAATCAATCAGTTGATCAATTGATGAATCATTCACCTACAGCGCCTACCCTTGTCTGATAACCGATGTGCAAAGCAGCAATATAAGGACTCACGCCACACATCCAAACACACACACTTACTGAGAGCTGTGGTGGGAGCTGCTGGCGAGGTCGCTCATTGCGATGAATGGATGTGTGAGGATTTGACTTGGTGTGATCCTCTCACTGGCATCCATCTGGAGCATTCGTTTCAGGAGGTCAACAAACTGCCTCCTGTCAGTGACCTCAGCCCTGTCCTCTTCCTTCAGGTCCAACTAAATTACCAAATGATGAGAAAAGGTCCAACAGGAAATCAGTGGAATCATCTTCCTGACTCACTCCTGTCTTCAGCAGCTACCACCTACTGGACTACCTACCTCTGTCAGCTCATCCAGAGATCTGAATGAGTACTCCCTGTTGTCTGTGGACAAGTCGTTTGCTTCACCATCATACTCCTCTGGTGTCTAAAAGAAGGTAACGTGTATTTGAAACGTCTTATCACTTTAGATGAATTACTGATTGATACTGACAATAAATATTCTCAAGAAAATGTTCAAGAGAAAATTATATTTGGTCAATAAAGCGGTGTTGTGGTACCATGAGCCTCCAGCCTCCAGCCCTCCTGAAGACGAATAACTCCTCTGTTCTACACCCAGCATTCAGGAGGTGGTCCGCTGGCTGACCCAGGAGGTCGATGATGAATCGCATCTGGAGGCAAAACACAGGATCACATCAGTCTAGACTATCAGGACTCCATATGGTTTTATTACTTGTCTGCTGTGATCATCATCTGTTGGTCTCATCCGCATCCAGACATCTGAGATGGTTCAATATGGACAACTAGGGATACATGACAAGTTTGACATGGTGATGTTATCAACAGGTAGTTTACGTGATACACAGACTAAATCTGACCAACAGAGCAGATGTAACATAATCTTTTGCATGACAGTAAAATCACCCACCTCCTTTTTGACCTGATGGTTAGCTTGTTTACAGTTTGGCATCTTTATGGCCAGAATCTCCCCGGTGTCCAGTTTCTTACATCGGGCTACAGAACCATAGCCCCCATGTCCAAGGTAGTCCAGTATCTTAAAGTTACTGGAGTTCCTGGGTGGACAGGGCCAGGGGAGACAGCTTGCCATGTTTACTATGGAGGAAAACTGAAAGGAAAATGGAGACATGGAGAGAATAGAGAGAAAATAGTTACTTCAATCCCTTTAAATATCCAATTAACACAACAGTTAACCTCTCAATGTTAACTTGTCATTCAACATTGAGCGTGTTCCTATCTGGTGTCAATGTTTAACATCAAGTTGGTAAATGTATTCTGCACTTTTACTGCTACACATATTAACTTAGATACTTTCCCAATATTTACCGTGCAGAGTAGAAATGGCTGAAACACTGGAGACGATGTAACACTCTACATGAAGGTCATGTTAGTGTGAACACAGTACATTACAGAAGGCGGCTACTTTTAATTGAGTCAAATCATTTTTCTGACCTTTCCTCAAGTCGGAGTTTGAAGAGAGAATATACTAGAAACCTGCTCAAGTCAAATCAAAGTGGTACCTGACTAAACAGATCTTTCACTCCTCTTTCCACCTCTGGTTGGAAGTTCCAGCATCACTGGGCCTCAAACACTTAAACATTAAAGAGGAAAACCACTGACTTACCTAAATCACATCGTTCTTCTTCCAGTCGCAGTAGTGCAATGACCAAAATCCACATCTAGCACGCATTATGATGCTCAACACGAGTTCCAGGACCTGATGATGTCATAATCCACCAAGCACTGTTGTTTTGATTGGACAATCCAACCAGACAGCATCCTCACACCAAGATCACATTAAGTCCAATAATAATGGAGTGATCTATGTACTCTCTGATAAATTAAGAAAAATAACGTTTCACTTCAATAGAATTGAGGAAAAAATGCACAAAGTGTGTGGGGTGTGGTGGTGGGTGACTTTCTCTTGCCACTATACCAAATGGATGGGATGATAGATGTGCTGCAAAACATCATTAATGATGAGTGTTCAAAATAGTGAATGATATCCATAAAGAGATTTTCATACAACTAATAGAGTAATTACAATTATTTCAATGAAGAAATCCAATAACATACGAATGACTCCTCCTGTGTAAGCGAGTGCATGGATGAGTATGTGGTCTTCAGTAATGTAGGGCCTGGTTTCTATGTTGGAAACCTCAAATCCATTTTGATCAATGGTGGGGACAATGACTGATCCAACCAATCTGTGGAGTTGACATGTCAAACACACTTTAGATGTCTCAGTTAGTGAGGACAAGGCCACCGTCTTCTAAACCCAACCTCCTGCTGGGTCCCCACATGACAAGCATGTTTTAACCCATCATGTGATGAGATCTGAAATAAGGAACTAATATGTCTATGGTTTGATGTCAATAATAATGTTCACAATGTGTTGTCAATAATGTCTATGGTTTGATGTCAATAATAATGTTCACAATGTGTTGTCAATAATGTCTATGGTTTGATGTCAATAATAATGTTCACAATGTGTTGTCAATAATGTCTATGGTTTGATATCAATAATAATGTTCACAATGTGTTGTCAATAATGTCTATGGTTTGATGTCAATAATAATGTTCACAATGTGTTGTCAATAATGTCTATGGTTTGATGTCAATAATAATGTTCACAATGTGTTGTCAATAATGTCTATGGTTTGATATCAATAATGTTCACAATGTGTTGTCAATAATGTCTATGGTTTGATGTCAATAATAATGTTCACAATGTGTTGTCAATAATGTCTATGGTTTGATGTCAATAATAATGTTCACAATGTGTTGTCAATAATGTCTATGGTTTGATGTCAATAATAATGTTCACAATGTGTTGTCAATAATGTCTATGGTTTGATATCAATAATAATGTTCACAATGTGTTGTCAATAATGTCTATGGTTTGATGTCAATAATAATGTTCACAATGTGTTGTCAATAATGTCTATAGTTTGATATCAATAATGTTCACAATGTGTTGTCAATAATGTCTATGGTTTGATGTCAATAATAATGTTCACAATGTGTTGTCAATAATGTCTATGGTTTGATGTCAATAATAATGTTCACAATGTGTTGTCAATAATGTCTATGGTTTGATGTCAATAATAATGTTCACAATGTGTTGTCAATAATGTCTATGGTTTGATATCAATAATAATGTTCACAATGTGTTGTCAATAATGTCTATGGTTTGATGTCAATAATAATGTTCACAATGTGTTGTCAATAATGTCTATGGTTTGATGTCAATAATAATGTTCACAATGTGTTGTCAATAATGTCTATGGTTTGATATCAATAATGTTCACAATGTGTTGTCAATAATGTCTATGGTTTGATGTCAATAATAATGTTCACAATGTGTTGTCAATAATGTCTATGGTTTGATGTCAATAATAATGTTCACAATGTGTTGTCAATAATGTCTATGGTTTGATGTCAATAATAATGTTCACAATGTGTTGTCAATAATGTCTATGGTTTGATGTCAATAATAATGTGTAGGACAGTGTAGGACAGTGTAGGGCCTCCTCCTATTCTGGTCCAGTGCATCCTCTCTCTGTCTCTCTCTGGTTTCATTGGTGAGGAGGAGGCTCTCTGTCCTGCACATCACTGACTCTTCAACTTTTTCTCTCTTCAGTTAGATTCTGTAATATCAGTAACCCATGTCTGTAGTTGTCACCCTGTAAATGTAAAGAGGATGGCAGAAGATAAAAAGCCACAGGAAGAAAGAAATAGCAAAAGGTGCAATAAGCGATTTTTCTTGCCACTAGAGGGGGCTACCGAGTCAAAACAAAGTTGAGGCTTTGAACACCCCACCTCCATCTCCCCTTACCCACGCCTAGTAGGTGCCAGGACGTATATGTTCAACCTGCAGAGGGACCAAAAACCTTCTATCACTATTAGGAGGGGACCAAAACCTCAGGACATTTTTTCTTTTACAATTTAAAAGGTATTAAATTGTAAAAGAAAAAATGTCTCTCTCTCTCTCTCTCTCTCTCTCTCTCTCTCCAATTCAAAGGGGCTTTATTGGCATGGGAAACATACGTTTACATTGCCAAAGTAAGTGTGGAATAAAAACCAAAAGATGTACGTACAATTAAAGATATAATAGAATAAAGAAATGTGTAAACAGAGCTGTGTAACATTGCAACATTGCAGTCAAATATATAAATAAGAGTAGGTAAAATTTACTTAGAAATACAAGCAGGTAAGTAAAGATAACTTAAAATAAAAATAGAACAATTGTGGACATTGCAGTTAAAAAATATAAATACAAATAAGTGAGAATTGTGTAAACACAACACTTCCTCTCTCTCTCTCTCTCTCTCTCTCTCCTATGTATGTTTTGCTCTATGCATTGGTGGGCATTGTATATATGTCTATGGGTTTGAGCGGTTCAGCAACGTCAAGAGCTTCACTGCGTTTTAGTCCTCGCTGATGACTGTGACTTCACAGCCTCATGATTTGGAGATCTGTGATTTTGTGCGCAGGTCCTGCGCAACAGCAACGCTCGACGTCCAGAAGCTACGTTCACAGACACTCAACTGTTACACGCTGTTTTGGGATTTAGACGCAAATCACTGTGGTTTTGGTATTATCAGCGGTGAAATGTAAGAGGGACCGTGCAGTGCTAGTATTTTAAAACGTGTAATTTACCCTTTTTAGATAAATACTCTTTTCTAAAAGTCTTTTTTTTAAGTTTTCTTCTTAGCAATGGGCAATGAGTATAATAAGATATTTAATTTACAGTAAAACACACTCTTTCCCTCAATGACATACAAGCACACACAGATACTGTACATCACTACTACTCTTTATTTGGCAAACAGCTTGAGATAGTCTCTTTTTCAGTGTACAATATATATATATATATATATACTATAAGTAAACCAACACATTCTGTTTGATAAACATTTTTTCTTATTTTTACATATTACAGCTTACAAATATAGCTGATCTTTTAGACAAAATTACAGATCTGTTTGACACCTAAATAAGTATGCTATATAAAAATCCACACATTGTACATTCATGATTAGAAAAAGTAGGCTATATGAAATCAGGATAAAACACCACAGTACGCAATTTCAAACAAATCCAATTAAGGGGGAGTCAAGGTTTCGCAAACAGAGTAGGCCTTTCACTCTGCATCCAATGTAGTCCTCTGAGAGAAGTCTGCCGCTATTCCAAATCATCAGTACAGAGAAGATATCAAGGAACAACAACAATACTGTCACATAAGAAGAAGAATGGTTAAATCTCTGTACTCGGTCCGAAGTTAGAAAGTAATACCTTGCCATGGATTATAATGGGTAGGTGGTGAAAACTAAACTTTGCATTGCAAACTGTACATATTACTTCATACCTCACACATCTCTCACCAGTGCTGTTTTAAGGCTTAATCCATGCCTTGCTATCTCTGTGTCAGACATCTGCTTAAACTGGACATCTTCCTCACATCTGTAAGACAAAGTTGGAACAGAACCGCGCGAGGGAGCTGCCGCCGGATTTGGGGAAAGCAAATAGCCATAATAAAATCCTGTGTTGTGAATGCCTCGTTGAAAGGCAAACTACTTGTCCTTGATGTGTGTAGTAATTCAATCAGCACTGGATGGTATGTGCGCCATGAGAATGGTCTGAAAGCTGCTGCCTGAAAACACAGCCGGCCTGTCATTGCTTCATCGATGGGTAGGTCTAGACTGGGAAGAGTCAGTGAGTTTTGAGTTATACACAGTACTGCTGAATATTGACCATTGCATTCGGTTTACTGAGAAGTTACTGTTTGACTTTTTCTATTTTTTTGTGTATGATACATGTCCATTACACAATGGCATAACACGGTATCAAAAACCCGGATGGATCATGCTTTAAGATGTGAGTCTCAGCTCCATTAAAAAACAGAGGAGCAAACCAGTGCTGAGAAATGTTCTCTTTTTTTTTAGATAACAAGATAATCTTTCCAGACGTCTGGATTACATGACAACGTTTGCAAGCATTGATCTAATCATAACATCTAGATAAAAACAAGACCGGATTATCTTAAAACTCAGCTTTGAACACTCATCCACAAAAAGGATGCATTGGATCTGCCATTTTGTTTTCCCAAAGCCCTCCACCTGACTCTCTTCACCATTAGCAATGCTCCAGAACCGTTTTGGATTTGGACGTGGTATCGGAGGGGTTCCCTGATATGTAAACACTGAAGCAAAACCAGACGTAAGAAAGACACTAAGACTACAAGAATCAATTACTGTGGAACAAGTTACTGTAAAATGGAAAAACAGAAAATCAAGAGATATAATGGATTTCTTTCCAGTTCAGGGTAAACGAACACAAATATTATGCCCTTAAAAGATACACCATCTTTATGATAAATAAATATTCTATTTCAATTTTTACTTAAAATATTTTTTGTATATTGCCATAATATACTCTAATATATCCATCATTAGATTATGATTAAACTATATGTTTTGGTTTGTGCTGTCATTTTAAATAACAATTACATAATATATACCTGTGGAATGTATTTTTTATTTGGCTGAGAACAATAAAAGAGCGTTTCTAAAGAGCTGGCAGGAAGGTAGAAGAAAAACAGAGAAGCGATGTGTCCATGACACACAAACTCCCTTTCCCTTTCTTTAATAAACATTAACACATTTTGGAATGACTTAGAAACTGAATGTGCCGGGACACAACTGTCCTACAAACAACACGGCTAAAAAGAACAAGAACGTATGGTTCCTACACTGCAAAACCAAGTTGGCACAATGACAGGAATAAAAAAGGGTAAAGATTTCTGTTACAATGGCCTTATTTCAGTGTGCTGACCTGTGAATTCACCTGTGGAAAAGTACACAATAACACAGTGTGAGTACTTAATGAAATGTTCCCCAATACATAGTGCACTTACGAGGTTGTAACAACATAATATAAATGATCTTGAACTTGAACAAAGTGGAAAAAAAAGAAAAAAAAGGAATTGTCTGTACTTTATGTAACTACACCGTTATAAGTACAATATATACTGGAGAGATTTTCATTAAGCACTTATACAGTATTATTGTGTACTTCAAATACTTTTCCATAGGTTAATACACGGGTTAAAACATTGCAATAAGGCCATTGTAACGCGCTACCAGAACAGTGGAGGATGAAAGGGCTATGGCACCGAACCAACTACAGGGTCAAACAGAGATGGACAGGGAGTTCTGGACGGTCCTCCTTCAGAACGACTCCCTGACAAGAGATGTGGTCTGTCCACGTTTGGAAAAGATTCCCCACGGCTTCTCTCTTTCTCGCTCGACATCCCAACTTTCCAGTGCTTCACCTGTAAGAATGTTCTTCTTTAATACAAAATCAAACAGTCAGTATTTCTCCTTTTTGCTTCCGTTCAGTTTTGCATTGAAAAGTATGTTGTTTTTTTCAGACGTCTTTTTGCAGACCCAGAGCTCGTCTCCATCTGTAGCTACATGTGTTGGGCATCCATTATGTCCAAGTATTTGGCCTCAATGATATGAGGAAGCACGTTGTTCCTAAACAGGGAAAAGACCGGATTTATGTCACTCATCATTTCTTGTTAGAACTCAAAACTTTAGATTTCATCAGACAAGATGTCTCAGGGAACAAGAGAACAAATGAGCCACAGTGGATATGGTTTACACTGCATCTATACTGCACTACGCCAGTGGTGGCAGTCATGGCAGAAGCCCTCTACTGTGGATCTATCTTGCAGCTATTTGCCGTCAGTACTGCAGTGGCCATCGAAGCTTATGCTTTCACACATGATGTAAAGTGGGACTGAAGAGGCATCCTGTAAAACAAAACACTGACTGGTTCCCAGATCTTTCTAACTCAATGTGAATCTCCCCAACCATTCCTCTTGGAGTGGAGCACCACTGCAGTAGTAATGCATCACAGCTGTCTCAGAAAAACCACATGACTTTTGGTGATTGTCTGATTTACTGGAATTGAAATTTCCTATGGTTATTTATGTGTTGAGTGTTTTATGAACTGTAGCCCCTTGACACCAAAACCCCATTGTAGAATTTCAAAAGTACACGTGTGTCAATAAAAACATTTTCCTCATTTACAAAAAAGTGCATGTGGTTTTCCCAATAATAGCAACATGCACACAGCTTCATTATTTCCATGTAGAGCCTAATTCAGGTCAGTCAGACACTCCACTCTATACCTGTGTGCTACTGAATGTCATCACGGTCTACAGCACTTGAGAAAATCACTCTGGGACAAAATGGCTGCGACAGTACCTGATTGGGATTAGCAGGATCATGAGGAGAGGGAAGATCATCTTCATGTAAGGTATCGGGTACATGCCGAATGTACACAGCACCAGCAGCTGCATCATCTGCAGGAAGGTGAAGTAGTGGATCTTCCTCTGGGGCACTTTGCGGATGTAGTGGGCGGGCGGGTAAGATGTCTGCAGTGAACAGGAGAGGGGGTGAGAGGACCAGGCCAGCTAAAGGGCCTCTCTCTCAGCTTCCCTACTGTGTTACAGTGTTACACCATAGATAGCATACACCATTTGGTGGAGGCTTTCTTCCAAAGTGCCATGACTGCATACGTTCTTAGCATGGGTGGCCCCTGTGTGAATAAAAGCCCCACCCCTGACAATGTGTGGACACTGGACCACTGCTCCTGGTAAGTGAATTTTCTTACAGTCAGCAGGAAAATGTAAGACTGAGAGGGTATACAGGAGAGAAGTTTCTGGTAGGATCTTAGACAGTGTTTTACCCCAGGCAAAACGTGTATGTGAAAATACACCCGTCTTATCAAACTAGTTTCCAAAGTGGGGCAGCAACAGAGAAGACTACCACTACTGGGGCCCACAGAGAGATTGAGACCCCGACTATTTACCAAATTAAATTCTGTTGTCGGGTATGGTCACTTGGTCACAGGAAGTGACGACTCAAAAAAGAGTGAAATACAAACAGCAAGTGATCACAGACAGTTTACTGGTGTCATGTTACATGATTTCTGAGTACTGGAGTTCAAAACTTTCAAATAGTTTGGAGCCGCCAACTTCTGTAGTTGCCTAGTGCAGCTTTAAGGAGAGTAGTCAGTCCATTCCCTTTTATTGTTTTACTTCTTTATTGAGACAGTAGGAAGGTTGAGTGGAGACAGGAGAGACGAGTCTGGCACCACAGACCTGGAACAAAGTGTCTCTCCACGCTACGTTGAGTCTGACTGTAGTACTACGCTTGTGCCTTTGGCAGTAGGACAATAAACTGAGGGCCACAAAGTTTAGACAATCACAGAAAACTGAATCCGTATTACATTTCTATAATTGATAACGTGCATTATCTGAAGTGACCTGATCCAGTAAGCCCCACCCACCTGGTATTCTGAGTAGATTAAAACAAACTCTAAAAATTATTTGCAAATATTATCTGACCCAGGTCTGGTCCACCAGCTCTGGGCACCTAGTCAACCGTTTGATCTGCAGAGCCCTGTGATCAACATATGGTGTCTCACACACACACACACACACACACACACACACACACAGCGTCTCTCACCTGCTCCTTGAGGAGGAGAGCCATGCGGTCACACATCTGGTTCCCGTCGATGGAGGTGAGGGCGATGTAGAGGAAGAGGCCGTAGAGGACGGGCTTGGGGATCCACTGCAGAGGGACGGGCAGCAGCAGCACCGAGATGCCGATGAAGATGTTGGCAGCTAGAGAGGTCACCCTGGTCTCCTTTACCTGGACAATACTGAGGAGACAGACAGTGTGTACACACACACATACAATAACAAAATGTCATCTTTCTACGTCTTCTTCATCAGGGTTCTTACACTTTTCCCATTTCAAAATCCCAGACTTTTCTAGACCTAATTTTTGAGACTTTGTGAGGAAATATTTTTCCCATCTAAGACTATGGTAAATATACTAAGGTCTCTCACACAAGCTCAGGGTTGTAGTGGACAGTTTGGAAATATCATTTCATCACATACTTTTGATCACAGAAACTCATGCACATTCAGACCTGTACATTATGAAAATAACTGTCCATACTTTCAAGACCTGCGCAGGAATCCTGTATTGCATATTTCTGTGTAACTAACACCACAAACTAGGTCCTGTTGTTCTAGTATGAGTACTCGTCAACACGATCTGAAGAAGGCTCCCCAAAAACAAGCTGAAACCCATCAGCATGCCGCCCTGCCCTCGTGGCTCTAGGGCAGCTGTTTGTCTAGGTCCTGTTGTTCAAGTAGTCAACACACCTCTGCCCCATCATTACTGAAACAGAATCCACACACTTATCACAGTTAAAGTAATCCCAATTTAATGCTAACACTATAATTTAGTGCTGCCAGAATCATGAACTGAACACTTCTCTTGAAAAATACTTCACCTGCTTCACCCAGAGAGAAAACGGTTAGTTATACAGTAATCATGCAATCAGGGAGGAGCATGACAGCCTGTGACACAAAATTACAGCCGCCATATGCCATAAAGACGACCTTTAATTGAGCGGCTGATTAGCGCCTGGCGGTGAGGCGACGGTTAACTCACGTCTCGTAGAGGTGGCCCCCCTCCACGCGTTGCTCCACAAAAGCCAGCTGACGCACATGGAGGGTGGAGTGGGGGAAGGCGGCGTGCATCCACGGCAACCCCAGCACCGACATCAGTATGTTAATGAGTCCAGAGAGCATCAGGTCCCAGTGATACGCCGTCCCCTTCAGCAACCTGAGGAACCACACCACACAACACACCACACACAACAGACCACAGCAAACCACAGCACAACAGACCACAATACACAACAGACCACAACAGAACGCAGCAATACAACACAACAGAACGCAGCACACACCACCACACATGCAGACACACACACACGAATAGACACACACAGATGTGCACACATACACACACAGATACAGTTATGTACGTGGACACACAAATAAACACACACACACACACACACACACACACACACACACACACACTTAGCATTGGCATACAGTAATAATCATAATTACCCCAACATGGCAGCCCACCCAAACACACACACACACACACACACACACATACAAAGGGCATCACTTTCCTAAGGTTAGCTGCGCCCTTCAACACCACCACAATAAACTCCACTCACATAATTCACTCATTCTCCACATTCAACACACAAAAAATCAAATCCACTTTCTACATTCAGTCAGCACATGATAATCAATATGGCATTATGGTTGACGGCAAAAAAGGCAATCATGGCTTTATGTAATCTTTACATAAAACAAAGCCTGCGACCTTTACAAAGCCACAGTATGGTTTCTCCAGATGTTCCTGAGGGATCACTGCTGTGCAGCTTCCCCTCTCCAACCAGCTCTGTAGGGGTTGTTGGAGCGCTGGGGGGGTTCACTCTAAACTTAAATATAAAGTAGGGGTGGCAAGGGGGCCTAGTAGTTAGAGAGACCATCATGTAAGAGGGAGATCAAAGTCCTGTTGAAGTGTCGGAAACCTGCACATTGTGAATTGTTCTGGATAAGAAGCTAAATGTGAAGTGAAAATACAGAGCGTTCATGTTCAAGGTTATGTTCACTAGAGACAGGATGTACAGTACTGTGCAAAAGTCTTAGGAACATTTAGAAAAATTCTGTGAAACGAAGATGCTTTAAAATTAATGAAATGAAAAGTTTCTAATGACTACTGACTCACTATATTATATTAAAACAATCTAGGATGCCTGAGACCTTTGCACAGTAGCCTAATGTATGAGTCATGTTTAGAATAATGTCTGGGTTTGGGTGGTGTGTAGGTTTTACCCACATGAACTGAGTCACTGAGTCTATTTTGTTATTAGTCTTATGAAGGTTATCCACTTTCACAGCTTTATATTCATTGTATACATTACAGTCAATAGAATCAGACTCAGTCAGATCCATACCATTCTAAAAACAGCACTGCTTTTGCCTTATGGTGAGTGGAACAGACATTTAGATTTAAATGAGTCTGAAGATGAGGATTGAAATTCTCCATGTTATAGATTTTCCCTGTAGGAATGGGAGGCAGCACATCTGTGACGGACACATGAGCTCCAAATGAGTCCAACACAAATTTAGAAGTACAGGGTAAAAGCCCCATGTCATATTTTTGCTCTGAGGCGTCTTCTAGCCCCCTGACCGTAAAGATTTGACTCAGATGTCAAGTTTCTGGCTCAATAAATCTGCCCTTCCTAAAACACCAACAAATGTCCTATTACAGCAGTTCCCAACGTAGGGTCCATGGACCCCCAAAGGTCATTGAGGGCTTTCGGAGGGACAGAGGAACATTTTAAGTCAGTGGTCCTCAGCCATGTGCCATCAAGGCCCAAGAGTATGCAGCTTTTCATTTCCAACCGATCACTACACTGATTAACACACCTTCTACCAGAGAAGAAGAACTAATCAGTGAAATCAGCTGCTGTGGTGATTGGTTGGAATTAACTCCTGCATACTTCTGGGCCTCAATGGTTGAGAACCACTGGTTAAGATATCTTTCCATTCACTAGAACCTAGTTCAATCAGAATTATTGTGATTATAAAAACACTGACTACTGTATCTCTGCTCATCTTTCACTCTACCTGTTCTCTGGTGCGTTGGTCAGCGAGACAACAATGTTCTGGTCGATGAAGATGAGGAGGGCCAGGAGGAAGCCGAGGCCCATGGCGCTGAGAACATTCATGGCTGACAGCCGTTCAAACGGAGCCAAGTTGAAGATGGGCCGGTCATGAACTCTGAACACTGGAACTATTGAACAAAGAGAAAACATGAACTAGAACTGAGTTTCATTCCAAAATCAGATAGCCACCATTTTGAAAATGTGGCACTTAGTAGTTATTAGATAACTATTTTTATAGTTATCTAACTATTTTTATATTTTTATTTTATTAGATGTTTGCTTACACAACAAACATTTTACATGATATATTCAATTAGATTTATGAAATACATAAAACCATTCAGTTGAACTTTCAGCAGTGGTACTAAAACACTATACTGTATAACCATTGTGCAAAAGCTTTGCAAAATATTTCAGAAACATCTGATTCTATCCTCTAAAACAAAAACTGTTTTGCAAGAAAAGGTGTTAAGATGACTCATGTTTTCATTCTGACAATGGTTTTCTAAGAGTAGTTGTCATTTTGCATTGTCTTTTTGGACCATAACTCTTCAAATGCTGTTATTGAATAAAGTTGGTTAAATGTAGAGAGGAATGATAATGAAATAATGAATCTTATGATGGATTGTCTCTGGGGGTAAAGGAATAGAAAAGAGGCCAGGCACTTATAAATTATAAATTTCATTTTAGGGTTTGGCGCTTGCCTCTGTTTCTGTGGACCCCTGGAGAAAAGCTGTTACCTTGGCAACAATAAATGGTTTTTCAAAAAGATGCTAAACAATAGAGGATATAAAACTGAAAACCTCCAACATGTTTTGGCCTCAGCTGTAATCAAAGAGTAATAAAACAATAAAGGCACCAAATAAGTGAGGACAACTTTGTGGTTAGAAAGACTGTTCAGTAAGTGAAAGGTCACAGGTTTGATTCTTTCAACAGCTCTGGATAAGAGCATCAGATAAATGCACAAAATGCAATTATAAGCCAAACAGTTGTGTATTAAATAACAACTGGCCAAGTGTTTTATGATTACTTTGGCTCATTTTTCACAACAGTTTCACTTTGCAAAACTCTTAATGCAAAGAGTCAAAGAAGTTGCAGAATTCTTACCTTAACACACAAAATGCTGTTTAAATTCAAAGTGCACAACTTCTAAAGCAAAGAGCCAAACTGTGTTACCTAAAGATACAATCACAGGCTAATTTCTCAGAAACAACCCACCTTCAAATGCTTACTCCTAGACATACAGATCACTGAGCCACTTCAATATTTGGTTTCAATCATGTCTTGATACTTCCAACAACATTGCCCGGGTTAGTAGCACCCCAACAAAATTGCTGAGGCAATACTCTCAGGCAATACTTACTGTAATTTCAAATACTTTCACTACTATTGAGGTTGAAACATCTGCACATTACTGGATAATCAAAATATTAAGAAATGACCACTACATACTCTGTTTCCATGAGAAATATCCTCTCTTTGAAAAGATGATTTGATAATGACTATTTTATTTTGAAATGCAGCAATGGCTACATTTCAACAAGGAACATATCCGACATCCATATCCAAGTTGTTTTTATTTAATATGTTATACTATATCAGATTTTGAGCACAAAATCAGGAGAGAAGAATTGTATTTGTTTTGCACATTAAAACTGTTTGAGAAAACAGAGTTATAGCAATCGTAAAAAAATGTATAAGGGTGTGGTCAAATTTCACGTCAGCCACTAATTCATATTTTGAACAGCAATATAGTTTAATGTATCCTCCAACTCTCTTGTGAAACAATAAATTATACTAACGCTCAATGTCATTGAACACGTAGGAACCAATGAAGGAGAACATGAGCACGGAGATCGGCAGGGCGCAGTCCGACAGCACTTCCCTCATTTTGGCATGCAGGAACGGACTGAGAGAGAGAGAGAGAGAGAGAGAGAGAGAGAGAGAGGAGGGAGGGAGAGACAAATAATAGAGGAATACGATTACTGTGGACAAGACAAGGACAATGGCTGCAATCCTGACACTGCTTAAGTAACTTGGTCCGCCTTTGCTTACACAATTGAATCCGGCTTTGAGCTTGATTTGATTACTCTGAGCAATCAGAAGTAGAATATTAATGCTTATTAAATCACAGGCTGGAACAGAAGCTTTGGCACAAAAGGAGCTTTATAGGAGCCAGTCTGGAAGGTTTCAGTGAGCTCTGTCACTCCTGACAATCTTCACAGTAAAGCACGCTAGTCAGCATTATTCCTCCTAGTCGGCAGTGCCTCCATCCAAACACGATTTCAACTTTTGGAGTGATTTATCTTACGAGTGCTGCAGTGCTCCACATACCTCCTTTTAAACTGGTAGAGGGTGTAGCCCATCCATAATGTCCCCAGCATGAGCAGGAGGCAGAGGACAGGCCTCTCTCGAGTGCATTGGATGAGGGATTCTGGGAAGGTGTTGAGCGCATAGCCTGCCACCGCCTCGCTCCCATTGCCCCCCAGCAGGCCCCCGCTGCCCTGTAGCCGATGGAAGGTCTCTATGCTTCCGTTAGACAGTGTTGGGGCATGGTAGTACCTGTGAAAGACTGGAATCACATCCACAGTGAGTAGTTAGCAAGCATCACGCTGAAGGTCACAATGTAAGATTAAGAGTTTCTTTTTCATTGTTTTCAATGGAGAATGTGTTATACGGTCTGAAAGCTGTTCCACCGGCCTTTCCACCAAACAAGGAGAAAGTTATGGGGTGAACAGAGCTGTATAGCAGAGTAAAAACACTCCAAAATGTATGCAACTGGAAAATACTGGAAAATACTTCGGACAAAATGGTATACATGAATGTTATATTAATGGAATATGAGTTTCACATATTTGAACTAATGCACTGGAAATTTGCAAAACAGGAAAACATCACATTCAACAAGAAAACATCACATTCAACAGGAAAACATCACATTCAACAAGAAAACATCACATTCAAGGAAAACATCACATTCAACAGGAAAACATCACATTCAACAAGAAAACATCACATTCAACATTCAACAAGAAAACATCACATTCAACAGGAAAACATCACATTCAACAGGAAAACATCACATTCAACATTCAACAAGAAAACATCACATTCAACATTCAACAGGGAAACATCACATTCAACAGGAAAACATCACATTCAACAGGAAAACATCACATTCAACATTCAACAAGAAAACATCACATTCAACATTCAACAAGAAAACATCACATTCAACAGGAAAACATCACATTCAACATTCAACAAGAAAACATCACATTCAACATTCAACAGGAAAACATCACATTCAACAAGAAAACATCACATTCAACAAGAAAACATCACATTCAACATTCAACAAGAAAACATCACATTCAACATTCAACAAGAAAACATCACATTCAACAGGAAAACATCACATTCAACAAGAAAACATCACATTCAAACATCACATTCAACAGGAAAACATCACATTCAACAAGAAAACATCACATTCAACAGGAAAACATCACATTCAAACATCACATTCAACAGGAAAACATCACATTCAACATTCAACAGGAAAACATCACATTCAACAGGAAAACATCACATTCAACAAGAAAACATCACATTCAACATTCAACAGGAAAACATCACATTCAAACATCACATTCAACAGGAAAACATCACATTCAACAAGAAAACATCACATTCAACATTCAACAGGAAAACATCACATTCAACAGGAAAACATCACATTCAACAAGAAAACATCACATTCAACATTCAACAGGAAAACATCACATTCAACAGGAAAACATCACATTCAACAAGAAAACATCACATTCAACAAGAAAACATCACATTCAACATTCAACAGGAAAACATCACATTCAACAGGAAAACATCACATTCAACAAGAAAACATCACATTCAACAGGAAAACATCACATTCAACATTACATTCTGCTATCCTCATTTCTTAGGTATTATATTGTATAACATTTATATGATATATATTTTAAGTTATTGCTGCTTTATTGGACAGCACACAGCAGACAGAGAGAGGAAACATGGGAGAGAGAGAGAAAAAATGCAACACAGGCCAAAGGCTGGATTCAAACCCACGATAGAGGAAGTACATAGTATGCACCATAGCCCGCTGACACACCAGGACAAAACAGAAGCTAATGTTTTTATTAAAACACCGAAACATATTCATTTAGACTAATATATTCATTCAGTCTACAGGATGCAGACTGAACCAGGGGCCCAGGAGGGGCGGCTGTCTTTGAAGCCACATTTCAACAAAGCAGGGGGCTGGACCCGACACCCACTTATGCAGATCTAGTGTAGTTAAAACCCTTAATTAGTGAGATAACTAACCTTCAAAATTATATTTGATCTTTTTGGGGTTTTTATGTTTCATTGTCTTAACTAAATTAATTCATGTTTAAAAATCAGGCATTAGTCCATAATTCACTGCCATGCTGCCATCTTGGATCAAGCCATGATTGAGTCTATGTTAGTGTTACATTTCTTCTGATTGGCAGAGCTGACTACAGGCTCCTGCTTTGCACAGCCAAAATACCACTGATGTGTCAGGAAGATGCCAAAGTAGAACGGCTGTGAGAACATGACAGTAGTGAAAAACCTAGCTTCAGGCTGTGCTGCAGGAATCCACTGTATTTCTCATGTATATAAGTGGACAGGATAGAAACTTACTTTTGATGGTGCCTTTGAACGCATCGACAACAAACGCAATGGCAATGAACAGGGCAATGACCTCCTCTGTCGACCTGGAAAAACGTAACACAGTTACGAAAAATATTATGTGTACAGTTAAACATCCAAAATAGTCTCAGTATAGTCTGTGGTCTCAGACTAGTAAAAACAGATAATCTATCTATCTTTCTGCTCTGATACCCTTCAAAAAAACTCAAAAGTGTATAGAGTGTTTACAGTAACAGCTTTTATGCTAATAAATTATCCAAAGAACAGCATTTTTTGTGAAGGTTTTCATGCGTAACATGTGTTTTTATTAAATTATTTGGTTTTGATGCCTGGCATGAACACTATCCTGGAGTGTAGGTAACATGAATACAAGTGAATAGAGTTAAATTGAACTTAATTGAATTTCAGTGAAGTGAAGTGAATTTAAGTGTATATGTATAAACAAAGACCTTTTGAAGAGCTTCATGAGTAGGCTGACATTGAAGATCCCTCCCAGGATGAGGAAGACGCTGTTCCACAGACCGATGCAGGCGTAGAACGCCGGGAAGTCCAGGTTGTAGTCATCACAGATTTCTCTGATCACTGCAAACACACATGTAGAAACACACATGCACACACAAGTGCCCAAAGACACACACACACACACACACACACACACACACACACACACACACACACACACACACACACACCATTAGTAATTGTTGCTGAGTGCTATGCTTCTTTTGTTAATGCAAAAACAAAGCAACAGTAATCATATCGCCCCCTAGGAATGATGCAGATCCCCCTGGGCCAATCAGGAACAAATATGTCACCAATAATTGCAGCTCCTCCTTTGGCCTAATCAGTGTAATTTTGAAAATGCAACAACGCAGCAGTGAGATGCACCGTTTTCCCAAGTTTGGTCAAAATCAGATTAGTGGTGTTTGAGATATGGCACATTATACCTGGACAAACAAACAAACAATTTGGCGCCCCCCTCGGGCTAATCAGTGTAATTGTGAAAATACAGTGATGAGATGCATCAAAATCCGATCAGTGGTGTCTTGAGATATCGCGTCTGACTCACGAGACCAACAAACCAACAAACCAACAAACCAACATAGAGCAACCGATCACTAATATAAAACCAATCAAACTAGGCTGGTCAGGAGTCCTCTGTAAATAAACAGAGAAACTGATCATAAAATAATGATCATAATAATTTTTTTAAATAATTTATTTTTGTTACTACAATACTTGAAGTAAGTAAAGCTAGAGTTCATTACAGAGTTCCAATCCTTGACAGAACATCAGCTATGACTAAGACTGATTTTACACAAAACATGAGTCTAAAACATTCCAAATAAAGGGGAAAGTGATTGCACTTCATTCAAACATAAAATGAACAAAATAATTGAAATGGGTTTGCCAAAACCATCACGATGTAGTTGTATTCTTGAGTATTTGTGTGCAGATGAGTTAAAACTTTACAAACAAGCCATTGTTCTGCTCAGACGAAGACTGCTGGTAATGTACTCTAATTAGCCCCACGAGAATGTGCTTAGCACAGTTTTATCCCATTCACTTCAAAGATCATCACACCACAACTCCAACAAACAACTATGGTATTAAAATTACATCTTGGCATCGGAGGGACCACTTTGCCTCATCGCTGCCCGATTCCACAGCTTCCAGCAGTCAAGATCATTTAACAAACAACAAAACAATTCTGTTGGGTAAAAACCACGTAACAGTAATTTTGGTGTTTTTCTTTTTCTTACTTGAACTGAAAGTTTACATGTGATGTACGAGTTTCATGATCCTTGGGCCCTTGAAACCTGTGACACACCGTTATATAATTTAAAAACTCCAAGGGCGCCAGTGAGAAGATAAGCATAGCTTTCTGTATTCCTGAAAACCTTACTACAGGCATATGTGTGAATAAACACGTACTCCCACTCAAATGGTGCTTTTCTGGTAAGAGAGAGAGCAGATGAGGACACAAGAGTTTCTGGCTGCAGTTGTACATGGTCGGGTGCCTCCTTCCCTTGGTTTTGACGTAATCTTCTTAGTATCCCCCCTTTCCAAATTGCCCGTCGGCAGAAACTGTGAGAAGATAAGTATATTTTGCTGCGGCTGAGCTGAGTTGAGGAAGAGAGAGGTGGCCTACCGCTGATGAAGATGGCGAGGGGAGCTGTGGTTAGAGGGATGACTAGAGGAGAGCCGGCGAAGAGCGAGTAGATGACCCCTCCGATGCTCTGTCCAACGATGGTCTTCTGGACATCTGGAGGGAGGGGAAACAGTTGTGTGTATTGATTATTGTGTTTGGTGGATATATTTCTATGTCTACTATATTATTTATGTGTATGTGAGTGAGTGAGCATGCGTACGTGCATCAGTTCTGTGTGTCAGGGTCTATAGAGCTGAAACATTGGGTTCCAGAAGTAAATTTCCTATTCATTTTTCCCATAGGGAATTTGATTAGCCACAACCTTTGAACGGTGTGCGGCAGACTTACCGCGAGCCACCCGATGGTGAAACAATGATATATGTTCCTGTAGAAGCCATCAGTCAAACTGATTTCAACTTCATTGTTGGGAAATTGTGTTTTAATCCTGAGCTTGCGGGTAGAAATACAACACTACCCGCAAGCTTTAGCGAGTTCCCACAAATTGGAGAGGTTGCTGTTACCATAGCAACGTTACCCGCTGCAAAGTTGCGTGTGGTTGGTAGCCAGACCAGAGCAAAGTAACATCAGGCGACTAGTGACCTGGTTTTGCTGTCAGACATAAAGTCTTTTTTAGGGATGAGAAAAAAAGTCTTATTGTTATATTATTTAGTATCACTGAAGGAAACGGTACTCACAATACGATATGGGATGAGGAGTTCATTCCCTCTGAAAAAACGTTCTGTGCGTAGTATTGTTATAAGCTCATGATTCAAATGGTAGCTGGTGGGTTCGGTTCAAAGCCTAAAACTCATCGCAATTTTCTGCAATGTCAATAGAGATTTAGAGACATGGAGAAAATCAATAGAAAATGTACCTCCAGAACCAGCGCCACTGAAATAGGGGACGGGCACATTTCAGCTCTATAGGTGTTTGAGTGTGCATGCTTGAATGTGTGTTGGTACCGATCTCGCCACGTGTGCTCTCGTCATTGAGGGAGCCAAATGCAATGGCGGGGAGGAGGATGGCGATGTAGAGGAAGATGGCTGTGGTCATGTACTTCAGCAGGGTTTTATTACTGCCAACTATACCTGAGCGGAGCCAAACACAAACACTTCAATCATATTCACCTCCTGATGGAGAAGAGGAGGCGCAACACACTCTCATTTCAAAAAAGACATTTAGAGTTTCTTTCCAAAATGTTATACATCCATTTTAGGGGGAAAACATCATTACCCTGAGTTCACCTTTCAATATCTATACAGAACATAAACATATTTTACAAGGACTTACATTTACCGACTTGCTCTTTAAATAATCACCGTCATTTGTTTCAGTTTTGCGTCATCAATCACTTTGTAACAGTAGTTGTCACTTTTTTTCAAATGATGGATATCTCATTGTGGAATAAAACACTTTAATTGGGCTCTAATGAGATCACAATGATTTTGGTCCTGTGACCGTCATCAGATTTTCGTTATCTGATGGCAGGTCACAGGACCGAAATATCTTGATTTTGTTACAACCCAATGAACGTGTTTGGACATTATGAAATGAGAAAGGGCTAAAACAGACAAGTGAAAGTACAGAATCCAACTACTCTCCTCTACTGTACTCTACTCTGCTCTCCTTTACCCTACTCTATTCTACTCCACTCGTATCACCTCTGTTCTACCTCACTCTACGCTATTCAAGGAAAGAGAGTGAATTAATCTGTTACAGCTTTAGGTGACTAACAGGTTTTAAATGATGAGTCACTTCCAATGACTTTTTAAAAACATATTGCATGAGTTATTTCCTGAACATCACAAGCTCCTCTCTGGCATCACAACAACACAATAACCATAAATATCTATTTCTCTCTATTGAAGAACAGTAGATCTAAAGGTCATTTTACATGCATGCATAGGGGGGAGAGTGCAGTGGGAAAGGTTTGCTGTTTAAATGGACAACAAGATGCAGAACGATATCTGGAAATATGGAACTTAGCGTAAGTTCAATCAGGAAGGCTTCCTCCTCCTTCATTCATACCTCGAACACGCCCTCCAGCTCTGCATCATCCAACCACCAGAGCCCACGCTCCTTTCTCCTCCAGTTTCACCCTCTCCGGGAACCAATCGCTAACAGTTTCTCACTATTTATACCCCCTTCCATGTTTCTGTAATTTCAGCTGCCTAAACCGCACCAGTCTGACGCACCACCTCCTCCCCCCCCCCCACCACCACCACCAGCATCACGGCTCCATCAGATATCCAGAAGGGTTAGATCTTCAGCCCGGGGGGTTCTCCTGTCTCCTACCTGCCCCTGGGGAGCTTCACCCTAAAACTGGATACCTCTTGGAGTCTACGCCAAACCTCTGCTTCTGCACATTTTCTCATGTTATTGCAATAAATTCTCTTATTAGTAATCCTAGCCTCTCGTGATTGAAGTCCTTGTCTGATGACTTGGGAAATTACAATAAATTTGGACATATGGGAACAGTGAGACATCTGAGATAGTTATTTTAGTCCAGGGACAACCCTAGATGCGACACAGATGCAGCACAGATGTATTTGAGGCAAAGGGCGACAGACAAATCAGGAGCTGCCAGAGGCCCCCCGATGTGGCTTAATAAGGAAGATGATTCACTCTCACAAAAAGTCGTAGAGGGAATGCAGTAAGGTCCAGCCTACCATCTGTGAAGTCGGAGGGGTAGAAAGGCAGCCTGCGACACAGGTCCTCGTAAATCCCCCGGCCGGCTCTGAAGAAATCTTTACACTGTGGGAGGAAGTAAAAAGTTAGATTAAAAAAATATATATAAGGATATTTTCTAATTCATGTATTTTTTGTAAATTACAATAAATACAACAGTAGGAAAAGCTTAAATTGCTAAATCAACACTACAAGCAACCAATAATGAGGAGTAGGGCTTGACAGATAATCGGTAAGCCAATATTATTGGCCAAAATAAGCCTTTTACAAATATATATGTTATTTGCAAAAGTACCACTGATGAGGCACCAATAGACTCCTTAGAAATAGCGAAAATAGCTAAATTGAGGCATAAACGCCTGTGGCAGTGAGTAGGTTCAGACAGTCCGAACCTACTCACGTCCTAGTTCGTCCAATGGAGGGCGCTGTTCACTCAGTAACCCTTCATAAAACAAAAGTCTTGACAGCTCCATGTCAGTTGATGAGCCCATCAGCCACCATGACGGGTGCTGAGTCGGCACATCCGTTCAATACATGGGTTGACAACGGTAACGACTGACCTTGTCATTCAAGCTTCACTTCAATAAACAAACGCCCTGTCCGAATGTCCCTGTACTGATTCAATGTGGTTGAAATCATTGCATGCAACAGGTGACTAGTGAGGCTCATTAGCATGGTAGCCCTAGCAACACTGGCTAAACAGCTAACCACTGGCTAGCAAGCAAGGTGGTTAATGCTCAGCCAGCCAATAGCAACATACTCCTCAAGATACTCCTCCCTACTCTGACATAACGTTAGTGTACGTGTTTATAATGAAGGTAAAATGGTGGTAAAAATGAAGGATTTTTGTAAAGAAATGTTTTAAATCTTTTATACAGCTTTAAGATTTTTATTTAGCAGGAACCCACTCACTGCCACAGGGATGCATTCATTTTCGCAATTTCTAAGGAGTAATTCTATCGGTGCCCCATTGGTGGCAGTTATGCCAACAATATATCTGTAAAAGGCTTATCGGTTAAATGAAATTTAAGATCCCAAATATTGAAATCAGCCAAAAATCTCTTATCGATCCTATTAAAAAATGCAAAAAGAAAAAAAGAAGATTCAAAGAAACACATTATATTAGATGTAATGATCCTGTATGATAGAGAAGTGTCTGGTAAAGAGGTAACAGCCAGGGAGAAAAGGAAGAAAATATTGTTTTAAACAAGACAGCATTTTTCGTGCAAACAACAGGAGGAAGGTGGGGAGAGTATTTCTTAAAAAGATGAGCTTTAAGGTCGGCAGTAACCCTGCTGTCCTGACTGGGGTTATTAAGCAAATTATTAGGTACCTTTTGTTGTTGTACATAGCATTACACCTTCAAATGGAACGGGTGGGGGGTGTATTGGTGGGAAAAGCCCTTGGGAAAACCATTCCCGTCCCATTCGTCATCTTAAGCGTTTTGACGATTTTTGGCAGAACAAAGCGATTTACCTCAACGTAAACAACCTGTAAACAAACAGGTTTAAACAACAGCGTCTGCATTTTTTTGTGAGAGAGCTTTTAGTTTTATGAAGCCACACACGCTTGTTCAACAAGGACTGTTCATCCATTAAATCCCTATACATAATGAAATCATTTATTATTACAAGGGAGTCTGTGTTAGTGTTTGTGTGTGTGTCGGTGTGTTGTGTGTGTGTGTGGGGTCTGACCACCATGGCCCCTAGCCAGCATTTGGCTCAAGTTCGATAAACAAAAGTCTCAAAGAGGAATTACTGTCCACCTGTTTGCCATTCGGTCTGAATGGTCGATAGTGTGAGGCAACAGGAAGGCAACACATCAAAACACAACAACAATTTGGCCTCATGACGGAAAATATAGGAAAGAGATATGTTGTTGCGGGTGGTCCAATGTCGATCTCAGATGTGGGGGAGGTGGACCAAGCTTTGCTCTCCCTCTCCCTCTCTCTCTCGTTTCCTCATCATCTCCCTCTTTCTGTCTTTCTTCCGCCCTCGTTCTCTCCATTCCACCCGTTCTCTCTCCCCCTCGTCCATGCTATTTTCTCTCTCCTTTTCTCTCCATATCCCCCCTCCACTGAGTAGCACTGAGACTTTCAATGGGATTAACACCTAAGCAAACCCTCCACAATAAAAAAAAAACAAGGGGAAATGTCTGGAAGCCCCGGCCTGTCAACGGTGACATTAGGAGATGTTGGTCCGTGGCATTGAGAGCCCCTCTTGAGGGTTGTGTGTGTGTGTGTGTGTGTGTGTGTGTGTGTGTGTGGCTGAGGGGTGGGGAGTTCTGACAGGACTGTGAGAGATGTAAGGTCATTTACCCACTGAGGAGGCCTGGCAGGAGTTGATGCTGATTGATTAGGGAGAGAGAAAAGATGGAAGAGTCGAGCCAGCCGAGCGAGGAGGCAAGGAGGTGGTGAGGGTGGAGGTGGTGAGGGTGAGAGGGTGGGGCGCTAGGGATCGGGAGAGGGAGAAGGAAGAGAGTGGAAAAAGGTAGAAATGTGTAAATGTATTTGCGCAGACGGGATTCAGCAGAGCCCGGTGGGGAAATGAGACGAAGAAAAAGAAGTGGAGGGTGAGGATGAGGATGAAGAGTCACCTGCAGAGACCAGGGGCAATCAGCAGAGATTACCTCAATGGCGACGGATAGAGGAGAATTATAAAGTCCTGACCAATCACAGGCCTCATCTCAGGGCGCTGGGAATGACTCATTATGCGGTCATACGAACACACATACACACTGCTTTAAAATATGGAAATGACCCACTAGCCTAGCAGGTAATGGTTGGATGCAGACACACACACCTGAGAGCACTCACACAAAAACACACCCTCATTATATCCCACTACTTACAGAGCTCCACACACACACACACACACACACACACACACACACACTATACTCACCACTTACCCAACTCAACACAAATATACAGACACACACAGTCACTCCATCCATCTCTCTACCTATCTACACACACACACACACACACTCACAAATATCCACCGCCCACACACAAAACTCCCCTTAGCAAAGCCCCTACCACACATTCTCTCTCTCTCTCTCTCTCTCTCTCTCTCTCTCTCTCTCTCTCTCACTCTCTCTCTCACACACACACACACACACACACACACACACACACACACACACAATGCTGCTGCCCACCTTGAGGGGCTTGTGGCCGCGGGGGTCAGTCTCCTCCTCCTCCACGGTGGTGGGCTGCTGGTTGGCTGCGGTCAGCTGGTGCCTCTGGAACACCAGCGCCTCCTTAAACTCCTCCTGCGTCTTCGTCTCCAGCAGCTTCTGCCTGAAGGAGATGTCGGAGAACATGGTGGCAAACGTCCTGCCCAGTTCCATCGCTGTCTTGGTGCTTTTCTGTGGGAAGGCGAGCCGATTATCCAGAATGCTATAAACCCATTTTGGATAAATGTTGCTGCCTGACATTCAGCGGCCAATATTTCAAAAGCAGAGATGATTTGTCTGATCAGATGACTTCTAACTTGTAACACATAACATATCCAAACACACAAGAGTAGGTGTCAGTATTTTACAAAGAAAATTTTGAAATCGAACTATTCGTATGTTCATGCATGATTTGACTTTTTTAGTACATTACTAACTCAACGTTACTCAAAATGGGTCTCTTTAACTCCAGTGTTTACAAGCATTAGAGATATAAACCACAAAATACATCAAAACATGTTTAGTTGTCACATACTGTCAGTGAGAGACTTTAACCAAACATGGTTGCCATCTGTTTTCATACCAAGGAAACGGCACATCTAAATATTTCTACTTCCAATGCAGGTTGGGTAGGTTGCTGTGGGTGATTTAGGAGCTGGGCGCTTCGGGGGCTTTTGTCAATAATCCCACATCTGTTACAAATAACGCTGTCACAAGTCACAAAGTGTGATAGTGATGATAATAACATCCTGGCAGGCTGTTGAGCAGCTTGGTGCCAGGGAAGCCTTGTTAGCCAGGTGGTGAGGACACCAACATAGCCAGGCTCAGTATGTATAGTAGCAGCTGCAGCAAACAGAACGACTAAAACCTATAAGCTCTTTCACAGGGAGAAAGTGGTCGCTGAATTCCAGCCAGAGCTGAAGGATGGGTCTGGGTTGATCTGGAGACTGTATTTCTGTCTAAGGACGCAGGATTCCCCCCTTCAGTTTAGGGCAGAGGTAGTCTATGGTTGGAGAGCAGCCTTATGATTAGAAGGTTGCCAGTTTGAAAATCCAGACCGGCTGGGAAAAACCGTGTTGGAAGTGAATATCACTCCCCCCCATCAACGGTCCACAAGATGCCATCAGGGGCCGTTTTCCAGTGCAGCTTCTTAGTGAGCAACAGTAGAAGACTGTGATGGTACTAGGTAGCTTCCAGGTGTGAACTTGTGTAACTGAGTGATTGTGAAGCAGATAAGTAGTGAAAAAAGAGCATGCACGTTTAGCACATTTACACTTGGCAAATAAAAGTTAAAAAACGATTGCATACATTTGCCAACCAAAGGAATTCCTATTATCATTATCATCATGCTCCTTCAAAGAGCTTTCTCACAGAAACAGTCACCATCAGGGATAATTGAGACATAATAATGCCTCATGTTTACTTGGAGCCTAGATTAATGTCTCTGAGAATGCCATTAGTGGTTGTGATTGCTGGCTATAAGACTGGCAGAGGGGGCGCTGGAACCATTACGGAGAAGCATGAACCCAATGGAGAGTTCATGGGAAAAAAAGAAACAAACAAACAAGCAGAAAACATGTAGTTAGCTGCGGCATCACTGATTGCCAGAGTCACTAACCCCCCCACCCCCAACCCCTCGGCGGTTCCATGGTTTGATGGTGGGTTGGTGAACCTAGTGGGTGTGTGTGTGTGCGGGGGGGGGGGGGCACCCGGTTGAATGTGGAACCAACATGAAGAAACCCTCAGCAGGATGGGGTGGAGGGGGTTTCCATCTGGAGTGGGGCAACAATCAAGACCCTCTGAAGAGAGGAGAGAGTGATGGTGTTTGTGTGTTTATATATATATATGTGTGTGTGTGTGTGTGTGTGTGTGTGTGTGGGAGAGAGAGAGAAAGAGAGAGAGAGCGAGACTGTGCATGTGTGTTTGAATGAGTGTATTTGGGGGTATGGGTGGCTGCTTGTGTGTGTGGCTATGTCTATGTGCATGTGCGTGCACCTGTACATGTCTGTGTGTCTGTGTGTGTGTGTGTGTGTGTGTGTGTGTGTGTGTGTGTGTGTGTGTGTGTGTCAGGATGAAGCAGGTGATGACAGGAGAGTTGAGTGGTTTGATGGGAAGTAGAAAGGGTGTTACAGAATATGTGGCATTTTCAGTCAGCTACAGCAAACTCTTCAGAGTCGGAGAAAACAGCAGCCGTAGAGCAGCGAGACACAAAGTTCACCACCCAACACAAGAACACTGAGTTCAAGACAATTCTTTGGCAGCCTGGCAGCCTCAGACCTGTGATCTTTGAAAAACACCAGACAAACATAATTAGAGCTAACACAATCTAAAACTAAAACTAGGCATGAACAATTATGGTGAACTTTTAAATTCTACAATTCTAATACAATAATAACCCTGAGTATAGAGTGGCCCTTGGAAAAGACATTTCCTGAACAGTCTGACATCCTCCACTGCACCTACATTCGGTACAAAGTGAAGTCAGGGTCCAAAGGTACTGTAATATTGTGTAACTTCATCCACAGTTTGGTTTGGTTCTAAAAGAAAAACGTTTTAATCAGGTTTCATGAAAGGTGACTGACTTGAATTTAATTTGTATGAGCAGAATCCCAAAAAGTTTAATTTGTTGAATTGAATATAAATTTCCTTTGAAAAGCTGGAAGCAGAACAGGAATGTATGCATTGATCATAGGTGAAGTTACTCATCCCTATACCTCCAGCCAACATACCTACTGGTGAAGATGAGTGACAACCGTAAACCAAAAACAAACAAAAACAAAAACTCTTCTCTACTGGCTCTGCAGCCCCAGACCCATCACTTCCTCAAAGTGAACCCCAGGCAAATTATGTGATTATTCCTCCCACATAAACCAAACAATGAATGACTAAATAAATGAATGAATGAATAAATGAATGAATGAATGAATGAATGAGGCAAATTAGATCAATGGCCTGATGGATAAATAAACGTTGCAGTCGTAAACAGTGGAAAAAACACAGCGACAGCCATGGCAGCCATGACAGAGCACAAATAAATGAAACAATGAATGAAAATAATGAAATAACTAAATAAATGAGTCAATTAACAAACAAACAAAAATAAATAAACAAATGATGTAAGAAGCACACAAAGGGATGTACCAACGTGTTAGACGAGATCTATCTGTCTTGGGTGATTACTATCATTTACCATTTTGAGTGGGGCCAGGATCAGGATGACATAGCGGACCTCGCAGCAGTTCTCCCCCCAGTTCTGCGGCCTCTCCAGGCGGGAGATGCACACGTGACGCCTCTGGAGACTCTTCACATTGCAGCTGGAGCACGGAGGGAGAAGGAGGAGGTTTTATAAATGTCAACGCCTCACCTCCACGGCAGCGCCTTCATTTCCATAGATTAACCTCTTTCTCAGCAGCAACAGTTAGACGGTATTCAACTGAACCACCACTTGCACACAATAATATGCACACAAACATGCACATATATGCAAACGTATGCAGACACACAGACACACACACACACACACACACACACACACTGAAACCTGCACTTGCACCCAACGGATTAAAGTATAATTTACACAGGATTCAAGAATATGAAAATCATTGTTACTACCACACACACACATCTCTCTCTCTCACACACACACACACACGGACATGCATGCACACACACTACACACACACACACACACACGTACACAAGCAGACATAAATAGATGGTACAACTACAGTACGCAGTATAGTAAACAGTATGCACACATATACTAATAATCACATCATGTGCACACACACACACACGCGCACACACACACACACGCGCACACACACACACACACACACACACACACACACACACACACACACACACACACACATGCGATGCGGCTTACAGGATGCAGAGCCAGGACTGCTGGTACTGGACCCCGGTGGCCGTGGCTGTCACCCCCTGGATGGTCTCTGACAGCAGGTGGACTGCAGAGGAAAGGTCAGAGGTCAGACGATAGGCAGCTGAAATCAACCTCCCGTCCAGTTTAATTCTCATACTCTCATTCATACTCTGCTACATAGTGTTGCTATATATTTTCTAGTGTGGGTCTTAAGTCTTTCCTTTATTATAGTGGATTGTTAATATATTTGCTTTGTTCACATCACTTTGTGACTTTATGAAAAATGCTAATATAGTCCTTACTCTAAACTATGATGCTAACAAATTTCAAAACGTTTCAAAAATGGTATACATGTTTTATTCCAAATTAAATAGAGCCTTGTGGTATTTAATCCAGAAGATTATATATTGCAAAGAAAGGCCTGGCTCTAATTTCTTTATAAAGTGTAACATTGTCTACAATGTCAAATATAAATCTAGTGATTTTTCTGCTCATGCCAAGCCCCTAAATATGATGTCTACATCAGAGGTGTCTAATGAGCGAGCCTTCTGCTGTAGGTGGTGATGCCAGTCCACACAGTGTGCAAACAAACACTATGAGGAACTAATAACTACAACCATCCAACCCCAGAAAACGCCAACGTTCATGGCCGAGGATTTAACAAAACATTTCATTATGCTTTCATGTTTACATGGTAGAAATCATTAAACATGGGCAACTGGGGCACTGGTGAAGCCAGTTCATTGCTTCCTAATAATAACTCTCCCTTCCAGCTTCCCATGCTGAGAAAGATGAATAATCGAGTTTTGGGGGGTTTTCTTCAGAGGAGTGCATCCACCACCCCCACAACCGCCGCCCCGACCAACTAACCCAAACCCCTCAACGAGATCCAGCGTGCTTTGCCTTGCAACGTCGCCTTCTTCTACTCGTCCATATTGAGCAAATTACAGGGAGGAAATGTTTTGGATCATAAGCAGCAGGGCCGATCATTTCCCTATCATTCTGATTTTCCCTGCCACTGGTTTCTCTCTCTCCCTCCCTCTCTCTCCAGCCGCCATGCCGTCTCATCAATAAGGCATCCTCCATTCATGCCAGAAAATGATGGGCGTCACCATGACAACAGTATCACAGTGCTCAAGGAGTGAGAGAGCCGGGAAGAGAAAAAAAAGGTTGGGGGGGGGGGGGATAGAATACAGAGAGAACGAGAGTGAGAGAGGTGGGAAGAAAGGATGAAAAAGAGGGAGCATGTAGAGAAAGACAATGAGAGATACAGGAAGAAATACAGAAAGGGGGTATGCAGAGAAAGGGAGTGAGAGAGGCAAGAAGAAAGAAAGAAACAGAGAGAAAAAGCAAATAGAAAGGAGAGAGACATTGGGAGGCATGCAGACAGAGCGAGAGAAAGAGAGTGAGAGAGCCGGGAAGAAAGAGCAAGAAGGGGGAGACATGCAAAGAGAGAGAATGAGAGCAAGAGAGGGGAAGAGACAGTGAGAGAAAAATGTGAGCAAGAAAAATAGAGCCAGGAAGAGAGCGAGAGTGGGAGAAAGAAAATTAAAGAAAGGGGAAAAGAGCAAGAGAGAGAGAAAATGAAAGAAACAGAAAGAGGGAGAGAGAGAGAGAGAGAGAGGGAAGGGACAGAAGTGAAGGAGATGGACTGGGATTCAATTCAGTTAATAGCAGTAAGCCTGACAGCCATGTAATAATCAAAAACCATCCAATTTCTCATTGACGTCAGAGAGAGAGAGATGGAGATACAAAGAGAATGAGAGATAAACACCGAGGCAAAGAAGGAGGAAACAGAAAAGAGAAGTGAAAAAGGAAAGAGAAAGAAAAGAAATAAAGAGAAAGGAAAGTGAGACAGAGAGAGAGACAGAGAGATGGGGAGGGTGTACCTGTGGTCTTCCATACCAACAGGCTAGGAGGCCAATGTCAGACGACCATCTGGGAGAGGCAGGAGCGCTGATCGCCCCGAGCCTCCACATTACAGCAAAATCACCTCCACCTCAACGTTCTTACTGAGGAAGTAGTAGTATTCTTTTTCTCCCCGAGACATCATTTGAACGCTGGAGCATGGCACCAGCACTGCCAGCGCTAGGGGTTCAAGTCCCACTGAGGCTAAACATGTATGTACTTAGGCTTATACTGAATGGCATTTGACCTATGAGGTGAGATGTTGTTAATCATGCCAGCAGCGCTGTCTGGTTTTACTTTTGTTTTATTTCCTTTACTTCCTTACTTATTTATTTTGTTATTCAATTCATTTGTAGATTTTTTTTTCAGCTTCTTTGTTTCTCTTGAGGTGTTTTGTTTTCATGTTTTTATCTCAGCAGCAAAATCTGTGTTTTATCATTTTTATATACACAAATAAATGAAACTTAACAGGTCCGTCTACTTTGGGTGACCTATTTAATCATGTCAAGATGTCTCACACAACTTACACCTGTCTGTTGTTACAGGACGTCTACATATGAACAGACTTACCTTTCGCGCTGAAAATGCTATATATATCTTCTCTACCATTTCTCCCTGTCACATATATTGTCAGGGCACGGACCCTTATATTCCTTAGTGTTGGTTGGCTGAGGTTGCTTATAACTACGGTGATCAAGGAATTTAAGCTGTTGCAGTCATTGCAAGAACTTCGCTAAATTCCTAAAATGTAAAATGTAAATGGTTGACAAAGGCCCGCTCACAACTCACCTAACTGTAATTGAATCAATGCAGAGGATTTCATCCCTTGTGCTATTAAACTAAGGTGAGCTCCTCCATACAAACCTGGCTTGGATGTTAGAGGAAAGTGGTGAGAGTGGGTTTATCAGTGGACTGATCAGTGAGCAACTAATTGAGACATGCACATTTGATGTCTGTTCTATGAAGATTTCTGCACGGTTTCGTCAGCTTTTGATACACAAACACACACAAAACAAAACGACAAATGCTCACACACAGCATATCAAACGTGACCAACTTCAATGAAAATGTAATGAAAAAATATGAGGAAGGCAAGACTGGTTGGCTGGATTGCCCCCTTTGATCTTGGTGAATTCTTTTACTGCATTATCCACATGGTTTGGTTTGAGGGGAAAAAACAGTTTCCAATTTTTATAAATCACATGAGGATAATGCAATCTGTCACAGATAAGAGGAGAGGAGAATTGGTAAACACAGAAGATGGTCCAAAAGATACTGATCTTAATATTTCTTCTGGCTGACATGCTAGTGGAACATCAAAACAAAAGCACAAACTCTATTGAGATGTACAGGCGCGCAAAATATAGCACTTCCTGGGAGGAGCTTGTTAATAGTTTCTCTGTCGACGTTCCAAAACACTACAAGCCTTTTTGGCAATGAGACTCCTTACATTATGCTCAGAGGTGACCTCAATAAAACCCCTGATCTTATGCTGCCTGAAAGATTAGCTGTGGCATCACCCGTTGGTACAACCCTCCATGAGCACGTACAGGCCAGGGGAAATGATGTGTTTCCTTCAAAGCGTGGGAGGTTGTGGAGGGCACTTTGAAGGAGGTGATAAAAGCACAGGAGGGCTCTATACAGCACTGGGATACAGAACACTTACATCAGGTACATTTTATCACAGCCAATCACCATGCAGCGCATAGATGCTATGATGTCACACGGCGATGAGAGGATCACTAGGACTGGGTCAATGGCACAACCTCATTATCTAGAGGCTGTCGGTTCTAATCGCCTACTCCTTACATAATAACTATAATAATAATGTTAATAAAACAACGCCCTACATGGATATATCAATGTCAATGGATATATCAATGTTGTATATGAAGAGCTCTATTGCAAACTGCTATATATCCATTTGGGGGAAAATAATGACCTAAGTCTGACATTCAATAGGAGGATCCAGAGATCATTTTGTCAACCAAGGACTTAAAGGAAAAATCCACCCTAAAACACTTTTAACACACTGTTAAAAATGTAATGCATTTCTAGACTGATTTTGATGTTTGGTAGTGTATTTTTCTTATTCTCGTGGATAACAGGTCAAACATAGAGAACATGATGTCACACCAAGACATTTTCAGCGCAGTTATAAAGGAGTTTGATAGGAGAAAAATATTCTAAAACATCTAAAACAACAGTAAACGTTTTGGTGTCGGTCCCTCAGAATCAAAGAGCAAGGGCTTCTTTCTGGACCGACAGTCAATCATACAGGGAGGAATCCATCGGAGAGGAGAGAGAGACCAATTTCTCCAAGATATACCAGAATGCAATGCAGCCACAAGACATGTTGTGTTTTGCGTTAGGGGCACAGCGCTTTTTCTCTACTAGAAAAACTCCTCTAGCACTAACTATTGCTCTCTCCACCTACACGTAAAAAAAACACTGGATATTCAGAGGATATTCATTTTTCCACCTCCAATAACTTGTAAAGCAAACAAGAAAAAGCACATTGATGAATATATTTGTGATTTTCCTTGTAAACACACATTCAAATTTCAATATGAACTGGAGGTCGCAGACTAAATTCTCATCTTTGACATCCTCCTTCTGATTTATGGAAATATTTTTTTCAAAAATGTAAATTGCATTTTTATAGGACTTTTTAATCATGGTAAGAACACTGAAATTTCCACAGAATATCCAATATCAAGCTAACTCACTCCGGTCACAAACCTTCTCTGGGGGTTGTCGACAGGCATTCTGGGAAACGTAAGAAACCACTTACTGAAGTAGAAGTATATGGGGCGCTTCACACTTCATCACATAATAACTCCTGAAACACATTGATCATCACAGACTGATGAAACGTAACAGTGTAAGAGTATCCGAGGGTGGAATTTTCCTTTATGTTAACTACTAACTAACTAAGTTAAATTGTTTTAATGTTGTCCTTTACATAATTGTGTGATGAAATCTCATTTTGGAACTCATACAGAAACCGCTCCTCAACTACACTCAGGGTTTTCACAGCACTTTACAAAAGAACTGATGTACGATAACATTATCGGACAATGAGTCCGCTGGACGAAAAGGGCGTTGATTTGAGGGGCAGCTGAAGAGCCATCAATATCTGTGACACAGGAGGGATTGCTGGTGTCTGTAATCATTTGATGACTCAATGGATCGACCCAGTCCTGAGCACGAGAGGAACACAAGCGGCATACTGATGGTGATTGGTACAGAAGCAAACCACTGATTACAGCCTCACGGCGGCTGACGCTGACATTTTCATCCAATTAGCACAGCTTACCGTCATCAAAGAAAACGAAACTTTGAGACGTGTCTGCACGGGGGAAGGAGGGAGAGAAACCAGGAGAGACGAGAGATTCAGTTTAGTCACCTCTTATCAACCAGATTGAACACAAGTGGTGACCAATAGTTTCTTAGATTCTATACATGCAAGCAACAAACAAATACAGGCACACACACATACTCATTCTCTCTCTCTCTCTCACACACACACACCCTCATGCACACACACACACACACACACACACACACACACACACACACACACACACACACACTCACACTCACGCATACATACGCACACACCCACACTGGTTAACAGGCACACACATAAATATCTCTGCTGAACAGAAGCTTCATTTCCTGCCCTCCTTTACCTCATGCATATTAAATATCATTTTCCAGAGAAAATCCCTCAATGTCTCGTCTTTGTTAGGCAGAGAGATCCTATCTTGATTACCGTCCACAGGCTATTACCAAAGATTTGATTTTATCACTGATAGCAGTTATGTGTTCAGCTAAGATGAGGAAAATGACATGTATGGCCATCAATTTTTATGTGGTAAAGAGCTTGAATTAATGGTTTCAATTTAATATTCTGATCATTCCTCCAGACTGCAACCGAGAGATTTTCGCTGTGAAAAGTCTGGAAGAGACACATTATTATAACAGACATGCATGCTCAGTTGTTTCAGAAATACACAGCACCTTTCCTGTTCAAACACCAAAACTGCAGTTCCATGTTTTTTCCACACATGGGGTGTGAGCACCTTTGCATATTCAGAATTGTGACTATGTGATTGTTTTGCAGTTTGATTTGAGCTGGCAAAAAAACAGGGGAGAATTATGCAAAGCAAGGCAAAGTGGAGAGCCAGCTAGATCGATCAAAGGTGACAGCAATTTAGGGAGGAATTATGGTACAGTCATCACAGGTAGGACACACAATCAGCACCACACATAGCACCATCCACTGTAGCTGCTAGCAGCATCACAGAGAGGAGAAAATACGGTTATTAGTCAAAACACTGACAGCCAGTCATTCTGTCGTAGTCGCCTTAATCATCATCATCATCACGATCGTCATCTTCAGCATCCTACAATCATCATTCATTTTCTTTAAATATTTTTGACTATCTTGAAAAGCATGATATAAATCAAATGTATCTATTATTATTAGTAGTAGTATTAGTAGTAGCAGTAGTAGTATTACTGTGGAATGCATTAGATCATCAGCAATGCACTGTTCTTCTTTCATGTGCACACAGTGTATAGTGAGTTGTATTGATGAATCCCAAGACAAAAGCGAAAGAAAAAAAATGAAAAAGTTGGCCTCCAAAAATCCACTCTTCTGTACAAGTTGGAGTAAGACTAATTACCTCTGTGGGCTTTCATCTTTTCATTTCTGTAATTCTCTATTCTTTTCTGTGCCTGTTATAATCTTGCCCTGTTCTCTTTATCTCACAGCTGTACAGTATTACTCTCCAAATGAGTGGGTCTGCTCACCAGCCATATCACCCCAGTATGAGAGAGTGAGCATAGATATGAGAGAAATTAATACCTACAGAGATATATCCGATTGATAACATACTTCTGTACAATATAAATGTATTCCCCAGCAAGAGCCTTTGTTCCTGCCCCGGAGAGATTTCTCCTCAGTACTGACATGACGCACTTTCACATCACAATGTTCATCATTTCAATTTGGGGGTCCTACCAACAACCTAGACCTTCTGAGTCCAATTTCAGGGGTTTCAAACCAAAACATTATACTGAAGAGTTTCAAAATGAGATATCCACCATTTGGAAAAAGGTGGCACATATTCTTACAAAATGACTGATTATATATATATGTAAATATGTTACATCCATCTGTAGTTATGATTTCAATTAAGACTCTATATTCATTTGTTTGTTGTATTATTTTCCAAATGTTCAATTGTTGTATTACTTGTATTATCTTCAGTACTTTGTGGTATTCTTATTTATATCATATTCTCTGCTGATAAGCAAACCAATTTCCCCATGGGGGTCACTGAAATAACATCTAATCTAAGAAAAAATATTTTGTCCATTGCTCAATATTTCAAAAATATGAATGATTATATATTTATATTATTATATATTATATTATATACAAGCCAGAGTCTTCAGTTAGCTAATAACGTTAGTGATGATCCATGCATAGTTTAACTTTCATACCAGCCATCATTTTGCCAGAGCATGTGTCTTCTTGTAGGTGAACATCTCAGTCTGGGATGAAACCATTTCAAAGAACCGTACTTTGATGATAGATGCAGATAGTGGTTTTGTAGTGGTAATATGACTGTCAATCTATAGCTGTAGATTCTTCTTCCTCACAACAAATATAAATATCACTTGAATAAACATCATTTCCTCCTATTTTTCAAGATGTTTTTATGCAATCCGCAAATTTATTCAAGCCCTGGAAATGCTCAAATTAATTTCCAAATGCTTCCAGACTTCGCAGCCCTGCATAGGAACCTGTGTTGTTAAGATGGCTGCCACACAGAGCCTCCTCTCTAGCCTCTTTCTGGGGCATTCTAGGAAAGAAACGGTCAAGTAGAAGCAGTCACCACAGCTTGAGAGTCTTAGAGAGCCATTTGAAAAGCTAAGTGACTGATCGATGACAGAAGTCAATTATCACCTAGCGGATCTGTCAGAGCGCGGCTGTGCGGGTGAGTGTCACACACCACCCACCTCTGACTAACCGGCACCATCCGCCGGCACTAGTCCAGCCAGAGAAACACATATATGAGAGGCAGTCCTGAAAATGATTACAGTCACACCCTCCACGCTGTTACAGTGATAGCCATTGTCTCTCGACCAACTAGTAATACCATTCCCTATAGAATCTACTGAAAAGAAAGCAAAACTTCAGCCAGCTTGCAGTAGAAAGTGGGACTTAAACAACATACTGTTATAACCAGGCAGATTCCTCTTACTGTAATGGGCTGGGGAGATACGTCTTAACCAAGAGACTCTGCTACTCAGCTGAAAGGACCTGGGCTAAAAGGACTGGACTAATCTAGGATCTGTGAAGCGGATGAAAGGGCACCAGAGAAAGTACATTTTAAAAGTGGATTTAAATACTTGAAGTGTGTGTTTTGATTAACATTTCAAGGTCCAAAGTGGGGGATCAGTATGTTTGTGTGTGTGTGTGTGTGTGTGTGTGTGTGTGTGTGTGCACAAGCAAATCCCAATAACTTAATAATATTGCTTATTGAAACAATTAGCATTAGCATTTTGTATTAAATATTTTCCAAAATATTACATTTTGAAATAAACACCTTTTTTTTTTTTTTTTAAATGAATTACATACTGAACTCATCTTCCATTGCTGTTAAAAAGGGCAGCTAGCTGCAATGGTTTTAGGTCTGCTCCCTCAAAAGGCCGTGGGCAAATGGAGAGCCTCTACTTAGGGTCTTACAAAGTCCTTGAACCATTCTTAAGTGTGTTTGACAATCCTGTTATTGAGCCTGGGGTTTGGCTATTTTTCAAGGCAGGCATTTACACATGCAGACGTCAGACGTTTCTGAGGAGATAACTATCAAGGTGGCAATATCCTCTATACGGAAACACTGAACGTGTACAAGTAAATCTGTGTGGCGCAGGATTTACTCTCTAAGCCAACCCTACATGAACGCTACATGTACTAAACCTAAATGACACCAACGTCACGCCTACACCGCATCTATGTAAATTCTTGGTAATCTTGGAGGTTTGTCAGATTTTACAGGTCTTGGTCTGATGCTAGTTAGGTGTAGATGACTGGTTATCTAGGATATTGTCAGTCATGGGACTTCACAGTATTCATTCCCATTTGTGCATGTGCATCTGTGACTGTATTACTTCTGTGTATTTCCACACATTTTTCCACGTGTATTTGTACATGTGTGACGAGGTTCCCAGCTCACCATTGACCTCCTGAGCTCCAGCATCAGTGAACAGCATGCTCATCACCTCCTCAAAGTTGCAACCGGGCTCAGATGCGTGGCTGTCCTGGCCCACGTGGTGCAGCATCTTCTTCAGCACGTCGTCCAGGGATGCTGCTGTCTCATCCAGCAGGATGCTGGCCCTCGCCAGAAAGCCATCCAGGTCCCGGTGCGCCCGGACCTCCTCCTCAAAGTTCATAAGCTTCACATACTGTGGAAAAATGCCCACATGGGTGCCCAGCAAAAGTTGAGTGGTTAAGTCCCCCACCTCTCGAAACACATCTGTGCCCCCACTGGCCAGGACTGAATCCTGCCAGAGCTTTCTCTCCTGTGTCTCCCTCGCTACTTGCATACTGTTTAAATAAAGAATGAAAATACTAAAGGTGAGAACATCCCCCACTGTCCTTTTAAAAACAAACAAGCAGAAAGAGCAGAAAGATCAGAGCTAGAGGCTACTGGTTTGTATATTGCTCTATAAATAGATTTGATTTTGATATGGTTGTATTTTTACTGGGGTTGGGGTCAGTTGAGTCAAAAGGTTAAGTGTAAGCTGTGATTCATGTGGTACTGGGCAAGCATTTATTCCTGGCTACAAGCATTTTACAGTATGTGAGGTCCTGTTAGCCTTGTGCCATATTTGTTGTACTATGTACATGCGTCCACATCAATGCCCTAACCCTAACTAAGACAAAGTCCTGTACATTAATTCACTTTAATCGTGATTAAAATGATTTTTATTCTATTAAAAGGTTGGAAATTACTGAATTGTTAATAATGAAAGTGAAAAGAACACAGCCCTGGCAGAAACACAAAATACAATTCTATTTATAGAGCGCTGCAAATAAAAAGATTCATTACAAAATTCTTATAGTGAAGTTGTGGGCATGAGCCAGACACAACTAACTAAAATCACTGAGAGGAATGTGTTCAGGATGTGGTGAGGAAGGCTAATTCTTGGCTGCCCTGGTCACCCCCTTAGAGGGCAGTTTAAACCGATGCCCTCTGGGTGCTGCCTTAAAGCCCCTAAACCCGTGAGCAAGAGAAGCAGGGATTCATTTAGAGTGCCCATTCTATACATGGAGTTTAGAAATGGATTAGATACCTTTTACTTAGAGAACATTTACTTTAACGTAATCACTTTTTTCTTTTAAGTGGATTACATAAGTAATATAATGTTGCAGTCAGAGTGATATTTTCAGTCTTACCTTTCTTGATGTGTTCAGCAACACACATCCGGAGTCGTCAGAGTCTGGGGGGGGTAAAACAAGGGGGGAACAATTAAACATTAAGTGTTTGTACTGTAATCAAGCACCACAGTATATCTCCACAACAATGAAAGCACTCTACTGCACACTGAAAGACTTCACACCTGTTTCCTATTGATATATCTTTAACATGTCAATACAGCAGCAGCAGATACGTTGGAGCTAACCTCACATTTTGCCCCCAGGCTTCATCAGCCTCACTCAGCTGGGCAGGTGACAGTTGTTTTAATACATTGTTGAAGGGTCATATGACTACATACACAAACAAGACCTTTATAATGTATTACTAGAATGTTTATGCAATATATCAACATTTGCTGTTCAGAATAATGCAAATTGTCCAAAAAACATTTTTTAACCTAAATGTATCGTAACCCATGGCAACCATAATATATCTGTAAGTAGTTAAAAGCTTACACATTTATAACCAATAGAGCTCTTAACATTAACAGAGCAAGTTCTGAAATAAAGATCACAAGTAACAACAGCTCAGCTAGTAAAGAAGGAGAGCCTAAGACCCTTTTCTAATAGTGATGAAAATGTCAAGAGCCAAGTCTCTAAAAGCTCTCATTGAACAGGGATTGGAAGTCCTTTGCTGATAAGGCTTTAATACACACTCCTGTGGAGCTTAGATAAAGTACAAAGGTCTGGATTTTCCCTGTCTAACCCCCCCCCCCCCAAAACGGGGGAAACGTTAACATTCACGGCTGCTCCTTTTGTGTTGGAAAACAATACGGGGACAGACCACGGGAGACTTCAGGTCCTAACTAGCCGTCTGACAGAACCCTGCTGACTGTCATGAAGCAGTCCGCCACCGCCACCGTTACATAACACAGTTATCGCTGTTTACAGTGGGGAGGGCGTTATTAGGTTACGATGGGCTTTCCTCCTCTGCTCCGCATGATGCACTGTGTCAGCTCTGTCTGGAAATCAATCAATGCTTTCACTCCTCCCTCCAGCAATGGAAACGCAAGAAACCTCTCTCTAACAAGCCAATAAGCCTTAGGAACCCACTGCAATATAGTAATATCAATAATGTAGCCCCAAGTGATTGCATGTGTGTGTGTGTGTGTGTGTGTGTGTGTGTGTGTGTGTGTGCGTGCAGAAAGGGGAGCTTTGATCACCACACTGAACACCTTCCCTTTATGCAACCCTGCAGGCAGTGCAGGGGGAAAGAGAGCCCCAACCCCTACTTCAGTGATGAGACTATTGCAGGGGGCACGTGTCGTATGCGCTGGATTTGGTTCATCAAAGCCTCGCTATCAAAAGCACACGGCTCGGTTGATCCGCTCCCGGGGGAGAGGGAGCCGCTGCTCTAATTGCTGTCAGGCTGCAGCCGTAAGGAGATATTCATATATTCATATAGGATTACCTAGTCCCAAATGATGGCCTCCCTCTAATGGCTTCTGTATGTCTCAATATACTGTATGGCTTAAAATAATCCAGAATAGTTTGGGGATTAGGCAAAGGAAGTGTTAAAACGTGACACAGGCTCAATTCCCCTCGTGATTCCCCTCTCGATCGATGTAGCGATAATTGTTGATGATATTCAGTCAATCAGGAGTGTTATGTAAGCTTGAGTGTTGTGATATCCCAGTGGTTGAAAGTCATGGCATACAGGCTTGCAGGGTGGTAAGGATGGGTGGATGACTACGTGGTTAGAGATCATCAGCTACATGTCCTGTTGAAGTGACCTTGAACACAGGGGAGCCTTACCTGCAACGTATTGTACGTTGTTCTGCATAAGAGCATCAGCTGAATGTGAATGGATGTCTAAAATGTAAATGCATTGTGTTGCTTACCATAACTTAGAAAGTAGGAAGAAACACTGGCCGTACAAAACATTAGGATCACCTCTAATATAGAGTTGCGCCCCCTTTTGCACAGTTCATGTCTTAGTTGTCTCAAGGCTCAACAACTCCCGTCTCCTCCCCTACATCTACTGTACATCTCTTCTTGAATGGTGAGATCCTTCTACGGTAAGATGATGAGGTGAAATCAATACGGGAACACAGCTCTGATCTGGATTCACTTGGCCAATTAATTTCCTGGAAAGTGTCCCTTATGTTTTATATGTTGAATACCCCACTCAGGGTTATCAAGGTCAGATGACGACCTTGGCCTAAATCGTCAAGCTTTCAGCAGGAGTCTGCATCAGCCTGCACTCTGTAATGACACTTTCACTTCAATATTGAGCAGAATTGACTGAACTGAAATGGAAGTGAACCCGGCCCTGGCAGAAACATAATCATGAAATAAATTCTACTTCTATGGCTCTTTTAACTTTATGACATTGTTCTTTGAAAAGAATAGATAAGATACTGTGAAAATCATAAAAACTGAAGGAGAGAACAAATAAACAAAATCCTTGTATGTCTAAATGGCTATACTCATTTTCAGCAAGGTCTTCAAATTCTAATCTTCAACAACGTCTCCAGTTCCTTGAATAACTACTACCAATCACTTTTCTAGCTTCGCCTAATGATACCTTTACACTGAAACGGGGAAAGTGGAAAATATTGTTGCAACCTATCTGTGTGTGGCAAAAGCATAATGTATCCACATCCAAAATACTGATCAGGTGAATGATTAGTATTAAAGTGAGACGATGTATTAGATAAAAGATAGCTGACCACTGGACTGATGCTGCCTGAATGATTTATAGTAGCAACACCTGAGAGGACGTTCTTTACTGGGGTTATGAGTAACAGTACCCATAATCACAGAAAACACATTAGTAGGGATTTCAATTTGTATATTACTGGTTATTCTACTAGTTTCATCGAAGTAGAATACATACATACATGTATACTATGAGAATGTGAATCACTAACTAGCTAAATGATTACCACAAGTGTTAGCACAGAAACCAATAAAGCATGGCTAGCCATCCTTTAGGGGAATTGTCAGCACAGTTTGAATGCATCTTTGACCAATCACATTGCTTGGCTCAAACTACCCACTGAACAATCAGCAATGTTTTGATGTCAAATGTCTGATGGAGACCAAATGAGGTCAGAATCACTAAACGACCATCAATCCAGTGCAAAATAGAACCTCAGTTTGAAGCATTTGAAAAAGATGCCCAGAGATGGTGAAGTGGTTATGGCCCCATTCTCTGGAACCACTTGTACCCCTGCTGGCTTAGATGGGTTCCAATCAGAGCCTTCTCTCCTGTTTCTCCCATACTCTGACTCTACTCTGTCTTCTTCTCAGCCTTCCTCCTGTCTCAGTAAAAGAAATAAGAAGGGTGGAATCCCCACTCTTGTGTTTGAATAAGAACAGATGAACAGTCCCACAGCACATTGAAATATAGGGGAAGGATGTAGGCAGAAAGAAGGGGACGGTAGACGCCACATAAGGAGGCTCTCCATTAATACCAAAGCTAATATTCTGTCTTTCCTGTCCCATCCTACTGAAGCGGTTACAGTTTTTCCTGTATTTTGACAATAACTACATCTCTGTCCTCTGTCATTCCCCTTGTCTCCAGGTTGGATTGGTGGGTTCGGTCAGGCGTTTCTTTCTTTCTAAAAACACAGAGAGGATTGTGGGAAGTGAAAATTTGCCAAGGTGCAAAGATTCAAAGCTATTGTTAAATTTCCACAATTACTTTTAATTAATTTTATTAATTAGACATTACCCAATAAATAACATATATGACTTGTAGAAAACTATTTTCTCGGGTGGAGTAAACTGACTGAGTTTGATAGCACACAGTATACAGTGAAGTGTCTCACAACTGAATGACTGACCTGAAATTGCCTCTTGATGACCATGGTGCTGTAGCAACAGCTCAGTGGTCAAATGCTCTTAGAGTAATTAAAATGTTGGAAAGCGTTATCAAATTTATCTTTGGTCTGGTGCAATGAAACAGGCACATCAAAAAGTTCAAGATTGAATACCCAAAACAATGCTGGCAAGACGCCAGAAATGTGAAAGCATCGGAAGTTTGCCAAAACGTTCTCATGAAATAAGCCACTGTTAAATATAGAGATGGGAATGAATTAATTATAACAGACAGATGTTTTTGAAATTAGATTTACGTTGGAGTTGCTGTCTCTGGGCCTGATAGAATCACTGAGCTAATTGTTTTTCCAAACCGCTGCTTATTTAGCCAAACAGAATGTGATTAAAAGTCCTGTTCAGAATCTTACATTTGAGGCCATTTGATATGGTGGATGCAAATGGCCTGCTGATGTGGAATAATGAAATAACATAATAATTTGTGACATAAATTAAAAGCAGAAACAGGCATGGAAACCACTAATGACATTAGGGTTGACTGTATGCGACAACTAGACTTGGGGGGAGAAAGCTTGGCATGAAAACAAAAACTACACTCACAAACATGGAGCTGTGCTGTCAATGAATAATGCCCTGTAAGAGTGTGGGGGTGGACACAGGTGGGCATTACGAAATGTTGAGCCTGCAGGTGAGAAGTTTGTCTGATGATAAGTGAGAAGTCAACATATTCCTGTAGCTCAATGAGTAGAGCATGGCACTAACACGAGCAGGGTTCGGGTTCAGCCCCCACTGGCCCATCCATACTAAGCATCAATATCTTCGGTTCTGTTCTGCTACTGTGCACTATGCCAGTTTATAATATGCTATGGTACATTAGCATCATGCTAGACCTCATGGCACCTGTCCAACTTGAGTTTCAGCTGTTGTTAGTCGTTAATCTTCCTCCAACTCTCCTCCAGCTCTTGTCAGGAGCCTTAAGTGTTGCTATGTATGGAGAATCAGCTGGATTGACATGGTCAGCTGTCACATTCAAGAGGAATGGGGACCTCTCTCTCTCCTCTCTCTCTCTCTCTCTCTCTCTTCCCTCCAAGGCGCACCTGTGACTGTTGCCGTGGCAACGGTAACCTGTTGACCCGTGGGCTTTCTGGTGATGGGGTCAAAATCATCTGCACCTGCAGCTGAGGAGCTGTCTGTCAAGTCAACAGCTGCCATCAGCCTCAGACCCATCAGTTTAGGACTGTTGGTGTTTGGTTTTGGTTTCTCTGTGAATGACACAGTGGAGATCTGGCATGACTGCAGAAATCCATTACCTTTGAAGAAGGTGCCTCAGATTAGAATGTAAAGAAATCTGAGAAAAATAATATTGAGATCTGGTGATATCGATCAACAACAGGAGAGATCATTGACTTGTAGAGGCATATTCAGAGAGGCCATTCTCAAATCTTTCTTTAACCCTTTTATAACTAGGCAAGCTGACTGGGACACTCATCCCCACTCATCCCACTGGACAGCAGCAGATCCAGAGGCTGCAGTGGTAAGCCTGGCCGTGCACAACACAATACCCATGTAGTCAACAGACTGAGTCAGTATCCCTCTGAGGTGAACGTAGCAGAGACGCATTTCTAAGACAGAAACAAGGTTTTTATAAAAACTCTTTGAAAAGGATATCCTGTCTGTCCTGACCTGACCTGACCTGACCTGACCTGACCTGACCTGACCCTCGGCCATTCTTTCTCTCTCACATCCTCCCTTTCCCGCTCTCTTTCTCCTCTCCCTCGCTACCTCCATCCCTCTCCATCTGTCTTTCTTCCTCTATCCCACTCTCCTTCTCCCCCACCTCCCTTCTCTCCATCACTATCACCTTGCAGTCTTCCTTCTTCTCCTTCTCCTTCTCAATCTCTTCTCCCTCCTTCCCTTTCTCTCTCTCTCCCTCTTTGGCTCCTTCTATCTCTATCATATCCATTTCTATTTTCCTACCTCTCTTCTCTCTGTCTTTCTCTCTCTCTCTCTCTCCACTATTCTACTACTCTCTCTCTCTCTCTGTCTCCCTCTCCTATCCCTCTCTCCTTACCCCTTCTAAAGCGCTCTCTCTCTCTGTCTCCCTCTCCCTCTCTCCTTACCCCTTCTAAAGCTCTCTCTTTCTCTCTCTCTGTCTCCCTCTCCTCCCCCTCTCTCCTTACCCCTTCTAAAGCTCTCTCTCTTTCTCTCTCTCTGTCTCCCTCTCCTCTCCCTCTCTCCTTACCCCCTATACATCTCTCTTTCTCTCTCTCTGTCTCCCTCTCCTCTCCCTCTCTCCTTACCCCCTATAAATCTCTCTTTCTCTCTCTATGTCTCCCTCTCCTCTCCCTCTCTCCTTACCCCTTCTAAAGCTCTCTCTCTTTCTCTCTCTCTGTCTCCCTCTCCTCTCCCTCTCTCCTTACCCCCTATAAATCTCTCTCTCTCTGTCTCTCTGAACTGACCTGGCCCGGGGCTGGTCTGGTTGTCATAGAGGTGGATGTCATCTCCGCAGGCGATCGGTGAGTCCTGTCCCTCCTCTCGGCCCTCGCTGCCCTCCTCCTGCTCCGCCTCCCGCTGCTCTGGGGACACAACAGCACAGGGTCACCTCCTGGACCTCACCAGCTACCAGACAGGGCAGCAAAATAACTTGGATTGTCCTCAGGCCACAGCGGCTGGTAAGTCAGAGATGTCCCCAGCCAACTGGATGTTTAGGACAGAAGAGTAAATGATGGTTATTTACCTGCCAAATTAGTTGGGTGTGGTCAATAAACTTACCAGCCAAAATGTACCAGTTCTTTGCTGGTGGCTGGCATTAATTTCCCACCCTGGTATTAGACCTGGGTTCAAATAGGATTAGCAAATACGTGATTTGTTTTAGCCTGCTGGAGATTATTTGAAAATCACATCAAGCTTTTCTGTGACAACTTACCTGCCAGTTTCTGAACTCTCCCGATGCTGTAAACCCCACCCATCTGGTATTTCAAGCATGTAAAAACAAACACTGGTTTGCAAATACTGTTTAGGGGGGGTGGAGTTGGGTGGGGGCAGCCTCAACCACTCTAAAGCCCTCTGTTGATGTCTTCATGTAACATTTCATCATGCTATTTCTATAATGTGTAACTGCTTATTTCATACGTGTCACATCCATAATTACATTACAGTCATTTAGAAGACGCTTTTATCCAAAGCAGCTTACAATAATGAACGTTTTTCCTCAATTGTATGAAGATACAATCATTTTCATAATTGTACTTTTTTTTATTTAGCCAAGCATCCTTCAAGTGACAGATAACAATTGTTCTGTATTTGATTAAAACATGAGATGTGTAGTATGTCACATCCTTGTCATGTTGCTGTATAATTGTTATTTCTTGTGGGCCGGCTACACTCTCCCTATGCACACATACATATCTATCAATATGTATGTGTGCATTTTCTGAGGCATTTTGTTTGTTATTTAGATTCCCAGATTGGTTGAAGAATGGACAGGGTCTAAAAAATATGAGCAGCAGAAATAAAATCATTTCTTGTCAAATTAAAAGCAGTACTGTCTTGATGCCATTGACAGAAGCAAGAACCCACCAATATGGATGTATAGTACCTATTACCTGGGAGGGAGCTATACATCTGTTACTTCTTAATTACTTGTCTTGCTTTTGATGGCTGTCATCATCTCACTGGAGTGGAAAGGACAACAATGGCCGTGACGGAAACACGTATAGTATTTGATGTCAAGACATGAATCATCAGGTTGACACAGGTTTTTGTTGTGTAATAACAAGACAAGATAACAAGAAGCCACCACAGTACTTAAACCAGCCTGAAGTCTGTTTGTATGACTCCTCCCAGTCGCTCTTCCTGACACAGTGGAGCTTAAATACAATCCCACAGTAACTAGTAACACAGTAACTCCCAAATATCATCTGGTATCGCCTTCATGCGAGGAGAACAATATCTCATACTCGTGCTCTTTATCTGCTGACCTTATCTGTGAGGATGCCCCAATTCCAGTTCATTCAGTTTGTCTTGCATCAGGATCATCGCTCAGCACTTGACATTATTTGAACCTCGCTGCGTCGTCGCCTTGCCTGCATCCCTCTGCGCTTTAGACTAACCGACTGGGCTCTGACTTTCAATTCACCTTGGGAGAGAACAGCCGCCGCTGAGCAGGAGAACAAATGAAGGGTTTCATTCCAAAACGCTATAGGATCCATTTTGTGAAAAAAGTGTTACGTGATGTTAAGTGAATCGGAATCATCAAGCAATCATTATCTCATCTCATTTTGGAATGAAACTCTTTGAAAAATGCGACTGGCAACTACACCACGATACTGTACACTACTACACTGAAATCAGAATAACGTTACTCGCCAAGTACAATAAATGAACAAAGATATGTATTGGTAACATTGGTGCAGAGACATATCGACAGCTAAGATGGTAACAGTGCATAATAACACACATGGTACAAGAGGACCTCACATACGGTGACATATAACAGACACTAGACTACACCAGGGGCGTTGCTGGACTTAAAGTACTACTGGGGCACGGGTCCCCAGCACTCACATCCCTCAAAGTCAAGTTTAAATCTATGCCAAATTCAACAGACAGCATATTTATCAAGGCTGCCAACAACAACAAGTACATTCACATGTTCAATTTTTTTCTAACCATAAAAAAAGGTTCTACCATAAATGGGAAGCTCATATATTTCACACACTGAGGAAGTATGTGAATTTAATGTCAGTTAGGTAATTGCCTGACTTACTGTAGCAACCCAATGTTGCTCTCTTTGATAAATGTTAGCTAGTTAGCTAACTTAACCGTACCTCTGTAATCTGTCCTGCCTCTGACTCTGCCTCCTCCTCGCCCCATAAAGAATCACAATCAATGAACATCTGCATTTTTCTAACTTACTTTCATTCATCTGAGCCCAACAATCAGAATGCACCACAAACACAAAGCCAATCACTGACAAGCGCTCATGGCAGAAAGCTGAATGGATCAAAACAAAGCGGTCTCTTAGTAGTCTTTCGGAAAAATGGTCACTCACCTTAGACCTAAGTTGTTATACGAGTTATCACCACCAAATTCACCACACTTATTCTTGAGATGTTGTTGGACACAATGTAAAAACCTACTGATTTTCCATGATCGTTTTACTGGGGCACAGCAAAAATATTAATGGGGCATGTGCCCCAGCAAATGGGGTGACGATGCTCCTGGACTATACTTATCACTAGGGCTGGGCAAAAGTTCTATATTATCATTTATCGTCTTTTAAATAATGATATAGTTATCGTGACACACAATTCTGTTGTCTAAATTAATTATCACAAAATAAGATCTGAAACAAATTAGAGAATATTACTTTATATTACCATGCAGTTCAATGTGATGAACATCAATTTATTTATATTTAACATTTTGCATATGAGAGCAGATATCATTGTATATATCTAAATAAATTCTTAGGATTATCCTGATACTAATTTTGTCCACATCGCCCAGCCCTATATATCACCCAACAAATATACACACAGCCTTCGATCACCAAGTGATCGGAGAGCACGGCACCCAGCATGGCTGCAGCTGTAGAGGGTGATAGTGAAAGCCAATGTACATCATGGCGGGGCAACGACCAATCTCTGCTAATGAAGCTCTGAGATCACAATGGTGGATAACGCTCCCTTGCCAATGTAATTGCAATTATATCTTGATAAAAGGTTTCCTAATAACGAAGGTTTATGTTCAACCTCTGCGGGGGGCCCTTAGTGAACGTGCTGAGTGAACCGGTGTGTTGCAGGAGGGAATAATTGGCTGGGGGAGACGGGGAGATCCATTGCAGGCACATTCTGTCCTTACTGCTTGTGCTGCACATACTAATTGGGTGCCTCTCCTTGGCTTGAAGGTAATGAAACTGCCGTTATCATAAGAGCTGGAGCAAAGTTCATTATTTATATCCAAATGCACTGGAGTGTGAGAGCTGGGAGACTTTTCTGTGTTAGTGCGGCAGAATCTTTATGTCACATCGATACGATACTGTACACACACATCATTGGCAACATTCAAATTAAACAAATTCTTTCTGATCATTTGAGGGTCACAGTAGTATTTTGTATTTTATCTATTGTCTGGGCACTGTGGCTCTAACCCGTGCACTCCTTACTGTTGGTGGCTTGTAATGTTGGTGATCTAGGTGATATAGGAAATTAGGCTATTCGACTTTGACTCGCTCTGCAGAAGACCTAATACCTGAAATGGAATGTACATTCATCTGTCTTGGCGGCTCAGACTCACCCATTTCTTGAAAAAAGTATCCATTCTTGGACATCCCAGAGGGAGGTGTCTCTGTTTGGAAGAGAAAAACAGAGAAAACAGAAAACAGAGAAAACAGTAGTCAATGAGGTGAATCTGGGCAGACAGTAACAAGCCAAACAGGGAGCAACAGAGTGTCATTCTAAAATGAGCTATCCATTATTTCTTCAAACAGATGCCTATTCTTACAAAATAATTGCTGTCATGAGTAAATCACACTAAGGTTTACTATTACAGTTATGAGCCATCTTAAGTTCATTTTTCAATTTCATTTTCTGTAGAATTGATGTGTAGTGTTTTAAAATGATGGTTGGTGCTGGGAGTCACATCATGTTTTAATGGGTTATTTACTAGAACAGTCTGCATCAAGCATGTACTGTACACACAGTTTGAAAAATAGACCCCAGATACTGCTGTCCTCCTGGAGTGTTCTCTATTGTACAGTAATATTCTAGGGACACCGAGGGAACACTGAAGGTCCCAGACAGCTCAGTTGGTAGAGGGTTGTGGGTTCAATCCCCACATAGTGTTAACTATCACCTTTGTAAGTCGCTTTGGATAAAAGCATCTGCTAAATGACTGTAATGCATCACGTTTTATTATTATTATAAACAACATACTACATGGCACTGGCAGCAGGATGGCCTAAGGTTAGTGAGGCTGTCCCCCAACTGAAGTGGGTTTGATCCCCAGTGTGGCCATACCTGCTGACGCATCCTTGAGCAAGATACTTAACACATGCCTGGTCTAGGGGAACCACAACATGGCTGACCATGCACCTCAACCAGAGGCGAAAAGAGAATTTCCCTCCTCGGGAATGAAGAAAGGAAACAGATAAGATAAGATAATCTATCTATTCTACTTATTCTTTAAGCAGAGGTATTGAGTTTTCTAATAGCAATAGTAGGCTAGGTGTTACATTTTTCAAATTGTGGATACCTAATTTTGTAATAAAATTCTTACAATTCTCTATAAATATGAAAATATCGACCAAGAGCTGGTAAATAGCTTGACTATATACACAGAAACTGTATACAGTAACGCTTCATGACAGAGTGAGAATTTAGAGTACAGCATTTATAAAAGTAGGCGTGGCAGGGAGGTAGCATGTGTCACGTGGCCATGTGGATGTGTACAGCGTGAGGATGGCATAGGACGACGAGGCGGATCTGGAACAGGGGTACTTTGAAGGTTATTGAGACATTGCAGGCTCTGGTGAAGTGGGGGGCACGGGTTGTTGCTCTTCCAGACTTCAGTCAGGCTGTTCTCCAGCATTGAGCTGATATGTTTACATATTAATACTATAACCAAAGATCAACCGCATGCCTTGCGGATATTTCCCTGACTTGACTGCTAAAATCATGTCCATCACACACAGACACACACAAAAAGGCAGGCGCAAACACAAGCACAGACTTGCACACACAGAAACATGCACACACACATCCCCTTCATCTCTCTCAACAAACACTTGCTGTCATTGTCAGACACAAACTTCTGAAAAAACAAATAGTGAATCTTCTAATATGTTGAATGTTATTGTAATTTACTCTGGTCCTGAATTGTGAAACATCTATTTCCCCTCCTGGAATGATTCTGTGATGTGACAAACCCTACCATACAACCAACAGCATCAAGGAAGATACAGTAGATTTCAATTATATAATGCATGGGTGGAAATTGTTTGAGTCTTATTTTACTCTTAGGTTAGGCATGCAGACTAATCTCAAGAGAAAAACAACAAAGGATTAATTTATCCCCACTGCAATAAGGTTGCTTAATCCGCTCAGGTAATGATGTAGTCTTTGTACAGTCATGTTGACTCCCTCTGGCACTTTGCTTGATGCTTGTTGGTACTGTATATGATAGGTAGATGTTTCATATGTTTTCATGTGTCCCTGACTGCAAACCAAAATGGAACAAAACTGAATTGAACTGAAATGAACTGAGCTGAAAATTGAATTGAGGAGTTTATTTAATTCATTTGAATTCAGCTTAAATGGAATGAAATGATTTAGTCCAATGTAGAGACCTTCAGGCCAGGATAGTGTAAAGTTGTTGTCACGAGCCATAGTATGACTAATGGAGAATCTATCAAGTTTTGACAGCTAAAGAGCCTCACTAGTCTTTTTCCCCGAGAGGACATTTTGAATTTTAGTTAGTAGGTTTATCTTCACCTGACACTTGGTGACACCTTACAACTGTCACATTGTAAGACACAAATATCTACAATTGACTGTTTCTTTAAAGCTTCAGTTGGTTGTGTCCCTTGGTTATAACAAGGAATGGGGAAATGATAACAGTACAATTCAGGGAAATTGTAGAACAGGTGTAGAAACTTTTACCCACATTATGACAAATGTCTGGTGAAAGAAATAAACCAAATAAAACGTATCCCTAGTGGCATTTTCTCCCGGATTTCAAGCGAAGCCTCGCTTCCTTAAATATTCAAATAAAGAATACAAATCAATTCCCTCGTCCCTGTCCTCAGGCTTGTGGCTACATTCCTTCGACACTGTCTGCTCGTCTTGTATCACTGATTGTCTTTAATCGTGATGTAAGTCACGTAAACAGGAGACTGTTTTTGGGCTTGGCTTCCTCATGAATTTTCACTACCCCTTCCTATAGAGTAATTCACATCCCTGTTATACAGTCTTGCATCAAACACACAACGATACAGTTTATAGATTTCCTTTTTTTTCTCACGTGCTCAATCTGTGTATAGTCACTTTTATATGTGCAGCTAAATAACCCAAATAAACAGTCATCCTCCCGGCTCAGTAGCCTAAGGCACAGCCAGTGTACTTGCGTCACGGTGGGTTCTAGTCCAACTCACAGACATTTTCACTTGTTATCCTGTCTCATACTCACATCACATTCCACTGCTATTAATCTATTATTATTATTATTTTAAAATAAGATATAAATATAAGAGACAACACATAAAATAAATGACATAAAAGCAATAAAAAGAATGTCATGAAAACCATGTATAAAGAAATTAATTTCAGTACAGATAAAGAAAAAAATCACTGAACAACAGCAAACCCAAAATATTATTTCCTGGAGGGTTTGTTCTCAGTTGGACTGCTCTTTTATTTATGTGGCGAATCATCCTAGCTTCCTGCGGATGCTGTGCGTCTTTGAACCGCGTCTTATTCTGAATGCTGTGATCAGAAGTGGCATCATGAAGATTCATGTGCTCTGCTTTTATTGAGCTGTTTGGCACTGCAGAATGCATAAAGAGATTTAGAGGGATTGGAAGGGAATGCATGTTATCCGTGCACTAGCTTTACCGGATCAATTAAAATACAGCAGGAGTTAGCCTGTTGTGGGACATCATAAAGATCTACTCTAAGCTGAGGTTTATGACCAGATGAAGAGTTTTGTTCCAAAATGAAATATTTACCAAAAAAGTGACACCTACTCTCATGAAAGGATCAATGGCAAAAAATAAATAAATTATAGTACTTCGATCATTTTGTCCTTGGTTGACAAAATTATAACACTTTTGCAGACAAGATCTTCTATATTTTAGATATATTGAATGATGCATTTCCGGTAATATGTTCTTTTTTGTTTGTCTGTCTATAGCGTTTTAACTGTGCCTTAGACTACACGATTTGTCTTCTTTAGAGAATACATTTTGCCTTTGCTTGCTGTGACAGGTTGCATGCAACATGCAGACAATTGTTAGACAGAGCTGATTAAGGACTTTTACATCCTGCATGCTCTGATAGCCTTTAACAGACAGAGGCATTAGCAGTCATGAGGGATAGTCTGTTATGAAATCAGAACCAGAATCACTTAAATTGAGCGAATCGACACACTGACAACCTAAAGAGTCTCACAGTACCCTCATGGCACAAGGACTACTGGACTTCATATACAATGCAAAGGGACAGGGCAAGACCTATGATGATGATGCATATTACTCTGCATGCATACAGTCTATACATGTATATTTCTTTGACAAATAATTTCAGTTTCAGAAACCTGTCTTGATTCGACTTGCTGCAACCTTACTTCCTCATATGAAATGAATGCAAAGCAAATTATCTGATCTGAGAAGAGGTGTGAGGACAGGAGAAATGCACCAATAGTGAACAATTCACTTGCATGAAATATGAACTGCAAAAAGGTCTATTTCAACAATGTTATTTTAGAGATTGAGATTAGAGATTTTAGGGATTAGACATGTAGACATTGTGAGTCTTAAAATCTTATTTTTTCTTCATTGTCTTTAAACAAGAATCTGCCAATGGGGTAAGATAGTATGATATTGAAAATATCTCACCTTAATGACAGATTGTTTTGAGCAATGATTGAGCAATGATATATGCAAACATAAAGTACAAGTGCATGAACAGAGTATTGTGATCCTGTGTGTGTGTGTGTGTGTGTGTGTGTGTGTGTGAGAGAGAGAGAGAGACAGACAGAGAGAGAGAGCGATAGGAAGAGAGAGAGGTAATAGAAACAGATAGACAAAATAAAAGGAGGGAAGAGCATGATTTAATAACATTAAAATGCAGAATCCTCATTTATTCTCATTTCTTGTCACACTCGGCTTTGATTATCAAACATGAAAAACTAACATGTCTCACAAATATAACACATTTAAGCACAGAGATCCTTTCTCTGCAAAGAAGAATGAATGCACAGCTACAAAGCTCATTTCCTTGAATTCAGTGTGGCACTCAATTGACACACTGCAACGACACCTTAAAATAGGCTCTCCTTCAACTACAAATAAACAAAATAATCTTTTTTCCTCCTGCAGGCTATTTCTGTAAACCTAGAGAGGAAATGGCCAAGTTGTATCTGGACAGTCTGTGTTTAAGTTTATCTTTGAGGTGATGTCTTTTTATAAGCCCCTTGAGGATGTTATGAAACCTGCTCTGTAATCTGTTACTCTTCCTTCTGCGTTTTATCATTTTATGTGCAAATAAATAGACTCAAACTCAAACACATGTTTAATCAGCTAATGGCGACAGAGGTCTAACAGTAATAGAATTGTTAGAGCACATCCTTCATTTTTGAAGGGTGTGCTCTAACACACTTGCTGTAGAAAAGGGAAGCTCACTACTAGCAAACAGGAAGTCAGAACTGGCTAGACCAGTATCACACATACCTCTCATCGCGCGTGCTGATCTGCTGTGTGTTTGTGTGTGTGTGTGCGTGCATGTGTGTGCATGTGTGTGCTTGTGTGTTTGTAAGCCTCTTACTTAGAGTCAGTCCTTTCATCATTGCCCAACATGTACATGAGGGAAATACGTCACCAGTGTGGTATACATATCACAAAACCACAAGCAAGGCAACATCTGCTCCACTGATCACTTGATATAGCGTTGGTACATACAGCATGACAATCTCTTCCTTTCTGATATAAGCTATCTCCAAGAAGTGTCAAGCAGCTGCTTGTTGCCTTTGCAGCTTTTGTGGTTCTTGCATCAGTTTGATAACTAGTGACACTGCAAGTAACAGTTGCCTGAGACTTGGTTTCAGCAGTGAAAACACTGTACAGGTTGCCCAGAGATGGTGCAGTTTTACCACATCCCGTCCAAACCTTCTCTGCTCCTCCGCTTTGTAACACATTCAATCTTTCTATGGTCTCAATAGTGAAAAAAACATTCTTAAGGGAAAAAAGCACATCTGTATAAAGTCTACTCAAAAACAAGAAGAAAACGGCAACCTATACGAGCCTCGGTGTGTATACGATCCGGCCAGGTTGAGACCAAGCCAACCCCCGCCCCGCCCCACAACCCCCCCACCGCCCCCCCAAGCAGGGCACTGGGCTGCAGGTACATGCAAAGCAGATGCCAAAACCCCCAGGGGGGATGCCCTGGAATTTATGGGAGAGGTGAGGCTGAGAGTCCACAGTGAGAAGGGCAGAGGTATGCAAGAGATTAAAAGGTGCTCCTGCTGTGTTTGTAGGGGAATCTACGAGGGCCAGGCCAGCACCGCAGAGGAGGCAGGGGCTTTTGTTGGCTAATTGTGCCTGCAGGCTCTCTTGGCACCCGTCCTCCCTGGATCTGTGGCCGTTGAGAGAGCACAGGCGGAGAGGGAATTCCTCCTGATGCTCTGTGTCATTCTGTTCTGCTGGCACACCCTAAAAAACAGCAGGCCTGCATTTGGGCTTGATTTGTCTTTATGAATTTTAGAGCACTTCAATCATTATATTAGACACATATTTTAATTAGGAATTTGTTTCTTTGCATGTCCTCTGTGACACACACGGAAGTTAGAAGAGTGTAGGGGCATGCAGGAGCAGAGGTCAGGACATCTAAAGTCACATGGACTCATAAGTAGCTCACTGATTGGACAGAGTTTTGGTAACTTGTCATTTCGTTATGCTAGGCTTTCCAAGCATGAAGAACTGCTGGCTGTCAGATGTCAACATCCATCTTATTATATTCTTATTTATCATATTATAATCTTAAGTTTGAATGGTATTGTTCTCATAAAAATAAACTGAATAAACTGCTCCAAACTTGCTTGGGGTGAATGCACTAACCAACATATATTACTGCACAGATCAAAAATGTCTGAGGTTAGTCTTACCATCAGCTACACAGTGAAATAACATGAGCCATTTGGTGGACGCTTTTATCCAAAGTGCCTTTCAATGCCATCAGTGAATACATTTTAAATACAGGTTGAACCCCTGAGCTCTAGCAGTGTTGTACCAATTGCGCTATAGAGGACAACCACAGTGTTGAGGTTCAGGCTCAAGCCATGTGATGATGACAATCAAATCTATTGTGAAACAAACCAGTTATGAGGCTTGTTTACTTCATGCTGCAGCATGTCAAAATCCTCTGGGGAAAAAGCTACAGTGCAATCCCTTGTGAGTAGGAAATTAATTGCAATTATTCAGGATAAACATGATTTGGCTTGATTCTCAAAATTCATCATAACCCCGAAAGGTCACATAATCATTTTCAGCTCCCTCGGGACAAGTCTTTGCCGGTTTTCATCCGATTCACAGGCTCAATATTAGAAACTAGAGCAGTCACCAAAAGCCTTCCTAGTTTTCCCACTTTGCTACACATTATATGTGTGCATACTAAATCATGAACTACAGAGGCTACATATTAAGATGAAGACCATTTCATTCCATATTAGAAACTGGAGCAGTCAACAAAACCCCTTTTCTCTTCTCCTAAACATTCTCTCTTGAGCTAAAACCTCAAATAAAATAAACCTTCTTGTTTATCTTACTTCTCCTGCACGTTCTTTGCTATCCCTTTTACCCTAAAACTTTAAAAGGATTCTTAGACACTGTAAATAGTTGTTAGTTAGTTCATTAATTACTCGGTTGTTTATTGGTGATGTCCTGTTGTCCTCATGTGTGGGCTGTGATACTATGTTGTTGATATGTCTCTGCAGTACATGTATTGTACTTGGTGAAGAATGTGATTATGATTCTGACAGAGATTCAACAGCCCTCTGCTGTACTGTAGTCCAGCCTGCCAACCTAGATAACACTGCATATGTTATTTGGTAGATGTTTTATCTAAAGAGCCTTACATTGCCATGAGTCACATTGGCAGAAAAAAAATCTACTTTTGTCCTTCAGTTTCCTTTAAATGGTTGCTGGCATTGTTTGCATTCCTTTGAAACTCAGGGGTATGACTAGCAGGATTTGCAGCAAGCTCTGCCCCATGGTTTCAGTGAGGGATGCTTATAATGCCATTTTAGGATGACAAAAGTTGAAAATTTATAAATAAAGTTTAAAAATAACAAAATATTCCAATTAAAGAGACAAATCAATGTTTAGGTTTACCACTTTAGGTTATATTTTGTTAACACTAGCTTCAATCACTGATCATTTTTTATGGGTTTCCATTTTAGACTCCCCAGGGATGAAACTTCCCAGTGTCAGCTGTCCAATAATCACACAGATATCCCCTTACTGCAACACCAGAGGTACTGGTTGAGCTTCTCCCTTAAATAAACAGATCAAAGAATAAAATGTAAGCTTTGTTTAAACTAGAGGAGAGGCTGAACACAGCTGTGTCTCTGGGTTGGTGTCTGACGTTGACGACGTCACAGCAGAGCCTTGACCACGAAGCTGGCTACAGTTGAGCTGTCTGGCAAGCAGGCAAGCACTGGCCAGGCTGATGCTGGTCAACAGTGTGTGTGTGCACTCTGGCATGGGCTGTTGGTATGTGTGCATGTGCCTGCATTCATACATGCATGTGTTAATGTAATTCTGTTTGTGTCTGTATGGGTATCTACAGGTATGTCTCTGCGTGCATGTATGTGTGTGTTAGAGTACATGCATACAAGCATGTGTGTGTGTTGTTTGTATGCGTGTGTGTCAGAGGAGCTGCTTCAGGCTGAGGTGCAGCACAGCACAGTGGTTAGAAGGACACAGCCACAGGCAAATCTGACCAAATCAATTAAAGCAAGGACAGCCTTGCACCTCACGAGGCCTTGCTTTAGTTCAAATTGTTGGCTTGTAATAGATACTTTATTGGTTCCGTTGTCCTGTTGCTATATTGTTGGCAATATAGGAATTTAAGCTCCACTGTTGAATCACAATGTGAATATACATTTGTGTAAAAAACATTGCTGCATTTGTTTTCTGGCCTGTTTTTCCCCTGAGTGTTCCCTCTCTCCCCCAGAGGTCTGTGGACTGAAAAGCTCTGCAGTAATCCCCTGGTCCTTTCACCTGAGAGGGATTGATAGTTAGTGAGCTGGCTACCGTGAGTCCGCCAACGAGTCCAGCTCCGTGGTCTGGTCTGCGGTGCGGCTGGTGGAGGCGTCGTGACTGAGGCTGGCGCAGGAACACAGATTTGACCGACCCCCCCACGCCCCCTTTAATTTTTTTTTTCCTTTCTCTTCTTTCCATCTTTTTTCTATCTTTCTCATCCTGTCTCCATCCCTTTGTTTTCTCTAGTATCATTCCCCCTTTCTCTTCAGCATTTCTTTCTCTCCATGTCTATCCTCTTTCTTTCACTCTCTTTCTATCCAATGTTCTTTTCCTGTCATCCTCTTCTCTTCGCCTCTTTCTACTCTCATTCTCTCACAAACACATAATCACACACAGGTTCAGGCTTACGCTCAGGTGCTGCAGCAGGCACACGCTCTGCTCAGACAGCCACAATTTAGGGGAGGTGTGTGTGTGGTAGTGGTAGTAGTGAGTGAGCGAGGCAGTGAACGAGCTAGCGAGCGACTGACTGACTGAGGGTGCTGCTCTACACACACCAACCAACCGCTCGCTCTGTGCTGCAGAAATTGGCTGCTCCCATTTTGATAGAAGGAAAAAGAGCCAGTACTGGGGGATTCCTGCTAATTGCTTGCACATTCCCCTCTTCCTCTGGCTCGATTAAAGCCAGGCCATCATCTCCCTTTCAAGTCTGCTGTTCTCCACAGTGGGCTGCATACAGCCCACAGCCCTCTACTGTACTCTGTTCCAGCCCGCCATCCGACAATATATCTCACTGCTTTTCATTTGTACAGTCCCCCACAGAACTACAGAGACAGAGTTTAAACTAAACCTTGGTGTAAGGCAGTAAGGCAGCAAGAGAGTCGGCGTGAAGTGATAGGTATAGTCTACGGTCTATGTCTCACTGTATGCAGTCCTTATAACATGCGTCACTATGCATGTTACATGTAAATTGTAGACATGTCTCTGTAACAACGCCCCCATACAGGTACTGCATTTGGCAAATAGTTAATTGTTATGCTGCTGCAACCCCAGAATTCCCCCCCGGGGATCAATAAAGTATCTATCCATCTATCTAAATAGTCATTGATCTGATTCTGACAGCGTTTCAACTTAATAACCCTCTACTGTACTGCAGTCTAGCCGCCATTCTAAATAACATACGCAACTTGGCGGCTGCTTTTGTCCAAACTGCCTTACAGTATTGTGTGTCTTTACATTTTTAACATGGGTGGCCCCAGTGGTAATCAAACCCTTTACCCCCTGTGACGGCCCTACCAATGGCCGACACCGTGTTAGTAATTTACTTTGTTCATTTCAGTACATAACAGGCATAACAAATAATCACCAACACAATTTTGGTTAAGCATGTTTATTTTTGTTTTGGTTTAAATTATGACAGTTTCCAATTTGAGTGCACGCATTTTGGTTAACATTTAGTGGTCATAGGTTTATTTTGGTTTGGAATTTAATATATATTACCTGGTTTTCACTTTGCTTCTCCACATGCTGCTGAGTCATCCGCCCAAAGGAGGAGCTGAAGTTGAGGCACCCTTTTATGCTGAAAACAGGAAGTGGAAGAGACCAACTTCCTGGGCTGGGCACGGGAACTCTAAACAAAAGACTTTCTTAAAGAATGGCAGCATGTGGATATTCCCTTTTTAGTTTGGTTGTATTCGTATTTTCAGTATTTACAATTACTGTTTACTTTATTTGTATTTTGTCATTATTATTATTTGTTGGGTTTATTTTGGGTCTTTTTAATTGTCCGGAATTATGTTTCCCCCCTTTGTGTCTGTGTAGGCTAGTCCATGAGTATATATACCCCCCTTTGTTGACCTCAATTTAGTTAAAGGGCTGAAATTTTGTATTTATTTTGATGTGCTTTTTCTTTGCTTATGTGCTAAACATTTGCAACTTTGCTTTTTCTATTTTGATTGAACATCTGATTTGGCGATATAAAGCCTTAATTATCTAAAAATGATGCTTGTGTCCCTGCCTACTGCTGGGTCCCTGACACCCCCGCCAGTGTCACTGCCGTGCTTTACCCATTGAACTGTTTGTCACTGCGAGCCATTTGCTTAGCTCCCCACAGCACTACACTGGCAGAATTCAAATTAAACTACCTTGGCTCGGTACTGTACTGCACCTTACCATCCTATGTCTCACTGCTATCCATGTTGTTTAGTCCTCCATTCAACTCCAGTGAGTGTAGTTCACTGTCTATTGTAGGCCTTGCACTAAAGGATTATCAGAGATCACCGATTACAATAAACATTCTGGAATTTGTCTGCAGTTTGGTGCAGACATATATGAACAATTTACAGTATGTACTGGCACAACACGGTACAAGGACGAAAAGACCTCAAAAGACATATTATGGACATAGACTAGCATTCAGTAGCTTTGTGTGTAAAAGCAGCATGGCATAAACAACCTTACTCTGAGTAGGAAAGAGATGTCTGCAGGAGTCAACATACAACATGATAGGGCATGTTTTTGTAGAGGAGTCTAGCATTTGCCATGTTTGAGTAGCGTAGTAGGGTCATACAGGACAGGACATGTATATATGTGTGTGTGTGTGCATGCATGTGGGAGCAGGCATGTGCATGGGTTTGTTCGTGCGTCCGGGGGAATATAATAAAGTATGTGTGCGCTAACGCCCTTGTGAGTATGTGTCATTTCTGGTATACATGTTGCCTCACTGTATTTAGCACATCCATATTTCTGCTCAGGCACATGCACAGGACAGCCTTGCAATCAAAGGTTGGGAATTCATCGACACGGGCATCCTCGGACATCTTGGAATAATTACTATGTTGGGTGGGGGGGTGGATTGAGGGAACTGGAGAGGAGGGCTGCGTCAGGAGTACCGCATTGTTGGTTTTGAATTAAATTCATTGCAAAGGAGAAAGTAGCCCGCATAGTACAAATTGTTCTGTCTCGGCTATGTTATGCAGTCTTGGTAGATCATTCAACAGCAAAAATTGAATAGGAACTGAGACTGCCTTGCCTGTCTAGGGTACCGTTACCGGTGCTGCAACCTGTAGAGTGAGCTTTAATCGTTAGTGATCGTTAGGGTGTGTACATGCTAGAGTGTGGTGGTGAACTGGCGCCTATTTACACAACGGCAAGTCGGACGGCATGTCATGACCAAGGACAGGGAGGGGACCGCCAACAGTGTGTGTGTGTGTGTGTGTGTGTGTGTGTGTGTGTGTGTGGGAGGAGGGGGGGGGCATGGGACTAGGTACACAGAGATTTGCATTTTCTAAGTGTTTATGTGTGTGTGTGTGTGTGTGTGTGTGTGAGAGAGAGAGAGAGAGGAAGACATAGTTATCTTCTGTATTTTATGTGTTAGTGAATGTGTGCACGCATGTGAGAGAAAGTATGTGTGTACGTGTGTCTATGTGCATTTACACTTGTTTGTATGTGACTGAGCAAATGTTCTTTTGATTTCGATAGAAACACAATGGCTGTTTCATTTCCTAGTTCAAATTTATACATCCTATTATGAATGAGATAAAGACCTCTCAGCAAAGTCAGGTTAAAGTGGACCAGATCCTACACTATAGACCTGTAAGACCTGTAAAACCTGTTACCCATCTTCCCCTTTCACTCGATGAAAACATTTTCTGAAATACCTCTCGCAAATTCATGTGCTGCTAAAAACGAACACACACAGGAACAGGAAATACAGTTGACGAGAAACAAGTATTTTACATCCTATTATACTCACAAAAAGGAACTATCCAATAATATAAAAGTCTGTGTGAGTTTCTCCTCTAATAATCAGGGTTAAAAATATAAGAGTCTAACTGGATTAGAATGATTACTGGTTCTCCTTTTGGGACGCAGCACACCAGTATAAACCCACTTTATCTGAACATTGAAAAAGACAATAGCACCAATTTAACCCGCCTCCTCACAATAATAGACGCTATTTATACATTCACATCTGGGGGCCATAAAACAATGAGGACGTGTGGAATTAAAAGTTGTTACAGAATAACATGTTTGCAATAAAAGGCCTATTTTTGTGCACAGTATCGACAGGGGCTGTGTTCCAACATCTTGGGATAGGGCGTTTAACAGCTCGGAAATTCCACATTAGGGCCCAGTTTTATATATTCAATTTGTCGTGAAGACCAATATACACAGGCAATGTTATGAGGCAATGTACATGTTTTTTTTATGACAATCATAACCAAATGTATTTCTCTAGTTCAGGGCTGTAGTACCGGTCTCGAGATCACTTCTGTGACGTCTTGGGCTGGGCTTGGTCTTGGCCACTATTCCTGCCTATCTAAAACATTAAACAATTTAAGCGATTTCGCCTGTGGAGACGTGTGTATGTAATGGTCCTCAAAATCCTGTACATTGATGAGTCATTCATATGCACTGATTAGTTGTATGTTGAAGGGTATAGTACAGAGGGGATCTACAGACAGATGTGTTTACTGCCTATTATGGTCTTGAATAGGACTCAATTTGCTCTGGTCTTGGAAATGACTTGGTCTCGACCCCTCTGGACCTGGTCTTGACTCAAACTTGACTGGACCTATTTTTGGAATTTACTTGGACTTGACTAAGCTGCGATGTTCTGCAATTCTTCTCTTTGGTAACCATATGCACCTGGTTTCTAGCCCCCATAGGATACTTATACATGTGATGTAACATCCATTTTACACACCCTGATGAAGGCTTTGTGCCAAAACGTTGGTGGCATTTTAATTTATTACATCACTGCAAGGAGAGAATAGTGTGCTGCTTTCAGTTACTTTTTCATAGTTAATTTTCCGTTAGTCAAAGAACGAATGAGAATGGGGAAAGCATTTTTGGATTAAATTCTTCTTTCATTCATTATTGTTATAGTAGTAGTAGTAGTGTTAATTGTAGCAATAGTTTTAAGAGTTGTTAGAGTAGTTGCACTTTATTGAAGGGAAATTCATGAAATCAATTGTAAATTGTCAATGTGCCTCTGTACCAATGTCACAAAGATAAATGTCTGTACTTTTGTTACACTTTGCTCACTATATCATCCCTGCCCTAAACTGGAAATGTTGCATTCATCAACATACTAACACTATGAGTATGCCCAAATGTTTTCAGACCCTTCTACAGCATTGTCTTCCGCATCTTCTGCCTTTTTTCACAAAATATACAACTGTCCCTGGCACGTGTGTGTTTAAATGTGGGTGCAAATGTGAAAAAAAGTGTGCATGTGTGTGTATGTGTGCGTGCGTGTAGGAGAGGGAGACAAAGAACGATGAAGACAAAAGACAGATAGATAGATAGATAGATAGATAGATAGATAGATATAGGGGATAGATAGATATATAAAGATAGATGGCGAGAGAGAGAAAGTGGGAGTGTTTGTGTGTTTGTGTATGTGAGAAAGATCTAATTGTAATGCATGTGTGGTCTACGTTCTGTGTGCCCCAAACTGGGCATGATGAGTGTCTGTGTTGACACGTCTATATTATTGCTTTGCGTGTGTAAGCCAACACAAATTCTATATTGATAGAATGAATGGTGTATACTGTTATGTGCTGTGTATGGACAATGTCCCTGACACGTTAAATGTGACCGTATGTATGCGTGAGCATGTGTACAAGTGTGTCCACGTGTGTGTGAACATAGGCGTGTGTATGTGTGTATGCACGTATGTACGCTTGCATGTGTTTTTGTGCCATTCGAGTGTCTGTGTGTGTGTGTGTGTGTGTGTGTGTGTGCTGTGTGTGTGTCCCCGCATGTGGTACTGTATAATAATTTGTGTGTGTCTGTGTGTTTCTCCTCTGCCCAGATGGCTGTGCTCAGAGGCTAGAGCTTCTGAGATCTGTTGCCAGCGGTGAATACTGATCAGAGATCACTGTCACATCTAGCTACAGCATGCACATACATACACACACACACACACACACACGCACACACACACGTCATCCATCTTCACGCACACACACCTCCACTTTCACATGGTCGAACTACTAATTTGCACAGCCACTATGTGTCGTCCATGCTGATATTTTGTAGTTACAGTCACCGTCTGCAGCCTGCGATCACAGCTACAATCCAGATTATATGGCTGTCTGTCACACCTGAGAATCGACTCCCTGCTCCTAAAACACTGTGAGATTCATTTATATGTAGAGATTAAGATATTTAATCATGGCTGTTTAAAGAAGACAGTCTTGAGTGGTTATTACATTTTCAATAATCCATTGGTTTTTACAGAACTGCATCTTTTTATCTCAAGTTAACTCTTTGCAACTGGGATGTGGTCTTGAAAGGCACTCCTTCCAAAGCAAATATTATCCCATTATATTCTTTGAGATAAATTAGATTTTTTTTTCTTGTGAAATAATGAATATCTGCAGCATTTAAGCTTCAATAATGAATCAAGGGAAATAGCTCAAGGGAAAAGAGTGAATATGAAAGTCATTGCTTGGTGTCACAGCTGAACCAATCTCTGGGTGCGTTTTGCGAGCAGGCCTTTTGTTGTTGTTGGGTATTGTGAGCCCAAAGAAACTACTGTTCTGTTTTAACAAACTAAAGAAAAGCAGAAAAGTAAATCACAATACACGATTGCACTCAATCACAATACTAATCACAATATTATCAAATCTATAAAGACTCTATAAAGAAATGGATCCCAGATCTCCTGATCTCTAGAGCCTGCTGCTCTTGAACCCGTCAGTCGATTTCCACTGATAATGACAGGGGTCAGGAGTATTACTTTCAATATGTTGTAATAAGGGGTGATAACGCTCACAAATGACAATAATAATGAAAATACATTCTGTAAACTGTATTACACGACAGGTTATTTCAGCCAAGCAATCTGATTGACATGTTCCAGCCATGCTGAACGTTCCCATGATTGGGAACTGCTATGCCAACTGAGTGTTTCTTATTGTTTTTCTGCTATTTTTTAATTCTTATGCATGTATCCTACTACTAAGATTCTTTTTAGCCATTGATGTTATATAAAAGCCATAATACGATTGAAGATGTTATTTACTGTAATTATGGGTCCCTCGGTGCTGTGCCTACCTATTGCATCACCTTTGTACCCATATTCACAATAAAGAATGCCCTCTTGGGTATAATTGCTATAAGAAATTGTCCAATCAACTTCCAATTTTATGGATTTTGGGAGGCAAAGTACTCCGAAAGTAACTGACAGGAATCCAATTACATGACTGAGTTTGAGAAATCCAGAGGGCAGTAATCAATGTATAATGCAACATTTCTGCTCTGTTTCTGCTCCAGATATATAAAATATACATTAGCATTACCATTTAAAGCAGTATTAAGTAATCTATGACTTCTATTGACCTCTATCAGCAACGAAAGAATTGCAACAACCTCCACAGGTGTCTGGCACAGCTGACGGTGGCCAGTAATTGACATAAATAACGAAGCCCCCTTTTACAACAGACGAGTAAGCTAACTAATGAGAGGTGAAGAGGTGCTATATCACTATGCAAAACACTGTAACAATAATTTTGCTTTACCATTTGTGTTTTTGGCTTGAGAAGCCAACAAAGACGGGGAGGGGGGGGGGGGTTGTTGTTCCAAAACAGAGTATGCACCAGAGAATTCTGAAAAACAGAAATCTCAGCATCTGGCGAAGTATTCATTGAGTCACTGCTATTGATTAACAACCTTATCAACCCCCCAGAGATAGCCTATATTATAGTCATTTTGTGCTACGGGGCAGTACAATTCTTACTTATTGCCCCTTTAAACCCAAGCTTAGGTTACATGACTTCATAATTAGGATAACTGTAATTAAATGATATAATTCCCTCATGATAATCAGAAGATTTTTACTGGATTGCATACAATATCAAACCTTGCTACCAGTGTAAAACCTCTCATGCCCGGATCAAACCTGCCCTCTCTCTGCCTCTAATCAGCTCCTCTAATCAGCAAATAAATGCAAATGACTCTTCAGAGGACGAGCCACAGCAATGTCCATCACACCCTAACACACACTCAGCGGTGTAGTTAGTGTGCACAGTGCATGACAGACACACACACACTCTCACCAGAGCACGGACAAACTCCAACAAACATATACACACATAAATGCACACACATACACACATGCACGCACTCACATACACACAATCACAGACATATTTCTGCACTCACACATTATCCCACTGTCCACATTACACATGCACACAGATTCACGTGCACACACATACATTCATGCACATACATGCATATGTGCACACAAACACTCACAGATACATAATATTCCTGCACTGACAGATTATCCCACACAATGTCCTCATCACACACACACGGAAGCATACACACATAGACATGCACGCGCACGCGCACACACACACACACGCACACACACAGAGAGACGCAGTATCCCGCTCTCCCTTCCCAGACAAAATGAAAGTGAGGAGACAGCCGCATCACACCTCCAAATGGGCTCTGGGCTCTCAGAGGACTTTCTGTGAGGGGAGAACTCGTTGCTCTCCTGTGGCTGTCACCAATACTAATCTGTCTCTCTCTCTTACACACACATGCACACACACACACACACACAGTATTTCTTGCACGCATACATATATGTACACATAGACACGTGTGCATGCACGCACACACAATCTCATCCTCTCTCAGTCTCACACAAACATGCATATGTGAACACATATCTTTTACTCTCGCACACAAACACTCACATACACACATATTCACACAGAGGCATGTGCACGCACACTATTGCTTTCTCTTTCTTGTGCTGTCTCAATCCCCCTCTGTCTAACATGCAAATGCACAAGCATAAGCCCAGTCAATGCCATGAGAAAGTGCAATTTTGAATTTTGAACTGTAATTCTTTGAATTCCAGTTCTCCCTGCTCGACAGGTATTCTGTCTTTCTGTGGGTGGATCTTTTCTTAAGGCTCCGTTTCTGGACTGAAGATGTACGATGTGGGTGCTCTCATGTCGCATACCAGACATAAACATGAAAAAAAGCCTAACGCGTACACATACATACATGCACAGCAACATCTGCATTTCTGTAAAGAAGACAGGGCTGCTACAACCCCACTGCCCCTGAAAACAACATAATCAAAAGCAGCATTACTGTCAAAAACAGAGCATTGCCACATTCCCAAGTACACAGAAGAGCACAGACAAAAAAAAAATATATATATATACAGTAGAACACATGCACACACAACCAGCTGCCATCCGCGAGAGTGGAAGTGGAGGTGGGCTGCACATGTTTTGCAGAGGGGGTTCTCAGGTTTCACTAGGTAGGGAACCCCAAGGTTCCCTCAGTGAATGCTGTGTCGTGCCCAGCTGAGGAGCAGCTCTGAGAGCTGTGATCCACTTACCCGAAGGCACGAAATGAAGAACTTTGTTGGTCTCCATAGTTGAGCAAGTGGTGGCAAACGCACACTTCCTCTCTCCAACCACCTTCCCCCCAAGTCAACCCATCATGGTTGTGTTATCCTGCGCTGATGAGTGTGAGATCACCTCTGCTCCCTTGCTCTGCTCTGTTTCTGACTGCCTCTCAGACACATGCAGTGACTCAGCCTCACTCTGCCTGCCTACTCAGTCTCACCGCTGGGTCCTAGTGCCTCTCTGTCCCCCCTCCCCTCTCTCCCAGCCCACCAGTTACCAGCCTATGACAGGCCAGCATGCAACAAGGCAGACCTCATGTGAAGACACACCTCCCCACCATACCTATTGTAACACGGCGAACCCAAATCATGCATCACGTCATCTCGTTCTCAGCCAAATCAGGAAACCTGACCAGTTACCTCCATCACACCGTACCATATGCCTCACACAGATTAAACCACTGTTTCGCCATCGATGTGGGATTCCCTCTCACCATGACCACATATGGCTACCGTAGTGCCCTTATTCTATTTTGTGTTACACTAACTTTGGTTAATTTACAAAGTGATAGACGAGACTGGAGTTAACCTGACTCAATTTCTTGTTATCATTTGTAGACACAACGTGGCTCACTGTCAAATCATTGCACAGAATATGAAACGAAAATTACAGTTTTGCAAGTCTGTACTATGGTTGACTAGTGACACACAGTGAATTTCTTACTAAGCCTAAATGGAGACTAAAAGAGGCAAACCCAAACAAAATTTCCATGTGAAGTGTTTTGAATGATTACTGATAATACTAAATACTCTACTCTAAATACTCAGGAATATAATTTAAATTACTAGCTTAAAATTAGGGATGTGCATGACTGACCAAAATCATTTTTGAATAGTCTACTGTTCTTAAGACCGAATTTCGAATATTCGACCGCCCCGAAAAGAAAATAAACGAAATTCAGTTATTCTTTTTAATAGAATGGATCATTACAATCAAACGGTATTGCACATAAATAGGCACTTCAGATAATACTTCAGGACGTTGATCGGCTCAGCTGACCGACAATAAATCAAAGCAGCATTGCATTGGCCGTTTTAATAAAAAAACAGAAACAAAAACAGTAGCGTGTGCATCTTTTAGATCAATTAGGCTACCTCTAAATATAAAAGCTTGCTTGCTTCACTTAAAAAAAAAAAGTCTTTAGACTTTAACATTCTTGTTTAAAAAGATCAGCATGTCGACGTGGTCAGGATGAAGGCGAGAGCGCAGTCGGTTAACGATAAGTCCTGCCGCCGAAAAAAACCCTTTCCGATGGCACAGACGTAGCGGGCACACACAAGTATGCCTTCGCGAGTTGGGCCAACCTCTCATACGTCGTCTCGTTCACCTTCCACCAAGCAAGGGGATCCAAGTGGGGCGGGATACACTTTTCTTTGCAGTAGTGACTGAATTCCATTTCAAGCGTCATAGAGGTCTCTGAGTGGTACTCTTCGCCGAATAATGTTGCAATTGCAGACTCGTTGTCGTACCGAGGTCTTTTGGCCGCTTCCTCCGATGTCCCCGGTTCAGGGTCGTCAATGTTCTCTGGTACATCGGTGCTTTCAGGTAAGGCTGAGACGAGCTCTTGAACTCTGGCTTTGAGAGCATCCCTGACCGCATCATCGGCAAACTTCAGGTGTTTGTGCCGTGGGTCAAGAAATGACGCGATGAACGGAACTTTAAGTGTGCTGTCCACTTCATCGGGTGCTAGCCGCTGATTCAGTGACACAGACACGGGCTTCCTTGTACTGTGAGACTTTAGCGGACTCTCCTGGAGCAACGCGCAGGTGTTTGGACAGCAGAGTTGCTGTGAGGGGGTATATCATAGAACTCGAAACTCCAGATTCACCGCACAGAGCGGTCATCGCACATTTCAGAGAGCGCAACACCGGTAGCAGCTCTTCGATGACGCTCCAGCTGTCATCAGTTAGATCAAGGGTTCTGGCGTCTGACAGCTTTGTGACTCCTCGGTCAGAGAGGACCGCAACAACTGCCCATCGCTGCTCCAGCAAGCGCTCAAACATGTCGTGAATTGAATTCCATCTCGTACGACAGTACTGTATTAGACGGTGTTCTGGTAGGTTTTGCTGTTGTTGTTTCTGTTTAAGCGCCTGTGTTGCTGTAGTGCTGTGGTGAAAATGCGAGACCAGTCGGCCAGCACTAACGACAACATGGTTTATGGCCGTAAGCTTAAAGCCATCACTAATTGCAAGTTGGAGTGTATGGGCATAGCAAGGACTTGAATCCCAATCCAAGTATTCAGTGTTGGTGAGGACAATATTACTGGCGTTGTCATGTACACATGCAATTACTTTGTCCTGTATTCCCCAGGACTCAGTAGCGCTGCGAAGCACATTTGCTAAGTTCTCGGCGGTGTGCCTTTCTGGCATCGCACGCGTTTGTAGCACCACACTTTTCAACTCCCAATTAATAATATAATGGCAGGTGATGGTGACATAAGATTCAGTAGTAAGTGCCGTCCATGCGTCTGTGGTTATAGCCAGCTTTGGGACAGTTGATAAGCTTTTGCGGAGATCTTGGGCAGTCTCGGCATATAGCTTTTCAATTTGCGTGGTAACAGTTTTACGGGACGGGACCGTGTATTCAGGTTCCGCAAATGCCATGAGCGCACAGAATCCCTCTCCTTCCACGAAACTAATTGGCAGCATGTCCTTCGCTACCATCTTTGTGATTAGCGCTGTGGTTTCCCCTGCACGCTTGTCATCACAACGACGCGACCTCACAGTGAAGCTAGTAATGGGCTGCTGTTGTGAAGTCTCTTTAGCTATCGCTGTTGGATGCTTTCGCCTTCAAATGCGTGTGCATTGTTGTTGTTGATTTGTGGTAGGCCAACTTGGCGTTGCACAGTTTACATTTGACCTCGCTTTCATTGGTTTTGTCGAAATAGTTCCACATGGAACTTTTCATGCGTGCCATTCTCTCCATGTTTGTAGTAGGGATGTGCATGACTGACCAAAATCATTTTCGAATTCGAATCAAATTCAGTTATTCTTTTTAATACAATGGATCATTCAAATCAAAGGGTATTGCACATAAATAGGCACTTCAAGGGATCGTTTCGGCGTCTGGTCTAATTTTTCTCGATTCGTGAGCGATCGTGCCAAGCTGGGCAGGAAGTCAGACACAGGAACGGCATAGAGCATCCGATCAATTTCCAAAATATAACAAATTTCAAAATAAAACACCCTGATTGATCATGGCGTTGGCTATCCAACCTATATATACATATTTCTCAGTTGTGTCTAAACTTTTACCGTCTATGTGTCTAAACAGAGAGCGAGAGAGACACAGACAAGCAGACAGAGAGAGATTGTATGTACATTTTTTGTTTTTATTTCACACTTGCTTTGGCAATGTAAACGTATGTTTCCCATGCCCCTTTGAATTGAGAGAGAGAGAGAGAGAGAGAGAGAGAGAGCGACGAGCAGGCACACACACACAAGCAGACAGAGAGAGATGGAGGGAGAGAGAGAGAGACTACATTGAGAAAACCAGCGCAGATCGGCGCCGAACGGCGCGTGTGAACAACCAAACTCCTGCTCGCTTGATCAGCGCCGATCACGGCGCTTCCTTTTCCTTCCGCGTCCAGTGTGACCCGGGCGTAAGGATAAGTCCTGCCGCCGAAGTAGTATTAGTACAGTAGTATTAGCCTATATTTAGGTTATAACTAAACCATTCATTAAAAATAAATAAATAATACTAATAATAATAATAATAAAAAAAATTTTTTCTCGACTGACATGAAAATCGAATGTGGAGACTGGCACGACTATTCGAAAATTCGAAAATTCGAACTCATCCCTACTTAAAATCTTTGTTTGTTTAACTGTAGCACTTTGTGAATGCGTCCAGCTGTTTTAGCCACTTTCTGCAACATTCATTTTTTGTGATTAATTTTTCCTAAATAATCATAATAATAATATAATAATAATAATATAGTGTTCTGGAATGAAAGCTTATTAGCTTCTTATTGTGAATGGCATACTATGGTCCAAGTCATAACTAATTAAAGGTGCATTAAGTGATTTTTCTTGCCACTAGAGGGAGCACTATGGAGTAACTGAATCAAAACAAAGTTGAGGCTTTGAACACACCCCCTCCACCTCCCCTTGTCCACGCCTACCAGCTTACGGTGGTCAGCAATGGACAAAAGGCATAACGGCAGTTTTTATCTGTTCGGACTGTAGAGTGAGCTAAATTGTTATATCATTATTAACAGGGCACCAAAACTTCATCAAGACTTAATTTTCTGATTAGTATTTTACTTTTTATTTATTACTATTATATATTATTCATTTGTCACTTCAGTTCAATAAAAGCTCATAACAGTATTTTATTGTAATCATTTACTCTATAAGGACTTTAAATATCACATGAAGCATTACTGTGGCAGACTGGGGGGAGGGTGTGGGTGAGGCGTAGGCTGGAGCCAGGAGAGAGTTGAGTCAGTGTACTGACTCTTCCTGTGTCCAGCACCGGCTGCAGCCAATTAAGTCTGATTGAAGGTCCTTTTAACCTGTGTGTGTCTGTGAGAGCATGGGAGTGAGTCGGGGATGGAGCTGGTTTGTAGGGCTACAGCCCTGGAGAACCACGGCCTCGTCTCCGTCTGTCGCACCCCACATCTGGCACCACTGCAAGCTCGCTACAACTACAATGGGAAGTGTTCCCATTACTATTAGTATTAGTAGCTACTAGTGGCCAGTACAGTAGCTGCATTTTAACATTAACATTAGTTGCTTTCTTAAATTAACTTGCTGGCTATGTAGCCGATAACATCTACACCTGATTAACCAGATTAGAATGGAATGAACAGAGATATATATGCCCATGGAGACACATCAGTCATCTCCCCCACTAAGGGCAGGAAAGCTCACCAAACAAGGACTAAATAAAACAAACTCTGCTACTTTTTAAAGGATAGTAATCCATGATTGAAATGATAACACTTTTACAGACTAGATCCCCTATGAGATCTTGAATGCTAAACTGGCATTTGGAATAGAACTCTTCATACTGTATGTCAAAGTTGAAATCTAAGTCCTTTGAGGAAGTAGGTTAGCATCCATACAAACAGGTCTTCAAGGGAACAGTCAAGACACAGTTATGGTGGTAACAGCAACCAGGAACATAAAACAACAAAGACAGGTTTATCCATGTACTGTATGTAAACGTTGTGAGAAATGTCAGTAACTCATAAGACTGCGTGTATAACAACTTTGTGCGTGATATGGCCGGTGAGTCTGCTTTGCATAAAAACTGTGCACATACTGCACCGTGAGGGCAAATGCATCACTCAGTGTGCTCTGGAGGCTAATTCAACTGTCAACCCAGGGGACAAATGTATAAAACTATATTTAGGTGTAGAAATCTGTGTATACACAAAAGTATGGCAGCTGCACCGCCCTCAAACGGAAGGCGCTGCAGAGGGTGGTGAACGCTGCACGACGCATCACCAGGTCGGAGCTGCCCTCCATGGAGGTCCTCTATCACCAGCGTAGCAGGAAGAAGGCCAGCAAGATCCTTAAGGATCCTTTCCACCCCAGCCACAAGCTGTTCTGCCTGCTGCCCTCAGGCAGACGGTTCCATAGCATCCGGACTCGCACCACCAGATTCAAAGACAGTTGTTTCCCACAGGCCATCAGGCTCCTGAACAAACACACCTAAGCCCCCCCCCCCCTAACCCACCCTGAGCCCCCCCCCCACGCACAACAGGCCACTTTACTTCGAGGACACCTTACACTCTGCTACACTTTATAATTTATAACTTTTGTAACTTTGTACTTATATAACTTTGTACTTTTATATTTGTTCTTAGCACTAGCGTAGGGTGCCAGAGAGGCATAAGAATTTCATTGCCAACTTTTGCTTTTTTGTGAATGTTTGTGCATATGATAATAAAAACCTTGAACTTGAACTTGAACAGGAAACATGCATACGCAGTCTTTTCGTCAGATGTATAAAACCCCACGTACGTCTGTTCCCATGTGTTTTTTCCTCATACATCTCAATCATCCTTAAATTGTGCGCATGTGCACAAGCCTTCTGACCATGCCCACAATTTACTATAAATGGCTGCCAACACCCCCCAAATTGCCTGGTTTGCATATAAAGGGCCAGCATTTAGTTTAGTTTTGAGGAGAAATGGCAGAAGAATTTAAGAAGCAATTGAAGAAGAAGAAGCGCAATTGTACCGACTGTGAACTTGAAATAATGGTTGATCAAATTGACAGAAGAAAACGCGTATTATTTGGAAGCCTACTGTATTAGACGGTGTTCTGGTAGGTTTTGCTGTTGTTGTTTCTGTTTAAGCGCCTGTGTTGCTGTAGTGCTCTGGTGAAAATGCGAGACCAGTCGGCCAGCACTAACGACAACATGGTTTATGGCCGTAAGCTTAAAGCCATCACTAATTGCAAGTTGGAGTGTATGGGCATAGCAAGGACTTGAATCCCAATCCAAGTATTCAGTGTTGGTGAGGACAATATTACTGGCGTTGTCATGTACACATGCAATTACTTTGTCCTGTATTCCCCAGGACTCAGTAGCGCTGCGAAGCACATTTGCTAAGTTCTCGGCGGTGTGCCTTTCTGGCATCGCACGCGTTTGTAGCACCACACTTTTCAACTCCCAATTAATAATATAATGGCAGGTGATGGTGACATAAGATTCAGTAGTAAGTGCCGTCCATGCGTCTGTGGTTATAGCCAGCTTTGGGACAGTTGATAAGCTTTTGCGGAGATCTTGGGCAGTCTCGGCATATAGCTTTTCAATTTGCGTGGTAACAGTTTTACGGGACGGGACCGTGTATTCAGGTTCCGCAAATGCCATGAGCGCACAGAATCCCTCTCCTTCCACGAAACTAATTGGCAGCATGTCCTTCGCTACCATCTTTGTGATTAGCGCTGTGGTTTCCCCTGCACGCTTGTCATCACAACGACGCGACCTCACAGTGAAGCTAGTAATGGGCTGCTGTTGTGAAGTCTCTTTAGCTATCGCTGTTGGATGCTTCGCCTTCAAATGCGTGTGCATTGTTGTTGTTGATTTGTGGTAGGCCAACTTGGCGTTGCACAGTTTACATTTGACCTCGCTTTCATTGGTTTTGTCGAAATAGTTCCACATGGAACTTTTCATGCGTGCCATTCTCTCCATGTTTGTACTAGGGATGTGCATGACTGACCAAAATCATTTTCGAATTCGAATCAAATTCAGTTATTCTTTTTAATACAATGGATCATTAAAATCAAAGGGTATTGCACATAAATAGGCACTTCAAGGGATCGTTTCGGCGTCTGGTCTAATTTTTCTCGATTCGTGAGCAATCGTGCCAAGCTGGGCAGGAAGTCAGACACAGGAACGGCATAGAGCATCCGATCAATTTCCAAAATATAACAAATTTCAAAATAAAACACCCTGATTGATCATGGCGTTGGCTATCCAACCTATATATACATATTTCTCAGTTGTGTCTAAACTTTTACCGTCTATGTGTCTAAACAGAGAGCGAGAGAGACACAGACAAGCAGACAGAGAGAGATTGTATGTACATTTTTTGTTTTTATTTCACACTTGCTTTGGCAATGTAAACGTATGTTTCCCATGCCCCTTTGAATTGAGAGTGAGAGAGAGAGAGAGAGAGAGAGCGACGAGCAGGCACACACACACAAGCAGACAGAGAGAGATGGAGGGAGAGAGAGAGAGACTACATTGAGAAAACCAGCGCAGATCGGCACCGAACGGCGCGTGTGAACAACCAAACTCCTGCTCGCTTGATCAGCGCCGATCACGGCGCTTCCTTTTCCTTCCGCGTCCAGTGTGACCCGGGCGTAAGGATAAGTCCTGCCGCCGAAGTAGTATTAGTACAGTAGTATTAGCCTATATTTAGGTTATAACTAAACCATTCATTAAAAATAAATAAATAATACTAATAATAATAATAATAATAATTTTTTTTTTTTTTTCTCGACTGACATGAAAATCGAATGTGGAGACTGGCACGACTATTCGAAAATTCGAAAATTCGAACTCATCCCTACTTAAAATCTTTGTTTGTTTAACTGTAGCACTTTGTGAATGCGTCCAGCTGTTTTAGCCACTTTCTGCAACATTCATTTTTTGTGATTAATTTTTCCTAAATAATCATAATAATAATATAATAATAATAATATAGTGTTCTGGAATGAAAGCTTATTAGCTTCTTATTGTGAATGGCATACTATGGTCCAAGTCATAACTAATTAAAGGTGCATTAAGTGATTTTTCTTGCCACTAGAGGGAGCACTATGGAGTAACTGAATCAAAACAAAGTTGAGGCTTTGAACACACCCCCTCCACCTCCCCTTGTCCACGCCTACCAGCTTACGGTGGTCAGCAATGGACAAAAGGCATAACGGCAGTTTTTATCTGTTCGGACTGTAGAGTGAGCTAAATCGTTATATCATTATTAACAGGGCACCAAAACTTCATCAAGACTTAATTTTCTGATTAGTATTTTACTTTTTATTTATTACTATTATATATTATTCATTTGTCACTTCAGTTCAATAAAAGCTCATAACAGTATTTTATTGTAATCATTTACTCTATAAGGACTTTAAATATCACATGAAGCATTACTGTGGCAGACTGGGGGGAGGGTGTGGGTGAGGCGTAGGCTGGAGCCAGGAGAGAGTTGAGTCAGTGTACTGACTCTTCCTGTGTCCAGCACCGGCTGCAGCCAATTAAGTCTGATTGAAGGTCCTTTTAACCTGTGTGTGTCTGTGAGAGCATGGGAGTGAGTCGGGGATGGAGCTGGTTTGTAGGGCTACAGCCCTGGAGAACCACGGCCTCGTCTCCGTCTGTCGCACCCCACATCTGGCACCACTGCAAGCTCGCTACAACTACAATGGGAAGTGTTCCCATTACTATTAGTATTAGTAGCTACTAGTGGCCAGTACAGTAGCTGCATTTTAACATTAACATTAGTTGCTTTCTTAAATTAACTTGCTGGCTATGTAGCCGATAACATCTACACCTGATTAACCAGATTAGAATGGAATGAACAGAGATATATATGCCCATGGAGACACATCAGTCATCTCCCCACTAAGGGCAGGAAAGCTCACCAAACAAGGACTAAATAAAACAAACTCTGCTACTTTTTAAAGGATAGTAATCCATGATTGAAATGATAACACTTTTACAGACTAGATCCCCTATGAGATCTTGAATGCTAAACTGGCATTTGGAATAGAACTCTTCATACTGTATGTCAAAGTTGAAATCTAAGTCCTTTGAGGAAGTAGGTTAGCATCCATACAAACAGGTCTTCAAGGGAACAGTCAAGACACAGTTATGGTGGTAACAGCAACCAGGAACATAAAACAACAAAGACAGGTTTATCCATGTACTGTATGTAAACGTTGTGAGAAATGTCAGTAACTCATAAGACTGCATGTATAACAACTTTGTGCGTGATATGGCCGGTGAGTCTGCTTTGCATAAAAACTGTGCACATACTGCACCGTGAGGGCAAATGCATCACTCAGTGTGCCCTGGAGGCTAATTCAACTGTCAACTGCCTCCACTCTCTAACATTACATTACATTACATTCATTTAGCAGACGCTTTTATCCAAAGCAACTTACAATAAGTGCATTCAACATAGGTAGACAAGAAAACTACTAGTCACCAGAAATCGTAAGTGCATTTCCTTCCTAAACAAGCAACTAAGAGCATAACTAGTGTTAAGGTAAGAGTGCAATAAGTTAGCAGCCTACTTTATCTTAAACAAATGAGACAAATAAGAGAATCAAATAAACAAGAGCTAAGACAAATAAGTGAACCAAATAAACAAGAGCTAAGACAAATAAGTGTATCAAATAAACAAGAGCCAATGAACAAGAGCTCAGACACATAATTGACGACAAATAGGCAAGGCTAAGAGGAAGGGTCAGGGTAGTGTTTCCTGAAGAGGTGGGTTTTCAGCCTGCGGCGAAAGATGGGCAGCGACTCTGCTGTCCTGACATCAGTGGGGAGTTCATTCCACCACTGCGGGGCCAGGACAGAGAAGAGCCGTGACCGTGTAGAATGGCCGCAGGGACCTCTGAGCGACGGGGCAACCAGTCGCCTCGAGGCAGCAGAGCGAAGTGGTCGGGCGGGGGTGTAAGGCTTGACCATAGCCTGGAGGTAAGAAGGAGCTGTCCCTTTCACTGCCCTATAGGCAGCACCAGGGTCTTGAACTGGATGAGCTGCTACAGGGAGCCAGTGTAGAGAACGGAGAAGGGTAGTTGTATGGGAGAACTTGGGGCTTAGTTCTAACAAGAACTAAGCTGCCCATGTTAAGTTTGCCAGAGACGACCTGACAAACCTGAAGATTTCTGCAAGTCTGTCCAGAAGATGAGTCCAAAATCGAACTGTTTATACATACTACTTACATAGTACATACTGTACATACAGACTACTTCTGAAGCCTTTGATGGATGTTTTTTTCTTTTTTTTCCCCATTCAGTTCTCTATCAGGTTGAGCAAGTAGCCGCTAAGATTCTCACTGTTAATGGACAGAATCATGACCACATTGTACCTTCCTAGTTTAAAAAGAAATATGGATAATTTTAATGAAGCCAAAGCTTTCATCTCTGTTTCCCTAAGCCCCTCTAGGCCCCTCATATGAACTCCACAGTACGGTTAATCAGAATCACTTTATTAGCCAAGTACAGTAAATGTAACAGGATTAGTATTTGCAAAATTGGTGCAGAGACATATCTACAACTAACACAGCATCGTAAGTACACACACACATCAGAGGTAGATAGCACAGTACATAAAGTGGACTTTCAACCCTGATACCAGTCAAAACAGTAGGAATGTGTACCTAAAATTTCTGGTTCAAATCGTTCCCACAATCTGGGAAAATCTGGGTGAGAAAATGAGTAACACTCTCTCTCCCTCAATAACTCCCATCGTTGTGCCCCTGAGCAAGGCACTAAAGCATCAGCTGCCCCATTGGAACAAAAGCAGAAGGCTGGTTGTACTTGGCATCTGCCAGATGTGCATGTGGCTGAAAAAAAATCAAACCCTCCCTGGATAAACGTTGGACATGATGGAGGAGGGGGGGCAGTTTAGGCTATGTGAAGTGTGCATATCTTATCAAATGGCTTGTTCTAAATTTCCCTGCATCCAATCCCAAAGACACACATGCACATACACACACAGACACAAATACAAACAGAGGGAAATTTAGCTATATTCTCATAGGTCCAGTAGTGATGTGTCACGGGAAAAGCACAATCAAATCAAACATACACATACACACACACACACACACACTCACACACACACACAAACATATGCATGTGACGTGGGTATAGCCTATCGTGGGCTGCTCTCACCCTCCCTCCCTTAAAGAAAACCCCATCTTGTCTTAAATTCCAGCTTAGGGCTGGAAGGCAGGTCTGCTTCTTGTTTCTGCTCAAAGCGACACATCTAGTAAAAACGGTTCCTCCCCCTCGCCAGCTAATTGGCATCAAAGGGTAGTTCCACCGCATACCTGGGGAGGGGGGGACTCTGTGAGTAAACTTCAATTTTAGACACTGCTGAGTGCACAGAGAGGCGGCTGGCCAACCACATGGAATGACCCTGTGGCTAGTCAATGGCTAGTCAGCAGCTGGTGCTATGAGGCTAGAGGTGGGAATGGCCTCTGGGCTTGCAGCTTGGTGTGTTTGGGTGTGTGTATGTGTGTGTGTGCGTTAGTGAATGATGAATCACCACTTGGTGCACCACCTTAACCACTAAAAGGCAATAAGGTGCACAGAGAGGGTTTAGTAGTTAGGACCCCACCTCTGAAACTGGCCTGGGATTGAATCCTGTCTCCCTCTCAGCCCTCCTACCGTTTCAATAAGATAAATAGAAAGAAAGAAAGAAAGAAAGCAGTAAAATGTTCAATCAGAAACCTAACTACCGGTATACACCTTTTGTAAACAAAAGAGCCGGAGCTTAACATTGATAGTTTCCTAGTTTAAGATCATTGTGTATCCCACAGTGCAAAGCCTGTAAGTCAATATGTATCTAGAAACGCTAAATGTGAGCTGCACAGTGGGAAGAGCCAAGAGAAGGACCGAAGGGCATAAACCGCCCTGGTGCTTTGGCAGATACGTATACATGTACAGTGACATGTGTAGTCACAAGTCTTGCACTGTCCTCTTGCACTGTCTGTGGTGTCGTTTTGTCTTTGTCCCATGTGTCAGCATGTAAAGTAGAACTCTTACAAAGACAAATTCAGGTGGTTTTATTTGGTGATTAAAGGGATTGATTCTGATATATATAAATAAATAAATAAATAAAATCAACTAATCAGTGTATATATATAGAAATAAATAGAATACTGCGGCTGTGGCGCAGGAGGTAGAGCGGGTTGTCCGCTAATCAGAAGATCAGCGGTTCAATCCCCGGCTCCTCCAGTCCGCATGTCGAAGTGTCCTTGGGCAAGATACTGAATCCCAAATTGCTCCCGAAGCTGCGCCTTCGGTGTGTGAATGTGTATGAATGGTTAGATTCCCCTGATGTGCAGGTTGGCACCTTACATGGTAGCGCCCTGCCATCAGTATGTGAATGTGAATGTAGTGTAAAGCGCTTTGAGTGGTCGGAAAAGACTAGAAAAGCGCTATATAAGTACAGTCCATTAACCATTTATTTATTTCCCTGAGAATTTAATTCCGTATTCATAGATTTCTCTTTTTATCTATTTCCTTATAAATGCATTTCTGTATATATTCTTTTCCATATTTATTTATTTCTGTATTTCCCTGTCCCTATGATACTGAGGGGGCGGTCCATCAGAGCTGATCATGGTGTTCCCTTACTCCCATTGGTTGATCAGTCTCACAGTGTGTAGATCTAGGCTAGGTTAGCATGGGATGCTAGCTAGCCCAGCACAGTGGTTGAACTGGTGTTGGCTTGGCTAGTGCTTCGCTCAGGCAAAACATAGTGGAGAGCAAGCGGGACCAGCAGCGGCGTGCATTTGTGCAGTTATGCATTATTCTATTTATTTATATATATATACACTGATTAGTTGATTGTATTTATTTATTTATACATTAATTCATTTATTAATGGTTAAGTCAGTTGTGGTCCTCCATAGAAGGCTACCTTGTTTTCAGTGTAGTAATAATAGAAACAGTAATACAGCAAGCAAGTAATCATGCACAAACACCAACAGCTATCGCCTCAATGAGTCATCAATCAGTGAGGGAATCCTGCTCCCTCATTTTGACTGGGAACAACCGTCATTAGCAGCAGTGTGTGTGTGTGTGTGTGTGTGTGTGCGTGTCTGTGTGTGTGCGTAGGTGTCTGTATTTGTCTTTATGTGTGTGTGTGTTTGTTTCTGTGTGTGTCTATGTGTCTATGCCTGTGTGTGTGCACGGGGGGAGGTCTGTCTCTTTTTAGTTTTCTGTCAGCGTTGTCTTTGTTGTTGTTGTTTATGCTGTGCTCTGGCACAGGAAGAGAGGGAGGCACGGTAATAATCATAATAACACCGGGGAATAAAGGAGGGAAAAGAGATGGAGGAGAAAGAGGAGGACAAGGGGAGCAGCTGGTTCTTGTTACTCTGCTGCCCGCACACATCACTGCAGGACCTATCAGAACATAGTCTACCCTCCTGCAATTCCCCCTGTGTGTGTGTGTGTGTGTGTGTGTGTGTGTGTGTGTGTGTAATGTATATGTGTGTGCACATGCATTTGTGTGTGTGTGTGTTGCACATGCATGTTTCTATGTGGGTGTGTGGGTGTCTATGCCTATGTGAGTAGCTGTGCCTCCATGTCTGTGTGTGTGTGTGTGTGTGTGTGTGTGTGCGTGCGTGCGTGCAGTGCATCCAGCACTCAGCAGCATCCAGCACTGAGCACTAAGCATGGCTGAGGGGATGTGGGCATATTCCTAAACTACCTGCTGATTTAATTTGGAGAGAAACAACTTGATTATGTTCTGTCAGGCAAGAAGGGGACAGGGACTCTGACGGAGATCAGACAGGTGACACACATATCAATACAGAGCTGTAATGAGCTATGCATTTTAACTATACAGTTTGGGGGATGCTTTTTGGTGGACACTTTACAGTACCATGAGCGTATACATTTTCAGCATGGGTGTTCCCAGTGGGAATCACTGTTGGTGCCATGCTCTACTGGTTACACTTCACTGGGAGTAAAACCCCTAAGCCTCCTAGTGTTAGCGCCATGCTCTGAACTTGTATTGGCTTCAATGGAGAGTTTCATTTCAATGGAGTTCATTTCCAAAACAATTTTGAAAAAAATCATTACCTGAAGTTGGCCATTCAGTATTTCTAAAATATAGATGATTCTGTCAATAATAGTCAGTTAAAGCGTTAAGGTTTTGTCAACCTACTTTTGTTTTGACAGCATACTTTGTTACCTACAATCCTTTACAAGTACTGTAATTGTTCACATTTTAAATTGTGCTATCAATTGTTGTGTAAGAGAAATGTCGCTTTTTTCAAATGCTGATGTCTGATTTTGCCAACCAACCTTCAGATTCAACCAAATTTCGGATGACATTCCACCTTTTTAGCGGAAATACTGTACTGTGCATTATGAATTTCAATATTTTCATATGCTGTCTCTGTTAGACACTGTAAAAGGGAGCTGATCCCTGTTTTGTGTTTTATAGGGAGGTTGGTGCTGGCGTTCCTGATGAGACATATGCTCTCTGATCCTCCATTGTCCTTGAGCTGGATGGCCCTGTGCAGCAATGCCCACTGCACCACACCTCAGAGAACAGGAAGCCTCCTCACACATCAGCTCCTTTCTACAAACGATTTGGCCTAACGAGAGACAGAGGCATTCTTGACAGCTTCCTGTCACCCTGTTTTTTAGGTAGCGTTAGGTTAGGATTTACAGTATAACAAAGCCAGTGGGGAGTGTAAGTGTGCGGGCAAGTATGATAATAATAATGAGTGTCAGTGGAGCCTTGTGGTTTGAGAGACCATTCAATCTCCACAACAATCAATATGTATCCATCAACAGCAATGTGCCCCGTCAAAGTACAAGACCCTGCCTGCTCACTTGGCTCTGGATAATAGCATCAGATAATTGCCTGAAATGTAAAATGTGAATTACAGTACAATTGACCTAATAGTGAGTTTCTACCCTTATTTATTCAAGCAAGGTTGACTGTGAACACATGCTCTTTTTTAGCATAGCCTTGCTTCACACTCAGACTGTTACTCATTCACATGCTAGAGCTATAGCTATAGTCCTCTGTTGTTGGCCACCAAGCAGCACTAGAGCAATTGGCAGTTAAGCACCTTGCTCAAAGGCAAGTCACCATTTATTCACTGTCCTTGCCTAGATTTCCCCAGACAATCTAAGATTTGAACCAGACACCTTGCAGTCACAAGCACACTTTTCTAACTTCTAGGCTCCTGCTGCCCCATGAATATTCCTCATAACGGCCAAATGAATGTGATAAAGATGAACTTTATTGATCCTTAAGAGGAAACTAGTTCAGCAGCATAGAATAGAAGTGTAGGTTTGAGAACAAAGGGCAAAAGGTAAAAAAAAAAGATAAATGATATGAATAAAATAAAACTGGAAGGCACTCAATGCCCCCACCCAATGCTGAACAATTCTCCTAAATTTTGGATGAAGCTGCAAACATACCCATAGGACTTAGAATCAAGTCTCTATGCTATAATGATAATTGTATAATGTCAGAAATCCCAGATCACACAGGAGAATTCACACATGGATGGCTACTGTCAGATTTACAGATGTCTGTAGCTTACAGATTTACAAATGTCAACAATAATTCAGTCCTATGCAAAAAGCATATGCACAGCATGTGCTGTGTGTTGAATGTGCTGTTGAAAAATAACAACAGCAAATGAAGCAAACACATCCCAATTAATGCTGATTTCTGTGTGAAGGATCTTGGATAGCATCACAAGCTCATTTCACAGGAAGAATGATGTGTGTTCCAGTATCAGAGACACATACACACTGCCCTCTGCTGGAAACTCGGGGGAAAGAACTATTCTATTTTATTGTATTCTGCTCTGTTCTATGCTATCAAAGAGTCACTTAAAAATAACAAAATAGTCCAAAATAGTGTACAACTTAAAAAGCTTAGACTGGATATATATTGGTGAGTTGCATTATGTGCCGAGTATGGAAGTGACATCATACAAATCTGGCAGCCGCGCCCTCTGACCCCCAGTTTCCCCTGCATGTTTCCCCCCGCTAGTCTGGCACACTGGTCTGACACACACACACACACACACACACACACACACACACACACACACACACACACACACACACACACACACACACACACACACACACACACACACTCACACGCCACTCCACAGGAAATGTTTGTTGTCTTTACATTTCCACATGCCCTTATGGGGAAGCAATGCTGACACGGACACTTTTAACTGTCAAGTGAGTGAGTCTAACAGTCAAATCAACAACATGGATCAACCTGGCTCCTCTCTGTAAATCACTCTCTCCTATGAGCAGACCTAGTAGTCTATACTAAAAAGGGGCAAAGCCCATCCATCTGGTACTCCCAGCAGGTTTAAACAAAGAATAAGAATCATTCGTAAATACAATTCATGCCAGATTTACATACGACCAAATACAATAAGGACATCAACAAGGGTGCAGGAGTGGGTCAATCACATTCATGTCAAAATTATATGAGATTAATAATCATGGTAATTACAGTAACACTGCATGTGGCAGCAACTTACTCTAATGTGCAGTTAAAGAGTTAATTTCCACAACTCTATGCATCTCTTTTGGAAAACAAATAATTTCCTGAAGTTCATCATTCAATATACTACAAAATATACAGAATCTAGTCTGAAAATTGATTAATTTTGTCAGCCAAAGACTACAGACACCAACTGTTTTTTTCAAGTTCCATAATTTGTTTTAACTTTGTTCTATCAATAATTCTGTGTGGGTGGGTGTCAAAGGGGGGGTATTCCCCCCTCATTTTGGAAAGACCTTCTGTTGTACAGCAGAAGCTGCTCAACAAATATGTCACTCTGCCACAAGCTTTAAAATTCTGCGCACCCACAGAATGCATTAAACACTGCAATAAACTGCAAAGGGCACCTTGCTGTATTGTGCTCTGAGCAGGAAGACAGCAAAGACACAGTTAGTGGACAAACAGAGGGTGGGATTTCCTCTCCTCTTTCTTGGCTCCTGCCTTGCATTGTCTGTTTTTAGATGCTGGCCGAGAACGACTAACCGAGGAGAATAACAAAATATGCCTGTCATGAAACCACACACACACACACTCACAACCCACACACTCACACACGGACAAACACACTTGGAATAAGGGCCCATATTGGTGGGATGTCAATAAGTGGGATGTACAGTGATGCTTGAAAGTATGTGAACCCCTTGAGCAGTTTAGAGTTTTCTGTTTTACCATGATTTTCTTATTTTATCATCACCAGTTTTCTATATATGAAATGTCAGGTTTATGTTTATCAATTGCATGTACTTGTTTAGAGGGAATTGTGTGAGTAGCCAAAAAACTATATGAAACATGGAATTAGTGTATGTGCAAAAGTAAGTGAACCCCCAGCTGCATTGGTAAAATCAAGTAGGTAATAGATTCAGGTGAAACACATTTGGGTGCTTAATTAATCAATTAAGCAGACCAATCAAATGAGACATCCTTAGTAAAAGGGTTGGGCAACACAGATTAAAAGAGAGAGGAAACCAACCAAACCACTGTAGTGCCAAGGTGTACCTACACAGAGCAACAATGGCGAGAGGAAAGGAGATATCCGAGGACATCAGGAAGAAGGTACTGACAGCCCATCAGTCTGGGGAAAGCTATAAGACCATCCATCCACTGTAAGACAAATCATTTACAAATGGAGGGCATTCAACATGACCGCAACTCTGCCTAGAAGTGGACACCCATCAAAACTATCACCAAGAAGCAATAGAAAAATAATAAATCAGGTAAAGGCCAACCCACACATCACCTCTAGAGAGTTGCAGACCTCTCTGGCAGCATCTGGGGTAAATGTACATGCGTCTACAATCAGACGAAAATTGAATAGACATGACATTCATGGGAGGGTTGCTAGAAAGAAGCCTCTGCTCTCAAGAAAGAACAAAGCTGCCCGTTTCAACTTTGCCAGAGAACACTTGGACAAACCAGAGGCCTTCTGGAAGTCCATTCTCTGGACAGATGAGTCCAAGATAGAATTATTTGGTCACAGTCAAAACCGCCATGTTTGGAGAAAAGCCAACACTGCATACCAAGAAAAGAACCTCCTCCCAACAGTGAAGCATGGTGGTGGAAATGTGAAGGTCTGGGGCAGCTTTTCTGCCTCCGGACCTGGACGACTCCATATTATCCAGGGAAACATGAATTCTCATGCCTATCAACAAATTCTTGATCAGAATCTGCCATCAGTTAGGGAGTTGAAGCTGGGCCGAAAATGGGTTCTGCAACAAGACAACGACCCAAAGCATACCAGCAAAACTACCAAGGAATGGCTTAAAAGAAAGAGGATTCGTACTCTGGATTGGCCTAGTCAAAGTCCGGACCTCAATCCTATAGAAATGTTGTGGCTAGACCTGAAGCGGGCGGTACATGCCAGATGTCCCTCCAACCTCTCTCAACTGGCTGAGTTCTGCAAGGAGGAGTGGGCAAAAATCCCCAACAGCAGATGCGAGAGACTGGTCAGTGGTTACAGAAGGCGTTTGGTTGAAGTAATGGCTGCAAAAGGAGGTGCCACAAGCTACATGTCAAATTTTCAGTTTTTGTGAGATAAACCACTTTTGTTGAATAAATAATGAAAATACATCAATTTTTTTTGTTTGTGTCCATTATTTGGAAAGTCTGCTTTACAAATTGGTGTTTGGATATACATTTAGGTTATTTTAATTTTTTTTACAAAAACAATGACCATGTCTGGAGGGTTCACAAACTTTCAAGCAGCACTGTATAGTCTAATGTCCGTAGTATGGCCCTGTTGTACTTGTACCATGTGTGAACTCAAAGGTTTTAGTACCCATCACCCAGATAAGCTCCTATGTATTTATTGTACTTGGAAAATAAAGTACTTCTGGTTGTGACTGAATGACCTGGAACCTAAGTGACTGTCCACAGTAGCTGTGTGTCTGGACTGATTGATTAATGGCTTCATCACTAGCTACTTGATTCCACCGCAGTCCCACCAGACCTCGGTTAATGAATGACACTTAACAATTAACTCTGTGAACCTAATTACACCACTAACACCGCAGTGACATTTTGATCAGATTCAGCATAAGTATGTATGAATATGTTTATTCTTATTCTTATCCTGAGTTCCAGTGTCCCATTGAATGCTCTTTCAGAAGCTTTTCCACCCTGCCAAGTACAAAAATCTGGTGGAATCACTAAATCCTTGCAATTTTTTGCTGAATGCCAGCACAAAATATCAGATACTGGCAGCTCAAATCCCAAAATATTATCATCGATATTGATATCAATATTGGCAGTGGCCTTCAAAAACCCATATAGGCCAAACCCTAGAATGTATAGAGCATGGTACTAACATTGCCAGCGTTATGAGGTCCATTCCCCGTCTAACTCAACATGTAGAGCATGGCAATAACACTATCAGTTATGGGCATGATTCCTACTAAACATACAAGTCTGTGTGGCACTGTGGGTAAAAGAGTCAGCTAAATGGCATATGAAAGAGCACTAATCCTGGTTTAGACATATGGTTACACAATACATACTGAATGTTGTGGAAACCTCCTCCAAAAAGTGCATGTTTGGGGAAATTCAAGGTCACAGGAATAAGGAAATTTTAACAAGGCAGTGAACATTGCAAGGACTCAGGAAAATAAAGCTTAGGCTCCCTTCAACGAAGGCCAATTAAAGTTACAAGATAAGGCAAAAGAAGGTTCAAGGGGCTAATAGTGTGTCTGGCTGTGAACTGTTCCCATTACAAGCACCTTGATTTCATTTTATGATGTAGGAATTGAGTAGGCTATTGAAAACCACTAGTCTATTGGAAGGCTGCAGAATGAAGAAATCCATTCTTCCTGTCCGTAGCTTTACGTTTTCTTATTTCTTTTCCTAGCACTTTTCTCTTACATCATTCTGGGGTCACAGGAATGATGTTAAGACACTGTGGCTCTGACTGTTGCCTCTGCTTTTGGATGCTTGTAATGTTGGAGCTTATTCTACTGTTTCACACAATGTAAGTTGCTCTGGATAAGCGCATCAGCTAAATGACTAAAATGTAAATGTAGTTATAAGGTTGATGACAATTATGCTCCCTCAAACAAAACCCAGTTAATGTTAGAAGATAAGGAGAAAGAGGACTGACTGGTGTAAGACTGCAACAAATCATTCAGGACAACATCAGATTGCATGGCATGTGGTTCAAATAGTTCGATTTCCTTGTTTGTTGGATTTAAAGCTGCTTGTTTATGGCACATTTGTTTGGCTGATGACACCGTTTACTCTGCTTGTGTGTTCAACATTTATCTATCCATATTTGATTAATTCTGTCTAATTCCTGGGCGTCCTGGTGATTCATACACCCTTTCCACCAACACGAACCTAGTGCTGGTTCTGGGCTGGTGAGTCAATGACTAGAATAGGCCTCAATACACCAACATTACAAGCATCAAATAGTAAGGAGTGCAAGGGCAGGGTGATGCTGCCCTGATTGCACTCCTGTAACCCAAGAAAGATCATGTTAGAGAGAAATAAATAAATAAATAAAAATCAAAGCTAAAAAGAGGTAGAAGGGTTATTCTTTTTAATGAGTTTATATCTCTCATTCTTGTTTTCATAGTGTGCAGGTTTCCTGAAGCACCACTTATTATAATCGTATCAGTTGAGACATGCACCCAATAAGGCTGATCCTGGACATCAGGCGAGGCATGTTACATTTTGTTCTGCTCAGCATTAAAGTCATATAACACAATGCAGGCCTGTGAAACATCACCAGAAAATGTTGTTTCTGCCTTATATTTCTCTTTAGAAAATTGGCCCTCCTCTGGTGCAGCTTGTGTACCCACTTTAATTAAGGTCTCTCTCTCTCTCTCTCTCTCTCTCTCTCTCTCTCTCTCTCTCTCTCTCTCTCTCTCTCTCTCACACACACACACACACACACACACACACACACACACACACACACACACACACACACAAAATATATAACTATATAACTATAATTTCCTATGACAATGAACAATGAATTATAACAGTATCAGTAACAGCAACTGCCAGCTACCATTATGGATGATGAGTGTAACGTTAGTGGACTCACATATACCACAAGTACCGTTAGTAGAGAACCGTTAGTGGGGTACCATTAGCTAACATCAACAGTCCTTAATTACTCAGTTTGATTTCGAGACAGTTTAGAAAGAGCCAAAACAAAAACAATTCACTCTCCACACCAGACCTGTGATAAGTGATAGTCTGGCTAATTTAAAAAGAAGCGACATATTGACATTTAAACGCTAGCATGCGTCGCTTACCTCCAGCAAATCGATTTACTGTCACTCCCGTCATGCCTCCATCATCCTTAACAGTTTTCATATTGTTCCCGGTCTCCAGATAACGTCGAAATAACTCTGCCGGCGGCGCTTGCTCCTTGTTTTCCGCAGCAACGTGTACAAGAAACTGTTTTTGGATAAAGTATAAACTCTCAAACTTTACCGTTTTCTAGCTAACTAAGGATAACGTTAGCGCCGTTAAAAATAAACGGCCATCACCAGGTGTTGATGACAGCACGCGCCCGCAGAGAGAGTGAGACAGCGGCCCCGCCCACCGCTCCAGGCGCGCCACTTACTGCCTCTCCTCGTCCTTGATTTGTCCAAAGCGGTGACAGTTAGCATCGAAAACTACAACAAATGACTTTAGCGTTTATTTTACAATCGACCAGCAGCCTTTGAATTAAATCCACTTGCTGTTATGTTGGGGAACCGCCACCTGCCACCAGGCTGTCTGTCTACTGTACACCTTGAGCAGGTAAACAAGCATCACTTGGAGGTCTTTATGGAGAAAATACCAATTAAAAACTATCCCAAAAATTCAGAAAACCACAACAATAAATATACCTAGGATGTTCCCATGCTAAAGTTTTAACCAACCATCCAGATGATGCCACTTTCCAGCAGCATCCCCCGGCTGGTAACGGGGTGGGGAACTGACACCATTATATTTTGGCTGTAGCTGGTACGTTAGTCTACTGTACCAGACACCTTTATCTATGGTAAACTATCCCACACAAGCCACAATAATTCAGAATACCACAAGAATAAATATACCGTAGGAATTCCTATGATAAAGTAAGTTCTGTGGTACTAGTACTACAAGAGCATGTACTTGACCAGTGTGTTTTTTAAAGGGTAGACTGTTCGGATTGAGAATTACAATACATAACCATTAATGAATTTTATTTTTAGGACCCAGATGTCCAGGTTATGCTGTTTTTATTCACCAGCTGTGAAAAGAATGGGGAATTGCCCCAGGCTAAGTGCTGGGATTTTTTTTGGGCTGTTTCTGGTAACTTTGTGTACCACTAACTGATTTACCTTCATGAAGGTATGCTTTATACCACACACATAAAGGTTTTGTCCCAGAGACCCTGTGTGATTTACTGTAGGTGGGGGGAGTGAAACCTGTGATCCAAATAGTCTTGTGTGTGATTATTTGATAGTGAAAGAGTGAAGGTGGCTGGTCCTCCACTGTGACCGGTGAACAATAAAAGTTAGTTTCCTGCCCTGCCTGTTGAAGGAGACTACTTTCCATTGTGTGAGTAAATAACATGAACCCACAGGGGCTTAGCTCCAAATTTTCACATTGTCAGTAATCCAATAGCGGCCAGAAGAACCAGAAGGTCCTTAAAACGTCTGAAAAAGTCTCAAAATAAATGATCTAAATTTAAAGTCTTAAGCATTGACATGTCTTAAATCCAGTTATTAGAGGTCTTATTTTTTCAACATGTAATTTCTGTGTCTCCTCCTACATGAATCCAGAACAGGGTTAGTAGTGCAGTCTGCTTCCTGTCTGCTTTACTAAACACAGTTGGACTTCATGTCCCTTAACTATTTCCTTTTTCTTATTCTGCCCATTTATAGTTTCACAACTTTCATCAGCAATGTTCAATCAGAATTTGTCTAGTTTTGTTTCTTTATTTTGATTTTTAAATTGAATTCAAGATAGCATTAACACGGTTTTAAAAAGTCTTAAATTTGGCTTTTCTGAAACTTGCAGATGACAAACATTGCTCTTTTCCACCTAGTGATTTTCGTTTCAACTTTCAACTCTGCATTGCGCTGCCATATTTGATAATTCACAACTCCTCTCCAGGTGTTTCACCTCTCTTTGAGTTAGAGAGAATCCCCCCTGCTCCTTTGCTCTTCCTAATAAGCTAGAGAGAGATTCCTTGGCAGACATCTGTTCCAGATGGCATTATTACACTGCGGTTTCACAGCCAGCCAGCTGAGGATCCACCACGGGCTGAGGTGAGTGTCCCACCCCCATGCCCACCCGTCCACATCAACACCAACATATGGCGGCGTTATGTAATACTGGGGTAGGGGTGCAAAAACATGCAATACATTACAGTGAGTGAGCAGCGATCACCCAACAAGTTTTTATTCTTTCTCTTCTCTTTTTGTTCCTGCAGTGATTCGACGTGACACGACTGAATACCATTTAATGTTTCATCACTGCACATTGTATTCAAGGTGTGGTGAGTCATCTCCTCCTTTGTGTACGTTCAGGGTGAACCTTCATATAGGAGGCCATACCTATTCATGTATTAATATTATACAGAAAGTCATTTGTGTTGTATCTCTGAAGCTCAGACCAAGACGGGTGTGCTGTGTCGATGTTTCTGTCACTCTCTCGTTCCTCTCCTTACTTTAACCCACTATTGTAATCCGACCTACTTATTATTATTCTTCCGTGCGCTTTTGCATTGATCCCTATGGGTTTTTTTTTGCTCACCTGTAGCCATTTTGGATCCAGGTGGCCATTTTGGATCCAGCTAGAACACATTAGAAATCACATAGACATCAATGTATTTGTAATGCAACTGCATTCAACTTCATACACCCTAACACTAACCCTGACCACCCAGTACAACAGAGTAATATATACTTCGCGGTTTGCCCGTACAGCAATCCCACGCATTTTCCGCGGGAAATGCTTTTCTAGTTAGTTTTGTTTTTCCAACTAAGTGACTAACACAGGTTTCCCTTGTACAGGATATCTCTGATCTCAGCCACAAATCACTCAGAACGCCAGTGAGCAACATAGAAATAATGTTCTCAAGTCAACAACAATCAGTTGGTATTCAAGTGTCTTGGAAAATAGAAGTGTGTGTGTGTGAGGGAGAGGGTGTGTGCCTATGCGTTTGATGTTGAAGTGGGCGTTATCGGACGCCATGCCCTCCATAAACCCTTGCCCCTTTCTGTGAACGGCTAGAGCACGTGCCCACACACCCACCTGCCCACCTACCCACCTGCCCCGCTCACCTTCCCCCACATGCACACACAGCGTGCACACACAGCGTGCACACACTCACGCAGACCAACCCAGCCTCTCGCTCAGATGTACATGAACACATGCAGACACGCCCTGTCCGCACAGATGTAGTATGTAGCGATTCACCAGTGCACATACACACTCTCACACTCACACACACACACACACACACACACACACACACACAGACGTACGTCACACTCCTCAGTTGGGGCTTACTCTATTGGCTGGTCTTAACTGCTTTGTAGTATTTTTAGGCCTGTTATTCTGGGGCCTGTCCTGGCAAGCCACCGGGAGAGTATATAAGCCTCCCCCTGCAGGCGGGACCACCGAGAACTCAGTGGAAACATCTCTGCCCAACACCAAACACCCAACAGGCTTTTTAAATCCTCACAGGGTAAGTAGAAGCCTCGGCGACATTTAGGGATGCAGTGAAGGGTAGACCCACCTACACTCGGTTTACCCGCCTTTTTATTCCTAATGGTTCAGCTTTTATTGTGATAGAAATCAGTGAGGAGTGTCAGACTGTGCTGTTAAAAGAATAGGATCTTTTCAGGGATGGTTTTGTTCATGATGGTGGTTATATGCTTTGTGGTCACCGACTGGAGTTTATTTACCTCAACATTAGATGCACTCTTAATAATAATGTGATACTGTAATTGATCTCCGTAGGGATCAATATTCTCTCCAGGGAAGTCCGAGGTCAGGGTCAGCTACAGAACAGCGCCCATACAGCTGGTGGGGACTCAGTGCCTTGCTCAAGGACACTTCAGCAGGGTGGATGCCTGCCAACAAGGGGGGTTGAGGCTAGGTTGTCCACTGGGTTGGTCGGTTGAAGGACAGCCTCTCAGCGCTGGGTGGTCCGTGTCATTTTTCATCAACACGTCCGCGAGTTTAGCCCGGGGCAGCGACGCACCTCGGGTTACTTCTCAACACCTTAACAGTAAACAGTAGCGGTGCTGTTGCTACCTACATGTCGTTACCACGTGTGACACTGAAAGGTAACGGACCTCAGATTTCAACTCGTGTTAACGGCAACAGATATTGTGTTGACATGATAGTATGTCTGATAGTATATCTTATGTTGGAAAGATGTGCATTTCCCCAAACGACACTTCATCACGGCAACGCTAAAAATAAAGAGCGTTTGGAGAGAAAGTACAATGTAAGCTGGGTCTGGTTCTGGAGGTTCAGTTGTCAGAAGTTATATGGTCGTACTAACTTGGGCAGAGCTGCGGCTGCTGTGACAGTGACTAATGACTCCGCCCTTTGCGTTCATTTATGTTCATGAATAGACATGATTTAATTGCCAATTCATCACTGTCTCGCACCGTGCACTGTATAGAATATCAGTCCACTTTCTGCTTCGCTCAGTGCAACGTGCAATGGCAGCGTTGCGCTATGGACTCTTGCGTGGTGGTTAGCATGCCCACAACAGCCTCGCGTCCTGTGTTGAAGTGCTGAGCAAGATACTGAAGCCCTACCTGCTCGCCCATTGTACGTTTCTCAGGATGAGAGCATCGGCTACAAGACATTGCCTGCAGTCGCTTGAATAACATCCCCTGTCTCTCTGGTTAGGACGCCATGCTTGCAGCATAATGTCAGCTGAGGTTGCAATTCAGAAGTTCTCCTTCCCCTTCTCCTCCACTGCACGCCTTCCCAAACAAGATGGGCTGACCCAGAAGGGATGCATTCAGGTGAAGGGCCTGGAACTCCACGCCCTTCAGGAGAACGCAGTCTTAGGTGATGAGAGCCCTGTTACAATTATAGCAGCCCTAGTCCAGAATGAGACCCAGGTCCAGGATAATCCAAAGCCTCCTCTTCGGGGAGACATAGCTGCCCCCCTGGTGCAGGCCAAGCTCGTCTCCGCCTGAGGCCTCCCAGGGTGCCGTGCTCTCCAGGAAGAGCGTGTTTGAGAAGCTGACGGTGGAGAGCGAGGACCAGCGCCCCGCGGCCAAGAGGCAGCTGTCCTCCGAGAGCGCGGCCAGGACCGTCGCCGTGGTGAAGAAGAGCGCCGTGAGGAAGGAGGCGGACGAAGAGAGGCACCTAAAGCCTAAACCTCAACTGGGACAGAGGGTGGCGCCGAGGGCCGCGGGTGGAGCGGCGGGGAAGAGGAGGCATCGCAAGGACCTGTTCTCCAACACGGAGGTCTTCCACAGGGTCGACACACACGCCATCAGGGCCGGAGCAGAGGTGGGGCACTCACACAGTCCAATGAAACACAAGATAACATGACAATAACACCGGTGCATGGTAGTGTTAGTGCCATGCTCCACCCACTGAGCTATAACATATGCTAACACATCCATGTGTGATCCATAGCAGTGTTCAGTGCTGAACAGCTATAGGGGCCTAGTCTTAGGAGGCGTTAAAATAGGAGCGACAGAAAAGCAGCCACAATAGTGCGGGTCTGTGTGTTCCTGAACCTTGTAGGAAAAGCATTGAGGAATGACAACACCTACTCATCCGCTGCACTGAAACCATAACAAGTAGCACTCAGGCAGCGCTCGCGACCTTGAGCACGGAGGGTCGCCGGGTTTGTTCCATTCACAGGAAGACACTGAAGGATGCTGGGGGAAAAAAACTACAGTTTGCATGCATGGTGTACATTTAGAAAAATAATGTTGTAATGTTGAAATACCATGTGACATGTTGGTGAATAATGAGATTGTGGAAGGTGTTAGACATACTAGTATAAAGGTTATAATACATTTAACACACCATATATCAACACTACTAACTACTAGCTTTATAGTTATACACAATGTGCAAAATGTCACTTCTTCATGCTTCATAACACCCTGAGCACCGCAGGTTTGTTTGCCTCCATCCTATTATATCTTACAGTGTGTGTGTGTGTGTGTGTGTGTGTGTCTTGCAGCTGAGGGAGAAGTGTGTGTTTGAGGTGAAGACCATCACACAGAGCATCACACAGGGTGCCAGGAGTGAGCTGGAGAGACTTCGTGCCATCTGGGTCTGGCTGTGCCACAACATCGGTTGGTGTTTTACTGGACCACAGTTGACATGTGATGTACGCTACATCCTGGAAACATGTCCAGGACGTTGATCCATATCAAGATGAGATCCGTTTCACCACAGGCACATTCCGAAATGAGATATCCATCATTTAAGAAAAAACTGACACCTAGTCCTACAAAATGACTGATAGAAGAAAAGGTGAAAAAATAGTGGATCCTCTATGTTTCAGAGATATTGAAAAATGAATTCAGGCAATGATTTTTTTTTTCTCAAAAATGAATTTTAGTATAGGATAAAACTGATTTTCTAAGCATAGCAGCAGACTAGACTTCAGCTAAGGTACATTTCTCATTCAGGTGTCTATTTCTTCATCAATCATTGAATTGAAATGCAACTCATGGATCTCATCTTCGGTAATCTATCTATCTACGATGTGTCTGTAACCCTCCAGAGTACGATGTGAGCGGGTACCTGGGCCAGTCGGAGAAGCTGTGCTCCCCAGAGGAGGTGATAGCAGCAGGCAGGGGGGTGTGCTGCGGATACTCCAGCCTCTGTCTGGAGATGTGCAGGTAAATACAACACCTCTGAGGCTGGGGTCAAACGGGGGGTGTCTGCAAGTTTCACCAGCTTCAATTTAGGACAGTTTTAATGCCAGTTACAATTACAATCCAATCCAATCTAATCCAATTTCACATCTTGAAAAACATCAACAACATAAACTATCAGAATGAGGTCTGCATGACTGGATTCATTTCTAGACGTCTAAAACTGAATCAAGACCATTTCACACAGTTTAGATAACATCTTGAAAGGAGGTGGTTTCTTTTTTCTTTTATTCATAAACTTTCACCAAAAAAGATCAAATGCAATTTATAAGGAAATTATTATGCAAATTGAAGGATCAATTTACATTTTCAATTGAGCGAATGAATGAAGAGACTGTGACCTTTAACACAGCGGCTTTTCTGCAATGTCTAACTTAAGCAGTATATACACAGTATATATATATATACAATTTCTTCTTTTGTCTAAAGAATAAATACTTATCTCAGAAAACAAACATGTAAAAATCACCATGAGGACAATCAGACTGTTCAGACTTCATAATCACATCATTGAACTCAGTGAACACACTGCCGTCCTCTACGCCTCAGTACACTCTCTCATAACCAGACAGGGATATTGCTTGTTATGTTGCGTTCATCTATTTCAGTCTGTGATGTTTTGACTGTCCTTGCTCTCAAGTTCAAGTTTGACATTTGTATTAAATTTGCGTACATTGAATTACTTTCTAAATGTAAGACTTCTAAAAGATACAGGATGCAAAACTAAAGGCGGTGAGCGTTCTCTGTTTGGTCTTTATTTACAGAGAGGTGGGCATTGAGTGCCAGGAGGTGCCAGGCCACAGTAAGGGGATTGGGCACCGTCAGGGCCAGAGCCTCAAGGGCGTCAAGTCTGACCACATGTGGAACGCCGTGCTGCTGGGAGGACAGTGGTTCCTGATGGACGCCTGTTGGGGAGCAGGCCGGGTGGACAGGGATCATAAAAGCTTTGTCAAAAGGTAAGAAAAGGACTGGAGACTCACTCCTAACAGACATCAGGTAACCCTAACCCTAACCCAAAATATTAGATGTGCATTTTAGGAGAAACATTGCTTCACCTCCTGACCCTTGTTCATTAACATCAATCAAATCCAAGTGAAAAAAAACATACATCATTCCCAATCACTGTAAATCATCATATGAAAGCACCACGGCGGAGCAGTTCTGACAGAGTTGCCAGTTTGTTGTTTTCTGCAACCAGCAGAGTCTCAAACCAGCCTGGTGTCTCCATCTGTTGCCTCCAAGGTTCGACGATTTCTATTTCCTGACGGACCCAGAGGAGTTCATCGACTCCCACTTGCCTGATGAGGAGAAATGGCAGCTCCTCGACACCCCCGTCCCCCGGGAGGAGTTTGAGAGGAGGGTCTTCAAGACCTCGGCCTTCTACTCCATGGGGCTCCGACTTATTCAGCCTCATCGCTTTTACATCGTCACAGGTGGGGCACTCCAGACTGTTTTGGGTCTTAGGGTTTTAGTGTACTTCAGACACATCACACAGGGGTAGTGGGGAATTTGACACAGATACATGTTCAGTGTCTTGCTCAAGGACACTTCAACAGACAGGTTCAGGTTCAGGCGTAAGGGCTCTGGACCTGTGTCACATCAATTCCCCCTTTTCTCCCATCCTTCCTTTCACTCTTTTTAAACAGAACACAATTACATGAACACATTTAAAAAGCTTATCTAGTGTAAAAATCCTCAAGACTCTTTTACTCTTCCTCAGATGATGGAGAGGCCAATGTGTCCATTGGCTTCTCCAGGCCTGTCACTTTTGCCTATGAGATCACCCAGCATCAGGACCTCCTCCACCGTGGAGCTTCGGAGCAAAAAGAGTCCAGCAACTCGTCCTCCGGCCTCCTGACGGTCTCACACCGCAGCATGAAGCTGCAGCTGCTGCCACCTGCAAGTGGCACATATGACGTCAAGGTATTTGCTAGACCTGAAATGGCCACCACGCCTCTGAGCTGGGTCTGCTCCTTCACAGTCGAGTGCCCGACACCCAGGGCCACAGAGGAGATACCCGAGAACCCCTTCCTGTCCTGGGGCCTGCAGCCCACTGCGGTGTCCCTGGGAGTGGCGGGCAGCAGCCAGGGGAGCGAGGTAGCCGAGCTGGAGGAAGGCGTCTTTGAGTTGGCGTTGAAGACGTCCAAGCCTCTGATGGTGCTGTGTGAGCTGGTCCACCCAGAGCTGGAAGCCGCTGTAGCCAAGCGCTGCCTGGCCACTCAGATCCAACCAGACCTCCTGACCTGCCATGTGCTCTGCCCCTTGTGTGGCTTCTACCGCCTGTCGGTGTTTGTACGGGACTATGAGAAGCCCGAAGTCAAGTTTCAAAATGCTGCAAACTTTCTTTTGCACTGCAAAGGTAAAGTGGTCGGTCCGACCGAGCTGTTCCCTCCTAACCTGGGCTCGGCTTGTGGGCCCGGGATCCGTACATTGGATGCGGGGCTATCCAAGTTCAGCCATACGGCGGCACTGGTGAGCATGCAGCAGGGCAAGTGTAACATCACCTTCCACAACCAGCAGGACCTGGAGCTTCACACTGTGCTCAGCAGGGAAGAGAACGAAACAGCGACTCACCCGCTTGCACGTCACCTCTTCTGCACGTTCACAGACAGCAAGGTGACGGTGAGCGTCAGCCTGCCCGATGCCGGGGTGTACCGGCTGGGCCTGTACGCCAGGACCACCCCTGGCGGAGGCTTCAACCCCATGTGTGACTTCATTCTGAGGAACAGCTGCGATCACCCGGGGCCTCTGTTCCCCTGCGCCTATTCGGCCTGGAGGAAAGGCTGCGTGCTCTTCGAGCCCCGCGTGGGCCTGCTGGAGCCTCTCGCCTGGGTGCGCTTCAGGGTGAGGGTCCCTGGGGCCCAGAGGGTGAGTGTGGTGGGGGAGACACGGACTGAGCTGAAGCTGAATAAGAGCAGGGTGTGGGAGGGGGAGGTGTTCACTGGGAGCAGCCTCCAACAAGTGAAACTGGCTGCTGCCTCAGGGGAGTCCAGCGACATGGCGGTCATGATGACCTTTGACATCAAGCAGTTGGAAACTAAAGAGTGAAATCAGATGGACGACTGAGACCAGATGGACAGTGGTCTGAAGAGAACGGATAAGCTAATAATACTAATCAGACTGGGGTTGAAACGTATTCGCAAATAATCCTTAGTGTGAGTTTGAACCTTCATGGAGCGCCAGGCGGAGCGGCATCAACACAATACAGGTGATGTCAGGTAAGTTGTCAATCACAGAAAGGTTGATTGAATTGGTATTATGGAGCTCCTCCCATCTGCTACTCCAAACAGGTTCAGAAAAGATCTAAGGATTATTTGCGACTGCTGTTCGACCCGAGTACCGATGCTGAGCAGTGGAGCTTGAAGTAACGTTTCAAGCTGGACGGTGCTCAGCCGTTGTGGGATGCTATCATATACATTCAAGAGTGGATTTGTTCATAATGATGTGATGTTATGAAGAGCTGCGTCATGCATTGATTGTTAAAAGGTGTGCAATAAAAAATATACTGTGAAAACCTAAATCTAAATCTGGACAACTGCTTAACAGTCAAGGTCATAGTGTTTACTCATATATGACTATTATAACTTTCACACTTCACATCATAGGATACTGGCAGGCCTGAAACATCTCAGTGTCCAATGTAGTTGTTAAGACCAGATACATCTACAGAATCTAGTCTAGTACTTGAACTCTTCATACATTGAAAAGCCTCCACTGCGGTGCGCCATAGAAAACAACACGACACGCCCAGGGGGATGATTTAAGTGGAGGTCAGTGACACCACCCTCCCCCCTCCCAAAAACATGCACCGCTTCGCCTTTTCAGCGACAGTTTTAAAGAAAAGGTGACCGTGAACCGCCCCGCGATCCCGCTCGTTAAAACCGAACACATCCAGCGCCATGTACAGTACACCATTGTTGAAGTGACCTGGGCCCACTCACAAGGCTTTGGCAGACGCCAGTGAGAGTGATGAGTGTTTACATGTGGCTGTCATAATAGCCCACAAATAGAACCGGCTCACTGCCTCAGTAAAAATACAATAGAGGGATGGGGGGGGGTGGGGGGGTGACCAACGGTAAAAGTGAAACGGTACAAGTGTGTTTTAAGTGAGCCGAGTGTGTCTGGGGACGTCTTGCCTGGAGTCGCTGGCGGCGCGGCGGTGGGAGGAGGGAGGCGAGGAAGCACTGATGTCAGAGGTTAGCCATGTGGAGGGTTGTATCTGCCTGGCAACAGTACAAGGGCACGCACACTCTCTATTTTTCTCACACACACACACACACACACAGTATGAGGAAAGGGATGTCTACAGTGGGGCTGTGTGGGGCAGGAGTGGATTCCACACATTCTCTCAGCTCTATTGCAGCTGCCTTTTCTCTTCAATAAGGTGTGTTAACTGTACAACCACTCATACAGCTACAAACACACACACACACACACACACACACCCCACAGACATGTTTAGTCTGTCTCTTCCAATCCCCATAACAGAGAGCTCTCCACCTCGGCTGGTGCTGATACAGGGTTTGGATGCACGGAGCGAATCCATGTTGTCTCACCAAGTGACAAATCCACCAGTATGCTGAGCACACAGTCTGAGCTGGCTGGCTGCTGAGGACGACAGAGTTGTTACGTAATCAAAGTGCAACAACAAAATGTTTTAATTGCGTAATTGTGTTTGAGAAATGAACAAACGTGAACGTACCATATAAATATTTAATGGATTACGTGGTGCAATAAATACAACAGTTAGATTATAAAAGCATCAGTCACAGGAAAAAACAAAAGTTACAGTAGTTTTGTGCAAATGCATTTCAATTTCACTCGCTTTCTGTGAACGTCACCCTCAAAACAAAACGTGGAATTCAGTTTGGCACTTTTGAAGTTCATCGTTTTTTTCTCCTCATCACAATAGAGACCATGTGAAGCTATTTTAGTCGCTTCAGACGGCTTGCAGATAGGGGAGAAGAAATGAGCCCTTTGTTTGTTCCCAGATCTAATTTTGCCATCATGACATCAAACACCTCCCGACTTGAATCAATACTGTTCCTTGACATGAATACCAACATCTCTTTTTTGTACTAGGCTGGTTGGGCAACTGGTATGCGGGCATAGACAGAAAATATGAACCACAATTTCACCCCCATCTTCGGCTACGTTTGACTTTGATTGGGCGAATCTGCGATCTCAGGCATGGAAATAATAAGTATACCTGAGCAAATTCCTCTCACTGCTGAAAACTGTCGAGGTGAGGAGCCTGTGATTCCCTTTTAACCTCTCCAGGACGGAATAGCCCAAACAATTAGCATCAACAGTCCCCCGAGGCCTGAGAAATATTTGGTCGGTTAAAAATCAATTTTCAAGCCACCGTTCTCCATTACAAACATAAAAATACCATGAAAAATATCCATTTCATCAAAAAGTGCATACATCCCAAATTTCTCGGCCCTTTTGAATATCGGAGCCAATCTTCAAAACTAGAAAAAACTAAACTAAACAAAACTCTCACTGCATTACCACATTGCAGTAGAAGAACATCACATTTCCCCCCTTTATAAAATCAATAAACACCAAACTTTGTTTTTGTCCTATAACTTCAGCTACAAAACCGCTAGCCTCCACGTACAGGATGAAGACAACAGGGTGCATCGCCAGAGAGCTGGAATAGGTGCAGGGAGACTTACGGAGGGCTCCTCGGGCCCCCGATGTGCAGTAAGTAGGGGTCACCCAACTTTAGCCACCAACTGAATCCTCATTTCACATCAGTCTTCAAAACCTGATCATAAAAAGACCAGGTTTTCATTCCTAACTAGGGCTGGGCATAAAAAAGGATTCCTATTTGTAATGCAGCAAATTGATATTGATATTAAAGTATCAAAAACAGAAAATCAAAAAGCTTTTAAATGTTGGCTTCAGTTAATGAGAACTTTTCTTCTATTGTATGGACAGTTTAGGAAATCAGTTGAATGCAGCTGGATAAACAGAAACTAATTTACTTATTGAACAAAGGAAGGTACTGAACACGTATCAGAACCGGTACTGGTACCTGGCTCTAGTTCCCAACAACCGTTTGGTTAGTTTGTCTGATCCTGAATGATCCTGAGCCCTCCAGCGGCCTCCCCTGCTCCTACCTCACCCTCTGGCTTAGTAAAACACATTGCTTTAAAGAACGATTCCATGGATTCCTTTCACCAACACTGTTTAAGGACGGATCCTCGCCTGACAAGCCACCCCCCCCCCCCCCGCCCCCCGCGACAGGGAGAGGGATGGAGCTCTGAACGCAGCTTTAATCTCTGCTTTTCTTAGCTGCAGCCAAGGCACTGCTGGATCAGAGAAACCTGACGTCTCACAACCGATCAGATTCTCCATTTGAGTTTAAAAAAAAAAATCTGCTTTTGCTTTTTGTAGCTTGTGCAAGAGGAGACGTTGTATTTTGCATCTTCAATTCACAGTCTTATAAAAATACTATGTCGTATCGAGGTACTTCAGATCCTCACCAGATATGTAAAATAAATGATTATTTTCTTTGTTGTACCAGTTTGGCGAAAGGCAATTCTCTCAGAATATATATGGTATCATCTTCACATGAAATCTGAACATGCAAAATAGTGTAGACGTACTGGTAGTAGTACTAGTAGTAGTAGTAGTAGTACTAGTAGTAGTAGTGTATACATATGTGCAACTACTGCTAGTGGTACAAACATCTTACCTAACCCTCTTGAACCTTTAAGGGAAACTTCATGTTGATCTCTAGACCAATTAGAGGACCGGTCCATAGTCATGGCTCCTTCAGGCTCCTGTACTTCAGTCAGTCAGGATAAGCCCTGTGGTATTATGGGACTACAGAATAAGAGCACCTGTTGCTCCCAACAGAAACAATGAGGCTGTACGAGAGTTATTAAGTTCCATATTAACCCACTCCACTTTAAAAGCACCAGAAGCTGTGTGCAATTTGTCGTTTTGTAGGCGTAGATATCACTTTTTTCAAGTGGCGTCTCATCTTGGAACCAACGTGTTATTAAAACCCTTCATCGTGTTATGTGAGCTTCAGGCGCTCAAACCTGAAGTCCACAAGACCACAGACCACGAGCTGGGAGACACTGAGAATTTAGCAGCTCATTTGTTTTCTTGTTGTCCTTAAAGAGTTTTCCGAGGGTACAGTAAGTATAATATATAAAAAAAAAACACAAGGTACAATTGCACTTTTCATAGAGTTAAGGAGAAGGATTGTGAGAGGGGTGAATGGAGTGAGCATGTTGGGGTCTGGGGGCTGAGAAGCTCCTCCTCTCCAACTAAGCCCCTCTTTTGCTGGGTATCTGAAACATGCCAGGGGAATTTGTGTTAGAGGCATCCTTCATTGCTATGTTAGTTTGCTATTCTATGCATCGTGTTATTCTTTTAAAAGACAGTGGCACATCTAGCAAAGGATGGTATGGCTTGGTCAGATCAATGTAAGCTCTAGTGCGAGGACGGATGGGGCCAGCAGTTGAGAGGCTGTACAGACACACAGGCCATCTGAGTACTGGGGTGAATGGAACTTGCTAGCAATGCTATCACTCTCTTAGTTATTGACTCTTACAATTTTACAAGCTGTTCACAGCATCGACAGCAAAACATGTAAAACCCGACATGGACAACATTGTTAATGGCAACCCAAAATACATTGGGTTCACCATTGATCTAACAATATCTGGTTTGGACGAGTAGGGGATGTAGGGGGACGAGTGTGAACGCTAGCAAGCATTTTTTCCCCTCTGCTCAGCCCTGCCAGTCTGTGTGTATCGACTGTATTTCTATCCTCAGTGTGGAATCAGAATTAGGACTTCTGTTCTTCTCTTCAGATACAAATCATCATCAGAAACACAGAGAAGGCCACTACAATAGACAGTGAGTAGTATTGTAGTAGCAGCAGCTTGTAATTTGCCGTTTGTCAGTATCAATTCACTGAAGGCGAAGTCAATTTGGCCAAAGGATTCATCTTGAGTCTGTTACACTGCTGACCCCATGGTGAATATAAGCCATCAAGACTCCTGGAAACAGCAGCGTTCCTACACATTCTCTATTTAAGAATTTCATACTTTTTACTTTGAAGGTTTTGGTTGTTCAATATGGTGTACACTGATAATAGCTGAGCAATATGCCTATCAGCTAGGCCAAATCAGTTCTGGGGATCAAGAGTATTCTTCAACAGATATCACAATTTGTGAAATGACTGTGGAAATTACTTTTCTATTCATTCATTCAATTTCTGGACCTGCGTAGGAACCCTGAGCATCACAGTAAGACATGCATAGAACAAGAGACACCAGGCTTACTGTGTGTTGCACAGATGCTACTGTACAGAACCACAGAGCACACAGTAGCATACCTACTCTATTAGATGGAACATGTGACGTCTGGTTCTCTGCAACATCACAACACTAAGACAATCTTTTTCTCTCATGGTCTGGACCCAATGCCAAACCTACCCAAAAAGGACCGACAGTAAACCACATCTGGGTTTCCCCTTGGACATTTTCCCAATCCTAACCAAAACCAGTGGCCCACTTAATGGTTGGGAATGTGCACACTTAAACAGAACAATATATCAACATCAGGTAGTGTTAACCAGAATGGTGAAATGAGTGATCCACACCTGACTGCACCGAGGCTGAACAAGGGACCTTAGCTTCTGTGCCTCATGTATAAGCTAGCAGCGGTAAAATATACTTGTGGTGGTACTGGTGGTGGCTGCTACTATTCATACTGCTGCAGGGAAGAGAATGTTGTTTCCATAGAAAATAACAATAAACTGAATCCAATGCTGTAATGTTTCTGGTGGACATGCAGCCTAAGCGATTCAATGGCTCAGTGGCTTTACAACTATAGTGCTGAAGTCTGCTTGATTGCAGACATTAGATTCACTTTATGAGTCTTAAAATAAAGGATTGGGATGGCGTATAGCTGAGATTGATGGCATCATTCATCAGTTGGCGGTAGCCAACAGGCTATCCAATGTTTACAGCTCTGTGGCCAAGTGCTTGCTCTGCTGCAGCATGGCACACACACAAGCTAACAGGTGGGCCATGGATTGGGTGACAACAGAGCAGGAGTGATTCTTGAGAAACCCCACCAGGGAGCCCACCGGAATCACACGGCTCTCCATGCCTGTCCAGAAATAGAGGCATTAATTGGCCAACTGCAGTAAACAGAAAGTCACTGCTGTAGGAGTGAGCGATGGGAAATTCCCTTCATATGCAGTCCTGAAGCTAATGAATCAAACTAGTTTAAAACAAGGAGACTGTGCTTCAGCTTCTGTGCAGCTGTCAGGTGAGGGACTCTCATCTCTTGTATTAATCTGCATTCACACCACTTGGCTTTTGATGGTGAGGTCATAGTTCAATAGTTCACCTGTACTCAACAACAAGGTGACTCTGTTCATAGAGAATGAATGGACTTCCAGCAACTGTTGATGCAGTTGCCTGTGGTGTGAACAGACATTAAGTGTCTAGTGTCCAGTAACCCCGCCCCCCCACAGTGGTTCCCTTAAAGACAGACAGATGGATGGAGAGGACATACAGACAGAGACTATCACGGATCAAAGAGGTCAGGCTGGCTCTGCAGCTCCAGCTGATGGTTGAACAGCTCAATCTCTTTGTTGGCCTCAGCGATGTACTCCTTGATGAACTCATCCATGTCTGCAGTGATAGAAATGTAAGGCCAGCAACAGCACGATGGCAGCATACAGTAAAATACAGAGGCACGATGATTCAGACTTACTACTCATTGCTTTCACATGGTCTAAAAGTCAGGTTCCTAGACATTTTCGCTGATCAAATTCTATGACTTTGGTAATTTCCATGACCTTTATTTGTCTATGTTCAAATGTTACTTTTTTTTGTTGGGTAGCTGATTTCAATGTACCAGGTCTTGTTTTAGATCATGGAATTAGTAAATCTGCTATTTGGGTTATTATTCCTTCAAAGTTAAACACTTGATTGTATAACACAAAAATATTCTAAACACATTTCTAAAACCTTTTGGATATGTGTGATTTTGGAAATCATTTTCCAGTCCTAGCTGACAGGCTGAGCCCAGGCTTTATAGATGAAGAGGATACTGGGATGTAAGCTTATTTTATCTCCGAAGATGTCAACATACTGATAACCGTTGTAGAAGTAGCCTGGTGGGAGTGGGTCCAGGTGTCTGGTCACCTAAGCAGAGACACAACATACTGTATTGAGCCTGGTGTAAGGGAGGCCTGCATCAAATATTATATATAATAATAATAATAATAATAATATAAGTCTAATATTATAGTCTTGTTATTCACCATGTAATTAATGGAGCTACTTTGCTTCTACCGATGATGAATATGATACAAACTGCAGTGGGTTTTTTTCAAGAAAAAACAAAAAAACAAAACACTCACATGAATGCTCTTGATTTCTTGTGGTGAAAGGGTACCCTTAGTCTTCTTAGGCCTCTTTGACTCCCTCTGTAGCAACCAAACAGAAACACAGCCTTATGGTTATGGTGTATGAATATATACCTGGCTGTCTCACTACCATGCTGGATCTATCTGAGCTAGGTAGGTCAGGCTTTCCTCCATAACGGTTTTGTACCAAAGTAAAATGTGTTTTTAGCATTGGAGGTAATCTTAATCACGGCTGAATGAATCTAGAGGAAACACCAGGATTAGCTAAGTGTCTACCTGTTTGGCACACAGTCTGAGCCAGTCCTTCAGTCCGTCCTGAGTGAGTCCCACACCATCAAAGATCAGGAAACAGGAAGTGGTGGGCTCCTGGGGGCCCTGGTCTGGGACAAAGCTCAGGTTCCCGCTCACGGCATTGTAGCTCACCTCCATCATTCGCTCTGAGTCTGGAAGTTCCAGAGAAGGAAAAACTCACAGCCATGCCACCATAAAGTTCCTACCTAGTTAACACTTGCTGCGGCTGCGTCGTATGGAAAAACAACATGCTGTTGGTGGGGTGTTAATGCTTTAACATCCATACAATCCCTCTGCTCCCAAAATGGCTCACACACTCGTGTGTGTGTAGTACAAAATAATAAAGACATGTCAAAAGTGTCCCAACTCAATGAATGTAAAACAGCTACATAAGAGAATTAACACAACTAAATAGAAGACGGTGATGTAGATGATAGACTATTCTAAAGACAGTGACTGAAATAGACACTAGACACTAAGGGAATGCAAGAATTAGCTTCAGTCATACAGTCTCCACACTCGCTCCACGGTATCTCATCAACTCTCCACAAATATCTGCACATTCTCTGCACCTCTCTCCACAGGCATATGCACTCTTTCCTCATGCAACTCTACAGAAGAGTCTCAAATGAACAGGGAGTGAGAAAACTATGTGGAGAAAACCAAACCAGTGGACCATGAGCTAACGTCTAAACACGACAACACCAGAACACTCAAGCAGTATTCCTACCGTCAGCTGGTTCTTGCCTGCCTTGTGGCAACCTTTGCTCTAATAATTCCCAAAACTGGGAAATGCAAATGCAGGTCAAATATTTACCAAGGAAAGAAATCACATTCATTTAGTATTGCAAACTCTGTCTTACTGTATGTTATATCAGCGAAATAACATGGAGAAATGTAAATCCTACCAGAAAATCTGACTTTTCCCCAAACATTATACATGTTTCCTCTGAAGGGGTTTGGCCTCAGTGATGACTTGAACGCTGGGGGAGAAAACAGTTTGAAAATTCAACATTTAGAGTTGTACAAGAGTTACTTTCATAGAAGCATCATCTAGCAGTATGGTGTCCTTTGGGAATACAGATCATTTCACAGCAACTGCTGACAATTACTTTGAGGCCGCAGTCCTCTCCATATTTGGAAGGAAAGGCAGCTTATGTAATCAGTGTCACACCCTGCCAGCTCATATCTGGAGCTGCTGTCACGTGTACGATGGTGGTGGGGTGGGGGGTGGGGAGTGGGGGGCTGCTTTTCTTTCCATCTCACCTTTACAACGGCTGACAAATAGAGGCCTCTCTAGGGGCCGGCTGAACACCACGCACTGCTGGGTGAGGCCGAGAGCCCCGGGCCCGGAGAAGAAGCGCCCCTTGCACCTGAAACACAGAACACATGCACGTTGCACACATGGTGAGAAATTAACACCAGCCACCAAATGCTGGTGGTGCAACATTTTGTCATTGGCTGGAAAGTTTGTTTACTCTACCAGACACTTTAACAGGCAACTAACCAGCGTTTGGGGGTTCTACTCTAAAAGTTGATTTTGCTGCTAAAATGTAATTGTTTTTTTTAAAGTTTTAAAGCTACTGTCACCAGTCAGTGGGAAAAGTTTCCTGCCTGATGCAGCTAAGCAATTGTGCCTCACACATGCACGCTCACATGCACGCACGCACAAATTAGGCTTGAAAATGACTAAATCAAAAGAGCAGGCGAGGGGCAGATACCCAGTATTTATGATCTAAGGCGAGGATTTAGCAGAGGTTCATATTAGGCTGACCACTGAGGCATGGCGTCTGAATGGACCGGGTCCAGAGGGAGGGAGATCCCCTCTGTGTACATGGCAACTGGATGACCAACAGCTTGTTACTGGGCTGCTAGGAGGCAGCTGGTGATAGAACACAAGATGCCCTGTGGGGCTTTACAGCAATCAGCAGCCGATACCCCCACCACTGCAGCCGTGCAGCAATTAAGCTGGAGGGAGGGAGGCGAGGCAGGACTGACACACACCGAGCCAGGAATCAAGACCAATCTGTCTTTCGGCGGCCAAAAGGTTGAGTGTGAACTCTGACGGGGGGTTACGTGGACACACAAGGACACATCAGGGGCACAGCCAATAGGATGGAGCGAGGGTATGGAGGTCGTACCAGCCAGGGTAGAGGAGATAGCGCACTCTCAGCATCTGTGGCTCATTGAAGCTGCTATCAGACAAGATCAGCTTCACATCTTCATTCCTACACAAGAGTGAATAAAAGGATAGATGGTTAACAAAAAACTGTACTCCGCTGGAAATACTGGATGTGAAAATACTGTGTAGGTACTTCACACATAATGGGCTTACATTTTGTACTTAAATCATGTTGTTCCACCTTTCTAAGTATAGAATGTATTAGGGGACGATAAAAGCTGTTAAACTGTTTGTGGTATTGATCAGGATTCTGTGAGCAGCTACCTGGTGACAGCTCCTCGCTCTGCCAGTATGAAGGCTGCGGTGGGGTTGGCAGAGCGTACCAGCTGCTGAACATGCTGCATGAGAGGGTGCTTCTGCTCCGCTGTCAGCCCGGTGAACACCACTGTACTCACAATACCTGACATATGACGAGGCACAGAAGGAGAATATGAATTCCAGAAGAAACTGACTCCCTTTCAGGAGAAGACAAAAACACATAGATGTAGCCACCGCAGAGGTCCCTCACTTTACAGAATGCTTGAATTACTGGCATTACTGCTGCAGCGTAGCGCCCCCTGTGAGGTGAATGTTGAGGGAACTTCCAATTTTGTTCCCTTTTCAGGCACCAGAATGAGGCAAAGAAAGGTTTATCTGAAGCCTTCCAGAAAGAATAGGCTGTAGTGCTGTCGCATTACTAGTGGAGGATAGTTGCAGGATAGATGCAGGATGGGGGATGTCATGTTCGCTACCACTGTACACACAAATCTGTAAATCCTCAAGAAAATATCAATTTACTTTACATGTATGATACTTACATGCAAAGCAATATGTAAGGTTTTTACTGTCCCATAGTACAACATGACCATAATATATCTGCAAGGGTTTGATAGGCCAATGACTCAACAATTACTTGGCCAGGTGCGAAGACTTCTGGCTTTCTGACTCTGACTCTGTTTTAGAGTTGAACTGTTTTAACTGCTCAACGATGGAGGACGGTATTTTGCATTGTGATATGTCACCTCTTCACTAGACGTTTGTGTTGCGCTGCTCTATTTAGCTCGCTTACTCATCTCTGTTGTGAAAATGTGACTTTATTTTTTATGTCCATTACAGGCCACCGTAAGCTGTGCCAGAGTCCTGTTGATGTTGTTGCAGTTCCTTGGTCACAGACAGAGGTCAGTAAAAGTCATAAATGACTTCATGCCAAATGTTCAGAAAGGTTAACGTTATACAACACTGCAGCACGATGTATGGATGTGTCTTTTAAGCCTTGGTGGAATGGCTACCTAGAGTGCATGATACCTGTATAAACATCCATATCAATGAATATGAACACAGTGCAGCATTGGTGCTCTGCCATAGCAAGGAAATTTAAATTAAAATTAAAACTCTGTAATGTAGCCGATGTTCCCTCAGCCCTCCAAAACTCCTAGAAGTGTATACTGGATGTTTCTGTTATGATAAAGTACCCTGAGGAAAATGTTTGGCACCCTGCAGTAGAACCATAACGGGGACAGGCGTGGTACCACAACTAAAATGACAGGAAACACGGGTAGCCGTCTGGGGATTGTACTGTAGGAAGACCGGAGGGTAGGACAATAGACAGGACTTACCTTGGCTGCACTGCTCCACCAGCTTGGGGAAGGCAAACCTACAGCAAAGGAGAAGAGCATGAGTCACTACCCGAGTGTAGGGAGAGGAATCACCACCAGTCAAATTCTAGGTTCACTGAGTTTGTTTAGTTTAACAGCCACTTTGACTGGTGACCAACCACTGTTCTCTATCCTAAACATACATACATTACAACAACATATCTGAGTGGTAAACTAGTGAAAGTGTGTGGCCGGTAGCTCAAAAGTTTCCTTCCTGTCCTGACAATAAGCCTCATGTACCCGAGTGTCACACACACCACACCCGTGTTTCAATTTATTAAGTTTAAGAGGGCTCTTTACTTGATCTCGTGTGGCGTTCCATAATATCAAAACTAACAATAACTCTGTTTTTGACTCAAGGGCGCTTGCCAAAGTTGTGCAGCGATAAACAGTCTAATTCCATGTTATGGTTCTTGGCCAGCAATCTGATTATCCATCCTGAGGCAGCATAACTCATAGGATGACATCGTGACTGCCACTGGCAACTGACCAATGTAAAAGCTTTCTGTAATTTCATTTAATCTTAACGTAATTTATCCTGAGTTTTCTAATCGATCAGTGTTATCCATCTCTCTCTGAATAACCATTCTGAGCCAAGTCTTGATAGCATCAAAGCCCCCCTCCACCACAGACCCCCCCCCTGCTGCTTTTGGGAAGCCTGCAGGCCGGGGGATCAGCTATTTGAGAGGCATTCATCTTTTCTGTCCTGATGTAATGAACTGTCTACATCCATCACAAAGAATGGATCATGACTGACTGATGAGCTCCACTGAGGAGGGTGCATTGGTCTCTCATGTGGATCTGGGGGATTAGAGGGCTATGCTGAGGGGGGTGACAGGCAGGTCAGCTCTGAGCTGGGCTAAACACACCCAATTAGCGCCACAGTGGGGGTCTACGGACCTCTAGACAATCAATGGCAACAGACAGTGACAAAAGGCTTGTCAACGTTGCCTCAAATGGAAAAGTCAGTGCTAACCACATCGCTAACTAAGGCTCTTGTTGCACTTTTCCACAGCTGGGCCAAGTAGGGCTGTCAGAGTCTGGGTGTAGCGGCACCACAAAATGTTTATAGCACAGGATCACAACCACTTTTTTAAGATTGATTTTTAAAGCCTAGCTTAATAATTACCCATCTGGGCAAACAGGTGCAAAAAAGATCAGAGCTATTTTGTTTAGCAGGAGAATGAAGGGACATCCATTCATGCATTTATCCTGCATGCATGCTGTGCTAGTACTGCATACAATTCCTTTCACTGAGCAGTACCAAATTACTATATTAAAACCGGGACTTCAACATCTGAAGCAAGCCCTGGCTAGCCCAGTTTGGACGCGAAGTGGAAACTAGGCTATTAACCGGAGTGGTATGCCACATTGTTTGGAGCAGCTCATTCAATCTACTACAGTGAGACGCTCTGTAAGCTTCATCTAAAGCCTGTAACAAAAGGAGAGTGAGATTAAATGTAGGACTGATCCTCTCTGTAAAAGGGAACTAGCCTTGAGTTTTAATACCTCAAAGTGTCATGTAACCTCGGACTGGACACCTCCAGCATTTCAATGATTTACCACCATCATCAGAATAATTGTCCTAATATGGTAGGCCCCACCCATCTGGTACTCCAGGGAGGTTAAACCAAACACCAAGTATCTATGGACATGCTATTTGACCAGGTCAGGCAAAACCATTCAGTCAAGGGCATGTTTCCACACCAGTCAAACTTGAGTTAAGTATCGTTTCTGGACAAGGTTTTTTGTTAAATGGCAACTCAGAAACACGAGTATCTCAACATCAGTGGAAATAATTAGTTTGACTGTGTGTCGACTGTTGACTGTGAGAGGGAAATTTCACCTGTGCTCCATACAGGAGGTGAGGGGGTCCACACAGGCAGTGACAGCTCCAATGGTGAAACAGGCCTGGACAACCGGGTCAGGGTGGAATAGCACTGCCTGGACCACATCCAGAACATCTGTGTATCTGTATGGGGAGAGAGGAATCAACACCTACACATCACACATCAATTTTTCACTTAGCAGCTCATGTGCTTCTTGAAAACAAAGTCACTGTAGAACTGCATTCTGTTTTCACAATTTACTCACAGAATTGATTTTACTGATCACTTTTAAAGCATGGACAGGTTTGGCCCCGACTCGCTGAGCGCAACCTTAGATCCCTAGGCCGTGGCCTGGTCATTCCTAATTCCTAAAATAGACTTAACACGGAACGGTACCAGGCAGATTTATATCATCTGATCATGCCGGGACGAAGTGATAAGTCTGGATTTTGTTCATGTTGCTATCGGAGCTTTAAAAAAAGTGGTCAGTGGTCAATGTAAAGCAATAAATCTGATCAAATGACACAAAAAAAAAAAATCACATTAAACTGACAAGTGTAACCAAAGCATGTCTTTTGTTTTTGTGAAGCACTTTGTAGATTTGGCATTAAAGTAAACCTATTGATATTATTAACATTAGTTATCTCGACCCTACAGTAACATTCTAGAGCATGAAATCATCTGTGCTTTTGAAATATTGAACATAATGGACATCAGATACGTTTTTCTCAAAATTCACATCTATAAAGCCTTCAATTCCAGCCAGCTCTGTTCTTCATTAAACTCTCTGCTCCCTTCGGTATCAAGCTGCTCAGCTGTCTTTATTACCCAGGTGTGAGCACCAGCAGACGGGGTTTCCCCCCCGAGCCTCTCTGGCTCTCCAGGAAGCTGGACAGGTAGTGCTGGAGGTGGGAGGCGGAGAAGCCATCACAGCTGTCAAGACCAGGCTGGTACACCACCCACCTAAGGGTGCAATGACATGCAATTAATAATAATAATGATGATGATAACAACAATAGTGAAATAATAAAGGTAGTACAACATGTACAGGACTACAGAGAAACCACACAGGCAAATAAAATGAGAATAAAAACCTGTCTATATAAAAATGTGTCTTAAGAAGGAATTTAAAGGAAGATGCTGATTTTTCAAGCCCGAGCTTCTCAAGCAGGACGGTCCAAAGCCTCGGGACCCAGACGTCTGATCAGTCTGATCATAAGAAGAAAACCTGTTGCATGAATTCTCTCTCACCTTCCGACTTCTTTGTTCAGCTGGACCAGGAAGTTGCAGAGCCTGTTCTTATGACTTCCTGGTAGTCCAGTGATGATGGTTATGATGACCTGTTCAGAGATTTAAAATAAGTAAATCAATAAAAAGCCAACAGTATCAGTTCCACCATGAGTTAACATGGGCAGATCTTATGACAGAGGAGGGGTTGGGGCATATCCAAGAGTTCCCAATACAAAACTACTCATCTTGTCCATGTCTTCAACTAATGAAGTGCACCTCAGTGTGCTCACCTTGTCTCCCTGGCTTGTGATTGGGTTCCTCAACTCTGCAGAGGGAAACAGCGCCACCAGGTGGTCATTCAAAATGGGCTCCTGACCCACACTGCTCAGGGCAAAGTGCTGAAGGAACCTGGCAAAAGGACAAAACACGCAAATCAGAAAACAGAAACCGAATCACAAAACCACTGAGAGATGTTGCTTATATCATTTGTAAGACACTGGACAAAAATAAGAGCTACGATTTTAATGCTCAAACCTATGAGTTAGATTTCTTGCATCAGTGGAGCCTTCAGTTCTGATTTCTTGTATCAGTTTCAGTACCTGCTGTGTTAAAATAGCTCTTATTTGGATACTTATATGAGTATACGTAGTTGAATTATCTGATCTCTGTTTTGTTTTGGGTGTAAACTCTTAAAACAGTTGGTCGTCTAATTATAGTGGGTGACAGATGCGTAGGGGAAGACCAAGAAGCTGCCAAAAAGTGCTGAGTTATTCCTGCACCTTCTTGCTATTGCTTTAATTGCAAGAAAGACAAAGTGTGTGGTAGTTTCTTTGCACTGTTTATTTTGGATGTGGAATGAGGCCAGACAATGAATCTACACGGTCTTTTTTCTCGTAGTGGATGGCCACGACTGCTGACTGAATGTAGAGGAAACACAGGGTGAAATACTCTTTGGAGAAGAGACACTGATGATGAAGCATCAGCAATACCCAGTGTCAGGATTTATTACGGTTTGAACTGAGTCGGAAGCACTATTGAAATATGACTGTACTGTGTGTACTAACATGTCTTGCTCTGGCAGATGGGAATATGAAGTCTTCAGGCTGCCCCTGCGTTTGGCCACCGGCGGCTCTTGACTGTCGTGCAGCTTCTGCAGTCTGGTGTGCCTGAAGGAACAGATTTCATTTTTCTGATTCCATGGACAAAGTTAACCATCGTTAGCTTCCTCATCGACCTTGTGATATAACCCCATTTCAACCACTATTCAAGGTGTACGACAGAATCTAGGAGACAGAACAATTATATAAATGAGGCCTCTGGAGTCATGACTGAGGTACAGTTTCCTTACATGTTCTTTTGGTCCCAGGTCAGGTGTTGTTGGTCCACCAGTTGCAGAGTGAGTCCAGAATCAGCACTTTGCCACACTGACAAAACCTGTAACCAAGAATGAGGTTTATATCACTGGAGTAGAGCTGTAACCTTAAGCTAGCAGAAAACCAGGTAGGCTCAAAAAGCACAGACCAAATTAAAAGACGCAGTCATCCAGGAACCAACACAGAACCAAATCTTACCCTTAACTCATCTCCAACTTACAGATTCCCCCAAACAAAGTATTTTGAGATCATCTGTGAACCAAATCTAAACATTTATTAGCCATTAGCCATTCTGACTTTTACATACTTGGCTGTCCCCGCTGTCATCATACTATAAAATGGCAAGATTACTGTGGCGGACTGGAGGGAGGGTGGGGGAGGCTTAATTGGATCCAGGAGAGAGGTGAGTTAGTGGACTGCTTCTTTCCTGGATCCGGTTCCAGCTGCAGCCAGTTGGGACTGATTGCAGCTGGGGCCTTTTTAACGTGTGTGTGTGAATGTGTGAGGGAAAGGGACGCGCCAGTGTGAGAGGCTGGCGGCGGGTATGCGGGAGCCGGCGGCGATCGGGAGGATCGAGGGCCGGCAGACCGGAGGAGCGGAGAGCGAGCTGCGGGACGGAGTGGGAGAGCGGCGTCTCCCTCCGCGGCGACGACCGACGGAGGTCCCCGGGGGTGCAGTCGGGAGCCGCCTGGAAGAGCTGGTGACAGTCGGGGTTGGGGCGGGATGCCCCTGCAAGCCTGGCAGGCTGGCCGGCTTTGGGGTTCCGCGGCTGACCCGCCGGGGAGGACTGAGGTGCGTCGGCGGAGGGAGACGGCGCTACCAACTGCCGTCAACACCGGGGCCGGGTTTATTGGTGTTGGTGAATAAAACGGCCCTGCTGGCCAACTAACCCTCCTCATGCCTTGTGTCTCTGTCTGTCCGGACCCCGGTAATGTGGCACCTTGCCACAATTACTAACTGTGTAATGCTAACAGGCATGATGAGAGCACCGGTCTGTGGCCTGACTACTTAGCTGAACTCAAATGGCCCACGTGTATCTTCACTTTCAAACCCTGTCAAAGGTCACTAGAGGTCTTACCTTCGAATAGAAGGCCCTGTGGCTCTTAGACTTGGGCTGCAGAGCAAACACCAGATGTTGGTCTGAACTGTGGAGAGGGAAAGGGAGGTGGGAGAGCAGACTGCTCTCATACTCCACAAACAGAGACGCCACAGCGCTGGAGTCCTGGTATTAAGAGGACACAATCTCAATCACATACGAGTCGGTACAGTGAAAAGCACATTAGTAGAGAGAAAGCCAGTAAAGAGATATAAATATATAAAAAATAGTAATAGTTTTGATCTACTGGCTGTGTATCATGTGTCCGGTAGCAATCTCATGGATATTACTACAGTATTATGTTTGTATATAGTAAACATATGTGGCCAATTTTGAATCGATTTACTGAATTATATTATATTATATTATTGTAAATAATACTCAAAAATATTATTTCATATGCTTAAAACCATACCGCATCATAGAACTTGATAGTTCTGATGTGATCCTTGGACAGGGTCACGCTTCCATACTGAGGATGGACAAAGAGGAGTCCCTCAGAGAAGAAGCTGATTTTCCCTGGAAATAAGTTTTTAAAAAAGGAACAATTATACAGAATCACAACTTGCATCTGACCTGATCTTGCTCTCTTGCTCTCTTTTCTGCCACGCTCGTTTCTTGACCTAGTTCTTTATTATGAAGCAACCACTCTAGGGACACGGCATGACCCCGATCATTAGTTGCTGATTGCTGGTTGCATGAAAAGTTCTAGGAATTGAAGCCTATCCTAGTGTAAACTGCTCTGTATGAAAGCAACAGCTACATTTCTCAAATGTGAGTGTAAATGAAGAGCATTACCTTCTTCAGGCGTGGAGAGCTGGCTACTGGAGAACACATATGCAGTATCTGCTCCAGTCAGAGCAGTTCCCAAACAAGTGGCTTCCTCTTTCTGCTTAAGACACATAGGTCGTGAGTGCACATGTACATGTGTGTAAGCATGCATAGACATACTGCATATTTCAAGGTTTTGAACTTACCTTCATAAGAAGTTGGGCTTGCTCAGATTGCTTTACATCAGCCTCCATCTAAAAACAAAATGACTAAGAATTTTGGCTGCAGCAAATAGGAGACATTGGCAAATACAATACCATTTTACATTTTACAATTAAGATTTTGGTCTCCCCCAAAGAGTAAAAATCCTAACAAAGTCTCTTTGGGACCTCAACTACTGCCAAGGTACTGGGCAGCTCTCAGGAGTGAATGGCTGTAGTTATTTTAATGTGAGCCAACAATCATCTGTAATCAGCAAACCCCTTCCCTGGATAAACAAAGGTACAGTATCTGCTTCAACATAACGTACCAGCCAGCAGACGTAGCGAGGCACAGTCGTGGTCAGGATGGTGTAGCAGCTGTCTGAGGACACACTGCCATCTGCAGGACAAAAACAGATTTGTTTGGCATGGAAAAAAACAACAAAGCCAAGAATGACTAATATGCTAAATGAATCAGAAATATGATCCTCGGGACAGGAAGTAGGCTATTTTTAGGCTGTTGCTTCAAAATGACTTTTGCTTATTTGTGCTAACTGTGACCTGTGGCTTTGTCCTGCTTATGCAAATCAAATTTCCTTCCTGGGAAATCAATCAACAATCTATTTTAATTTGAGTTAATCTAATCCACATCTTGCCTTTCTGTTGAATGTTGATGCTAGACTCCAAGAAAGACTCAGAGAAAACCACAGAGCCCAGGTCCCCCCTGCCCCACTGCAGGTCTGGGATGTCATGAACAGTCATGGAGGCCTGGTAGGGACAAAAGTGAAACAATTCAAAATTATAAAAAGAGCTTTTCCAAAAGAATCAACATATTTCTTCGGCCAATGAAAAAAAGTGAATCCTTATTTCACTTACAGTTTTCACTACATAACGGCTTGCTTCATCATTAAGAGGAATGACCCTGAAAAAAACAACAACAACAAAACATACTATTTTTGTTGGACCATAAAAAACATAGAAAACTATTAAAAGAAAGTCATTAGGCATTTTTGAAATAACATAGGTTATTATATTATTATTATAGCAATAAAAAGGGCCTGAGGGTAAGAAAAGTCACTCAACAGATAAATACCCACGTGAACTAGCACAAAATCAGCTAAATTCAGTATCAGCAACAAGACAGAATATTGAGCCCTTCATCAGGACAAGCAAGCACCCACCTCCCTTTCTTATTCACGGCTTGAATGTTGAATTTGATTTTGGATCTGAGGGAAAACACAGAATCAAACAAAAAATTAGATTTGACCGAAATCTCAACGACTTTAGACATAAAGTGGGCACATAAAGTGTATGATACTGAAAATAAATAAAATCATTCACTCATTACCTGAGACGACTGCGATAGAGCTTTAAATTCATGGAGTCCAAAGCCACTAAAAAGGTCTGTTCTGCTACATCCTTGGCCTAAAAAAGAAACGTTTCTCAAATACTGAAAAGCAAACGTGCAAGGTAATGGTTAAAATAGGTGCATTGTTGAAGTATTTGTTACCTTGGTAGCACTGGAGGTACAGGAATAGCACTTGATCCCTGAAAGGACTGCTTGGACAGCAGCTGAATAAATCTGTGACAAAAGCCTGAAAAAACAAAATATACTCTTCAACATAAACACCTTTAACAAACACTAAACATTGAACAACGGCCAGATCCTATTATGGAACATATCATTTATGAGATTGAAGATTGAGTGATTGTATGTCATCACTTACAGCAGCTCTGTTTTCTTTTGCTGCACGTCTTGGTTCCCTATGAGTGAAACAGAGTATATAACAAATTGCATTGTAGAGTAAAGACAGAAACAGAGAGCAAGGGTGAGTGAGATAAGAAAACAACAGGAAGAAACACACTAGCTCATCTCTGCTCTAAACCATTTATTTTCAGATTGGAGGTGGGCCAAACATAAACACTTGTTTTGTAATTTTGTTAGACTGTCATGATGTGAACAATGTGAACAGCATTCACATATTTGTCTCTCTTCTCTCTGCTGTCAACACACAAATACTAACAGTAAAATACTGTAAAACCTCACCAAGGTATGGGGTGTGGGTGGTCCCGAAGAAATAGGTTCGAGAGCAGGCTAGAGGTCCCTTGGGAGCCACACACTGCAGAACCTAAAGGACACAAACAGTTAGCTGTTGTGGAACCAGCCACAATTACAGCAAGCCATCCCACTTCACAAATGACACGGACAATGGCTGTGCAAAGTTACGTGAATCCTATGAGAGTTAGGGTGGTGATACACTCAGCAACGTTTTGAGGCAACAGGTAACAAAAAGAGACACGGGGTCAAAAATGTAGTCAAATGTTTCCTGGCAATCAGATGCTCCAATAGGATTAAAGTATATATCACTGCCTAACTGTTGGATGTTCCTGGTTACTTCACCAGGTGGGGCTGTAGGACAGTTTTCCATGTTGATGATGTCTTTTATTAAACATTAACAATAAAAAATGAGTGAACTGTAATAACAAAATGGTAAATTAGCACCAGCCACCAGTCAAATAATGAAGATTTTGGCAATGGTGGGTCAGTTTGTCTCCTCTACCAACCACTTGGCAGGTAACCAGCCATTAATAGAAGTTCCACTCTATTTTTAAAATCTAGGTGGCTTTTCCCCTCATATTACAGTGATTATATTTGTTGATCTGCTGATCTGCTGTCCTACCATGTGTCTGGCTATAGAGCCTTGATGCCCTGTGCTGCGGATCAGGTGACTCTCAGAGGGAAAGTTGAAGGAATAGCTCTCCAGATCCTCCATGCAGGAATGGCTTCCAAACAACACAAAGGGCTGCCGACTTTTACTGAAACAAAGAAATGCATGTTAATTTTTCATTCCAAAATAAGTGGTAAGCACTACTAGAACTGCAATCAGAACTGTAGCAAGTCAAATTTAATTTGGTTTCTGTACTTTCTGTACTGTATGTAGCATTCTTGGACATGAAAAATACCTTTTGTCTGGGATGTTGCTTGAGATCAGGCCATGGGAGTAATAACTACGGAATGGCTGTGGATTGACAAGAACATTGTAGAGTAATGAGACCAGACCTGGGTCAATAGCATTTGCTAATATTTTCTGTGTTTGTGTTAATGTTTGGAGAACCAAAATAGTGGGGAATGCAACATAAGCATATACAGTAACTGCTAGAAAGGTTTTTCTGGGAGCTTCTCTTTGTCTTCATAGAGGCTTTAGGCTGGTGGTGCTGGCCTGGTGAGGCTTGCTAAGTCCTCCTCTCTGTTAAATCCTTTCAGTCCTCATCAACCTGTTACTCTGTTTTCATGTGCTTTTGTTCTGATTATATTCAGTAGACATCTTAATTGTCATAATTGGATTGATAATTGATAACTGATTGTGTCATGAATCTGATTGTCTATCAGCTTGACCTAGTCAGGCCTGTTTGTGATAATGGGTATAAATAAACTTGACTTATCAAGAGAGTAATTGAAGTCTATTTACTATTCTCTTAAATGAGACCTTACTTGCCACTTTCTGAATTGTTCTGATGTGGTGAACCTTACCCATCTGTTACTTCAAGCTTCGTAATACTAACACTTGATCATACTAACAATAATTTGCATGAAAACATGGCAGCTGAATGTCATAGTGCTCCGTATGACTATGTGGCAGAATTACCTCTCCTGTCTGGGCTTCAGACAGCTCCAAGATGGACAAATGGTTCTCCAGGTCCATGCTGGAATAAAAGCCACTCCACTGCTTCTCAAAGTTAACCAAGTCCTGAAAAAAACAACAACCATGGTCCTCAACAGTGCAATTTAGGATAGTTACCTTCAAACTTATGAGTTAAGATTAGGACAGGACACAACATTTATGTAGACTGGCTGCAGTGGCTGGTACATCCAAATATTCAACAGTACATTTTTTGACTGGAATACAACCTTCAAATAATGGCTGGTACACTGCCAATGTGGCAGTAGAGTAGATAAACCTACCAGCCAAACACAAAATCTATCACATAATTCATCACATAAATTCAATCAATCAATCAATTCATTCAAGCACAATGGAGCATTGATCATTGTGGAAGAATTTATGTACCAGGTGTTGATGTTGTTCTGTTAGTATAGCTTTTAGGAGGAACATGAGGTGGGCATGTGTGAGGGTGTCCTGTGTTCCGGTTCAGAAGTTCGTACATGACACTAGGCACTGACTAAGGGCCCGGTGGGCCATAGGTCAGGAGTCATATAAACCATACTAAAAGGCCTGTCCCATGAGGGGCACTGAAGAGCCCTTGCCCAGGACAACTTCACACAGCACACATTGTTCAGACTAAACTATGAAAGTGACCTTGCAGATGTGTAGGAGTAACCCCCCCTTGTAGAAGTAGCCCCTTGTTCAGTGACTACCGTGTTAATGTGTTAGAAGCTACCCCCCCTTTTTGTTTTCCTTAAGCTTTATAATCTCTGTTCAGAGGCTTCTCTGGCAGAGATCCGCATACCATACCCATGTGTGTGTATCTCTCCTGAGCTCAGTATAGTATTGTATTGTATTCTGTGTTAATAAATGTTGCTCATGTAATTCATGATTGAAAGACTTCTGTCTAGATCTGAATTTATTCAACAATCATGAATGGATTAGTGGTTCAAGTGACCATCTCATAACAGAGAAGTCACAGGTTAGCATACTGCAACAACCACGTGCCACAGGAATCAGTGTTACCTCTGTAAGGAGATTATCCAGAGACACTGGGTCTAGTCTGCTGTAGATCTGCCACAGCCTCTCACTCAGGTCCATCAGCTGGATGAGGAAACAGAAATAAAATGAGCTGAAACTAAATGTACGGGAGCCTGCAGACACAACGTTTCCCTTTCCTTACTACTGGAACACTATGGCACTTTGCAGGCATTTAACATTACATGTGAATGACAGGCAAAATAGCTTCCAATAACTTAACAACAGCCTAACAACAACCGTTCTCGTTTACATTAAAGTTTGAGGGTACCTTGTATTTCATAGTAAAGTAGCTTCCACCGCCAATTCCTTCCAGGGCAAATGCTTGAATTATGGGCCATTTCTCCACCATAAACATGTCAAACTTCTGCATGTGTCCTGAAACAATAACAAGTATAATTACCTGTGTCCTTTGTGTAATTACACAGTAATTAAATGTTACCTTGATAATTAGTGGAACAAATAAGTAGTAAAACTACATTGCAGTTATGAAACCACTGGTTTACTGCACTGTAATGTGATATAGTTATATACAGAGGGTGTGAATGCCTGCCAACGTTTCTTGATTGCATCTGTGGTGACTGAATTTGGTAATTAAAGTGTAATGATCTACCCTGGGAGCTGTAAGGTACTCCGATACGATGGCAGTCCTGCACCATTGTGACAAAACTGGAGATTTTGAACTCCTCGGCAGCCTCTTCATCTTCATACTGTGTGTGAAAATGAGGAAGAATGAAAGGTGGGTTTTAGGGTCAACAGTGAGCAATATTTTAAACCTATATAGCTTATTTTTTTTCTGATGCCTATATACATCAAGTTTCCTAGAGTAGGAGTTTTTACATAAAAAGTGACATAATGCAGCTTTAAAGCATTAAGAAGTTATTGTAGTCAATAAAATGCAGCAAGGTGCTCCAGACTCTAATCAGATCATCTCTATAGGGGGTACCTGTGGTTTAAGCATGAAGTTTCTATCATGTATGTTCTTGAGTTATTGAGTTCACAACAATGTGTCTACAGAGACACCACCATGACAACATCATATCCGGCACACCATGAACCATGGTGGCAGAACATAAAAATCAGCATCAAATTCATAAAGATCAATAATCAGGTCTGCAGAAGAGAAAGAGCGTTTATTGACCTGTGTCTCGGTCATGCAGTAGAGATGCAGGTTCCTCCAGTGGGAAACATAGGGCAGCAGGTAGCTATAGTTCACTGGGTTGCAATACAGGTGGACACACTCCGCCTTGATCAGCAGGATCACATCTGGTAACCAGAGAAAGGTAATGTGTCATATCTTTTATCAGAGCAGATGAAAACTAAAGAAAGCAAACAAACAATTAAAATATTGTCAAAGTGACACCGGACGCCGGTCTAGACACTCACCATCCAACACCTCTTCAGGAAACTCCTCCAGAATGTGTTCCAGATTCACCTGGTTCATCCCATATAGTCCACAGAACAGGTAGTTGGCCAGCTCAGTACAGCCTTCGTTATATCTGCTATCAATTCCTGAAATAGAACAAATCTGTTTTATTTAGAATCTGAATTGGACCGTTTATTGGGCAGTACAGCCATGCAGGCTGTAATAGTACGGTAAGGATGTGAAGTTTGAAACCTAACGTACCAAGAGAACACAGGATGCCATCAAGACCATCACCGAGCAGAGACTGGACATGACGCAGACGACAGCAGCTGAAAACGTGAACACACATCATTATTTAGTAGTTTATTAACGTTAATTTAAGAATAAGATGAGTGACGCTAATTGCGTTGAACCAGCAAAAGCTAGTCATGCATTAACGTTAGATGTCTTGGCAATGCGAATTTAATTCAGTGTCATAACGGTTCAGTGCAAAACATCATCGTTATTCATAGGATTGGGTATTTTGGCACAAATTAAATAAAACACAGCTTTTCTAGTCAGCTACAGCTAGCTAACGTTAGCCACCGATAGCTGGCGTTTGAACGTCGACGACTAACCGACAGCTGTTCGCGGCTAACATTAGCCAGGTTAGCTAGCCAGCTTCATCGTCGTATTCTGTAAACACAAATCGATATTGATTTTACCTGACAGCTGGGTTCATTCCCGGATATTTCCCGTTAATTCTTCGTAGACCCGCCATTATTATTATTCACGGTGCTCACAATTCGCGTTTCAAACCAAACGGCGTTATTTTCAGGCCGAATACATCTTCTCCATCACCCTGGAGAATGTCCACACAAGATAGCATAGCAACCGACTGAACCATCGCTGTTTAGGGGTGTCAAGATTACATTCATGATATTTTGGTCAAATCCTAAGAATATAAACCATTATTCATTGTAATTTCACACACATGACATATGATCTTAGTAACACGTTTCATATCAGACCATTAAACGTTTCATAATGGAAAATGCATTAAACTGCGTGAGATTATCCCCCCTATTTCGCGTTGTAGTACTGTCTTGTTTGGAGCCGTTTTGACAGCGCCAGGCAGCAGAGCGCAGCAGCACGGCCCACTAGGCGATGGTGCAATCCCTCTGTAATCCAATCAATATCTATGTAGGAACTCAATGCATGTATGTCGTTCAGTATTATAACACACGCATAGTAACATCTATTTTAATTCCATAGTTGACATCTAGTCTTCTTCCTGTCATTTCGCGACTTCATCATAAAATAATTTGAATCATAAATTAATTATAAATAAATGTGATCAGCTCTGCTGTAGCCAACACAGCAGCAGTCCGATAAGGTCAAGAAACGGTTCCCTTCCAGAGAAATAATAGGCAATTTAGTTTCCATTGTTGGTCATCCATGTTTTCAATGTGGGTGTGCATGTCTGCACTGATTTTGGCCCCCTAGCCACATTTTAATGTAAAATAATAATCTGTGTTGGTTGTATATGTATAACATGGCTGATTCAGCAATTAAACATGCACAAACAATCACAGGATGTTGGAGAGATTGGCTGCATTGTGGAGAAGGCTTGATGGTTTAAGGAAAGGAAAAGGAAATCCTTAGCTTTGGTTTCAAGTGTGTGTGTGTGTGTGTGTGTGTGTGTGTGTGTGTGTGTTACAGGTTGGATGCCCACTGAAGAATCTTATGGAGTCAGTTAACTCTCATAAGTCACAAATGAATACAACACGATTCACAAATATATTTTGCGATTTATATATAATGTCTCTGTTCACAAATATATTTTTCAATGCACACACAAATGTGTATCGTTTCATATAAATGTAAAAAATATATATATATAAATGACAGAAGGTTCACAAATAAATTAGTGTTCACAAATGTCTGTTTCCGATGCACACACAAATACATTTCGTTTTATATAAATGTAAAACAAATCCACAAATATACTTAGTTAAAAACAGCTGCAGTGTTCATCTAAAACATATTTAAATGTTGTTACATTTATATACAGATTGTCGAATGTGCGTTTAGAAACCTCCAGACGAGTTGTGAACCTCGTTACATTTGTGTGTGGATTTTCCTGAAGTGGTTAGATTCACAAATGCATTTTTTCTAAAGGGCCTGTCTCTGTAGCCTATCAGACGTCTCTTTCAAGTTCAGCCAATCACACCAGCGTGTGATGTCAATGCTGCGTTCAACGTCCCTAATCCCGACAAGTTTCTCGTCCGGTAGCAGTACTCCAAGTGTAATTTAGCCAATAATTCCCTTGTCGTTCGTGATTGAATACATTTGAATTATGATCGTCTGATTTTGCTAACAATGTGTTATTTACACAGCTAGAAAAGTTAGCTAGGTAATATTTGAACCATAGATAGCAATGAGACTCGGGCCAGCGCCCACTTCACTGACGGCACAATCGGCTGAGTGTCAGATTCAGAGATGGAGGAAGGAAGGCAAGAGAGGAAAGACCAGTGAGAAGAAGAGAATGAATTATTTAATTATTATATATACATATATATGTGTGTATATATTCAATATTCTTGCAATTGTTTATAATAAATATTAGAATGGTGCAATTCAGTGTTTGCTGTCAATCAATACCACAACCTTTCATTATCAAATATTTGTGCTTTTTGGGTTTTATACAATATATTGTATGAATGTAAATGTTTGTTAAACTGTGTTGTATATTTTAGAAAATTTAGACAATTAGTTATTTTAGACTATTTACAGGGAATTAAAGAATTCAGTGAGGATGGAAAGGGAATAGTATATAATCTTAAATCGGGCCTGTTCTGGGGCTATTCTGGTTCAGAATCGGCTTGGATTCGGCAAACGGAACTGGGCCGTCATTCAAAACAAGGTCGGGCCATCTCCGGGTTCCGATGTCGGGCCAACTAAAGCTGACTCGGCCGGTGAGAACTGGGCCGCAACTGGACCGGCATTTCTTTGCTATCTGGGTATATAATCTTAAATCGGGCCTATTCTGGTTCAGCGTCGGCAGAATCGGCTTGGATTCGGCAGACGGAACTGGGCTGATGTACTCGGCCCGATTCTGGGCAGTCATTCAAAATTAAGTCGGGCCATCTCCGGGTTCCGGTGTCGGGCCAACTAAAGCTGACTCGGCATGTGAAAACTGGGCCGCGATCATATCTCAGACAGTACAACTGTATCACTCACGTGACAGTCTTCGACTGGACTCCGCCCTCTATGTTACTCCCTCAAAGGTCCCACTAGGAAACACGTACTGCAATGTCCACCAACAGATTCCCCTTCACCCAGTTCATGAAACAATGCCAAAGTCTCTTCTACATTTAGGTCGAATCCCATTTCTCATTTTCACCCCTACGACTCGTTTTCGAGGCCCCTCGCCCTTCGGCTTGGCCCTCGGAACAGAGTTACAAGGGGTAGTGGTTGAAATCTCTCCCTATGAAATGGGACAACCCTTCAAGACCCTGATACGTCATCGATGACGTTTACATAAACAGACGCGACAAGTATGTTATCGGACATTACTATGGCAATAATGGTATTATCACAGTGACATTTGCCATTCATCTGATGGCGATAGAAAAGCATGGACGCTCGCGATTCGTTCACAACTTATACGTTTCACGCTATCAATCGATCAAACAAGTCATCAAATAAAAAAGACCACCGCTTCATTACCGGGCCACTTCTTGACAGAATAGCGTTAGCGGTGCTCTGTAGGCTAGCAAGCCGTGCTCCTACCGTTACCCTGCCAGCCGTAACAAGTGCAGCAACTTCGCTGCTGGACTTTAGTTATATTTCGGCGTCATCTGCCATCAAAGGGGGGAAATGCAACATGGAAATATGTCAAAATGCGGGACTGTCATGCACAAATCAGCCTAAAAACAATGTTGTAACGTTAACTAGCGAGGTACAGACATCGGCATACTAGCGATTTTTTGTTATGCTTGTTATAAAGAAAAGGTCTATAATACATTGAAACGACATTAAACTAAGATAATACGATGCTTATAATATATTTTAAATCTTTATTAACGAAGAAAATACTACATTTGTGGTTTCCTTTTGTTGCTTGTGCAGCGCCCCCCCCCCCCCCCCCCCCCCCCCCCAATCTTGCCAATGATTGTCGGAGATTTGTCATAACCCTCGGTTTGTAGTGTGCCCCTGAAAAATCTCCGTTTGGAGGGCCATGTACTTCGCCCTACCCCTCGATCACGATCATAATTCAAATGTATTCAATCACGAACAACAAGGGGATTATTGGCTAAACATGTTATGTTTAATTTACACTTGGAGTACTGCTACCGGACGCCAAACTCGGATGTTGAACGCAGCATTGAAATCACACGCTGGTGTGATTGGCTGAACTTGAAAGAGACGTCTGATAGGCTACAGAGAAAGGCCCTTTAGAAAAAATGCATTTGTGAATCTAACCACGTCAGGAAAATCCACACACAAATGTAACGAGGTTCACAACTCGTCTGGAGGTTTCTAAACGCACATTCGACAATCTGTATATAAATGTAACAGCATTTAAATATGTTTTAGATGAACACTGCAGCTGTTTTTAACTAAGTATATTTGTGGATTTGTTTTACATTTATATAAAACGAGACGTATTTGTGTGTGCATCGGAAATGGACATTTGTGAACACTAATTTATTTGTGAACCTTCTGTCATTTATATATATATATTTTTTACATTTGTATGAAACGATACACATTTGTGTGTGCATTGAAAAATATATTTGTGAACAGATACATTTATATATAAATCGCAAAATATATTTGTGAATCGTGTTGTATTCATTTGTGACTTATGAGAGTTAACTGACCCCATAGATCCTTGGCTTAAATGAGCCCACACACCAGTTTAAGAAGTATGGCTTTTTGCTTCTGACCAAAACAATGCTTGCAAAGTCTGTACAGAAACCTTCCAAAACCTGCAGCACAGAATGAAATGTGAAATACTTCTCAGCACTCAAGCACGAGGAAGAAGCAGTAGCCTACAGTTTTGATCCCAGGTTGCATTGTGGAATGCACTTCCTTGACAACAATGTCAAGGAAGGGTCACATTAAATGTGAGCAGGAAGCATCTCCACTTTAACCCTCGCTGCACCTGTTTCACAGCCAGAGAATCCAGTTTCACCTGTTATTTTGAGCCGACAAGGAACTTAAACCACAGTACAAGAACACCTGTAAAAGATATGGACCGCAGTAAGTAATTCTTTCCTATATTAAAAAACAATCTTTGATTCATGTTTTCAGATTTACATTCTATTTATCAATGTTCTGTATTGCAAATGAATGTTATGCATTGGAATGTAAGGACAACTTTCTCTATGTTAGTCGTTGGGAGGGTTTGAGTTACAGATTGCTGTTGCAGAAATGGTACAAAAATGGTACCAGTTACTATTAAATCAGATTATATCAGTGGGTTTGTGTATTCCAGTAGATTACATCACTAATTACAATTAAACAGGCGACCAGTAATCTGTAAGGGGATGCATCCTTCTCTGTTTATTACTAGTCATTACTGTGTTGGTTTGCAGACGGGGTAGCTGACATGAAGCAGAGGATGGTGGTCATATCCATGGAGGAGGAGTGGTCTTCTTTGAAATCTCTACTGCAGGATAGTTTGGGGGATCCAGGTCCGCTGTCATTTAGCTCTTTGGGACCAATTCAAGTCTGTGACATGGAAATAGATGGTAGATCGATGAGCTTGCACTACGCTGTTTTGAAACAAGACATGACAGAGGAGGGAATCAGCCAGGCGATACATAGCTGCTTTCAGTCTTGTACCCAGGGTGTCAGTACATTCCTGCTGCTGATCCAAGGTGGACGCTATACAAAGAAGGAACAAAGACTGGTGGAGATCCTGCAGATGCACTTTGGAGTCGAGGCTCTCAGATACCTCACCGTTCTCTCCCTGGACGGGGGCAGGGTCGCTGACGTGTTAGACGCCGCCGCCCTGGAACTGATAAGCGTTTGTAACGGAAGGTACTGCCGCATCACCGGGTCATCTGCAATGGGCGACCAACTCGGCACGCTGCCCGAGATGGTCGACTGCATGCTGGGTGAAAACGGTGTGACTGGTTACACCGAGAACATGCTCAGTGAAGCCAAGAGGAGGAACACCGAGGACACGGCCATGGAGATGCTGAAGCAGAAGCTCCGAGTGGCCGAGGAGAAGCAGCGGGCCTTCAACCAGCTGGTGCAACGGCAAGAGGAGAGAAGAGCAAAGGAGATGGAGGAGGTGAAATCCAAGCATGCTGAGGAAAGAAGGAAGGAGGCAGCCGAGAAAAAGCAATATGAGACAAAGAGAGAGAGCCTGGAGGAGGCTGTGAGGAGCCACCGAGCCATGCTACAGCTCCAGATGAACACCTCTCACGGTAAGAAGAATGAGTAAAAGTAGATTATTTTTGAGTCCTGAGCTCTCAAGATGTGAACAAATGTGAACCAATGACATCGCCCTCCTGTACCCAAAACAACTACATTCATACAAAACACAAGATGTTTTCTATAGTTACAGGAAAATGTCCATAAAATGTTTCTTTCAACCATCATAGGCTTGCTTTTTCTATCTAGAGAGCTACAAACCCAAAACAACTAAAGAAAAAATCTGTAGCTCTTTTAAGAAAATGTCTGCTTTCAGAAAAGCTGCTTTTAAATGTGGACAGCGACTTCTCCCACTAGGGGGCGACACAGTCACACAGTGGTATGGGCACATCCACCACTCCTGGTTCATATCTAATATTCAGTTTAATACATCAGGTCTGGTGTTTACTAGATAGTGGGCATATTCATTTTCCACTTCATATTCTAACATTCCTTCTGAAGATGAATCTCTAACAGACATTTTCTCTTTCTGTTTTGTCCTGGTCATTCAAGATGACGACGTGAGGAAAACTTCAGTCATCCTGTTGGGTCTGTCTGGCAGTGGGAAATCCTCTGCTGGAAATCTCATTCTAGAAAGGGCAGGTAATCAATACTCAATTACTGAGCCTGGCCGCAAGGAGCCTCAGCCAACCCTGGCTTGTGAGAGGAAGGAGGTGCTGGCGGAAGGGAGGCGGCTCATCCTGGTGGACACCCCCGAGCTGTGGGATGAGGACGGGGTGGAAAACCTGGAGCTGGTGAAGGACTGCCTGGCTCTGTCCCTCCCAGGACCCCACGTCTTCCTGCTGGTGCTCCAGGTGGGACGCTTCACCCAGGGGGAGAGCGAGATGCCGGGGCACCTGCAGAAGATCTTCGGACGAGAGTTCATGGAGCACGCCGTCGTCCTGTTCACGCGCTGTGACGACAACCAGCACCGGGCTCAGAAGATCGACGACTACGTGGCCGGCGCCCACGCCAGCCTCCAGGATCTCGTCCGGAAGTGCGGGAGCCGCTACCACGTCCTGAACGTCAGGAACGTCCGGGAGGCTCTGAGCTTCCCGCAGGTGAAGGAGCTGCTCTCGGGTGTCAACAAGCTGGTGGCCTCACACGGTGGAGGCTGCTACCCCACAAAGAGGTTTTCTATAGAGGAGCTGATGGAGAGGAAGAAACTGATTGAGGAAAGAAACTAGGAGGGGTTTTATCTCTGGAGGCAAATCATTGTAGAGTTAATTTACTTTGGAAGCTGAGCACACTGGTCTGGCGTGTTGTTGATGTTGTGATTGCTTCATAGTTTGATTCTTAAGCTCCATCCTTCAAATCCATCCTTGCCAGGAAAACTGGAGCGGAGGAGTGAAGATAAACAACATGATTGATGAAAAGCTTTTAGATTTCATAATAGTTTTTAAAGGGCTAAAGGGTAACTCTTGTATACATCACTTGACTGTCCTGTGACTTCATTCAAACACATTTAAACTATAACTTTTGAACCTTTTTGTCTCTTCTGTGGTTGTGCTGGCGTTTGAAGCTTGAAAGATGCTGTACAAATAAAGACGGACATGACATCTCAGTGCGATAAACTGTATTTTTATTGATTTTGTGACAAAATGCATGGATAATATGAGGTGAAATATAACTCTTCCACTCAGGCTGTTGATAGCTTGATGATATCGTAATGATGCCACATGGGAAGGACTGTGGAAACAATAATGTACAAACTGAACGGCTCTGGCCCGACGGTGGTCTGCGTTAGAGGGCCAGGGTGTTGTCAACCCACTGGGTGTACTGGGAGATGATGGTGTAGAGTCCAGGCTTTCTCACTTGGCCACACTTCACCCCTCCGTTTGAAACGATGCCCACTACCACCCTCGTTATAAAGCAGAGGACCTCCGGAGTCGCCCTGAAAGAGAACAGCGACACAGAAGATGAAAAAAAAGGAATTTCGGTATTGAAAATTTTAACTTCCATACCCAGAAATCATGTAATAAACTGAACACAGCACGCTCATATTTACCAACCCAGCCATTCTATCATCTCTTTAGACCAAATGGACGAGAAAGGGAAAAGAGAAGCACTTGCTGCTGTTTAGGAGACACTTTTGAATTTTGCTCTTACGTTTCAACTTGAATTTCATTGGGCCAATAGGGTGAAATGAAATGTTATTATCATGTGCTGGAACAGTTCAGCTTGTATTTCAGGCCTGGGTTAATAGTATTTGTACTATTTAGAGATTTGTTTTTGGTTCGTTTCAACTGATCCAAGAGCAGCATGTGTTGGTTTTGCCTTAAAAGAAAAAAATACAAAGAGTGCCAGAAACTTTAGACAATCACAGAAAAGTATTAGAGAGTCCGTTACTGTACTGTTCTGAGATTGACACCTTAACATGATGACTGTCAAAGCAGCATCTTGACACCAGGCTGTGCATCTGGATGGCTTTATACATTACTGGTCTTACTGGTTTCTAGCTTTGAATGGGAAGTCGTTCATGTGCACAGATATTGATCGAACTGTTAGAGGAATAGATGTGAATCCTCACTTCAATCATTTGATGTGATCCATCATATTTGTACGAACAAGACAAGAGAAAACCCCGAAAGCTTACATCACAAGTATCCTGTGTCCTGTATGGCTGAGCACAAGGTCTGGGGCAGAGCTTGTAGGCACACAGCATGTTGCCGGTGAACTTTCTGCCGTAGTAGTCGCTGCGTGCACACAGAACCCGGTTGATCACTTCGATGAACACCTCTTTGAGCTTGTCTGATCGGCCCTCCAGGTTGTTGATGGATCCCCAGCCGGCAGAGTCGACCTGGGCGTTGGTGCCGGGGTTTGTGCCACCCGCCCGCAGGTATTTCACCACTTTCACCGCTTCGGAGGCCGTGACTGGACGATCCAGCTGGAAGTCACAGAGCAAATCCACTGAACATCAACAAGGTTAAATACTGCAATCCGTCTTTAGCCTGTTTCCTCCCCTTAACAGGAGCAATAAGACGGCCTTTTACTGTCCCATCACACAATGACCACAATACATCATTTTCATTTCATTTTTTTCATACATCATTTTCCTTTTCAAGCCATATTCTTCAATTCATTTCAAAATACTGTATGACTAACAACTGTCTTACCTTAATCAGAGCGATGTCATTGTCATAGTTGTACGTGTTGAAGTTTGGGTGATTGTGAAGTTGCAAAATGTCAAAGCTCTGTTTCGTCTCGGTTTCAGGGTCCCTCAGCGAGTGGGCCCCCAGGACTACTTTCCTCCCATTCGGCCTGTGAAAACAGCACAATCATATAAACGTCTAGAGATGACTATCGTACTGTTGTATAGAGAAACTGCTTCTTCTATATTATTGGGCTAAATGAACATTGAGCTGGCGAAAAGTCGACATGCACACCAAAAAATACGTTTTTAATACGTTTTTAATAAATTTGCTCCAACATGAGAATAAAAACTTGATAAAAAATGATCTAACTTATCTAACTTAAACACTTTTACAGACTCAGTCCTACAGACTAGTCTCGTGCCTACTCACCCTGCTGGCAGACAGTGTGCTGCAGTCATGACCCACTGATCTGCTATCAGAAACCCTCCACATTCATGTTTCATGTTCTCCCCCTCTGCCACCTGTATGGAGGCCATGTAGGGCCGGGAGTGGGCGGTCGCCTCTCGGCCTCCCATTACAGCCTCACCTGAAATCACAACACACACAAAAACATTTACCACTGGAACTGAGATCGAATGGGGACTGTTAAGGAAATCTGGATTGATGTATATCGAAAGGTATTAAGTTGTCACCATCAGCAGTTTTCAGAATAAAAAGGCAATTCGACGTTTTAGCGTTTCATTTTGGGTAAAGACAAATATATAGCAAAAAATATACAATCATCTGAGAGTTTAAAAAACAGAAGAATGAGTAAATAGTTGCACATCAAAGACATTGTTGTTGGAATAGGACCAGTTTACAGAACTGTGCAAAAGTCTTAGAAACTTTTCATTTCATTATTTTTGACTTTTGCACACTACTGTACATCTAACACAATACAGTGGCTCCTATCTGCTGAGAGAGAAAACATCTACAATGATGCACGTCAGTTTCTACACAGTCATTGTTAATAAATATATCAGTAAAAAATAAACTCACTCTGTGAAATGAGAACAAGAACAGCAGCAGCAGCCAGGAGGAGTCCTTTCTCTGAGGCCATGATGTCTGTTTGACCAAAAGGAGCAACTCCTGTGTTTTAAAGGCTTCTCCTCGAGAGGGAGGACGCATAAATCAAGTAGATGTGGTGTGAGACGGGAGTGGGAGGCAGAACAACAGCTGGTTCCCAGAATGAAAAACAGGAAAGCGCATTCTTTCACTTTCACAACTTCCTCACTTCCTTTTCACAACAACTCTTGATTTTTCTTGACATTTGCACGTGTCGTTTAGTGAATGCTAAAGGAGTGTAGTGTAGGTAATGTAATGCAATAGGAATTCTCTGAAGGAGCTGACAACAAACAGAAAGTAAGCAACTGTTGAAGCCATAACTCCATGTTCACTCCCTTTTCTGTTCCTGGGTGAAGTTCAGCAAAGAGCCAAAACACACAACAAGTATCAGGAAGAAACACGAGGTGCCGCCTGGGCCAGAGTAGATCAAATGTTCTACCTCTCTCCCTTCCTGAGGTGTATAAATCTTTCAAGATGAAACTTCAGGCACTGTGCTCATCATTACTGTTGAAGATGTTTGAGGTTGCGCAACACCGAGCCCTGGCCCGAGCCCTGACCTCCTGCACCGACAACACAACACCCAGAGGAAGAGGAGGAGGAGGTGCTCTTCTTCTCTTCTTCCCGTAACCGCAGAGGAAAAACATGAAACGCAGCCAATGTACAGGCAAGGAAGATAAAGCACCCACAAGCACGTGCATGCACATACACACACATTCATACACACATGGAATACATGCATGCACACACACACACACACAAACACACCAGATATGCTTGCAAGACCTCTCCAAAGTACGCTGTGTACCCCTTAGAAAACACTTCCCCTTGCACTGAAGAATCATTATCCTGATATATCCTATATATCTTTGAAATTAGGTTACAAACTATCAGAAGATGTGCACGCACACACACACACACACTTACAAGACTTTTCCATAAGTCCAATACACCTCTTATCGAAAGACCCACCCTTCCTCTAAATAAGTTAATGAAAGAATGATGACGATATTCAACATATATTTGAAATAAACTAACGAAAAGAAGAATTGAAGCTTGAATTGAATTGAGTTTGAGTTTCTGATGTTTTCAAAACCCAAACGGTTCAAAGAGGCAACGTGGAGTCACTACTTCCCTTCGTCTTGTAGATAGAATTCAGAAGTAGTTTTAGTAATTTAGTGTAGTTAGTTTAGACCTACTGTATATAAGCCCTGTAATGTCTGTGTGTTGGAGAAGGTTTGCCATGTGGTCTTGCTTTCTTTCTTCTTTCTAAGATTTCCACCACAGTCTCCATAGATATCGGTCATAGCAGCCACTGTGAAAGTGTCCTATCACAAGATGGAGACGTGCTGACATAAAACAGGTACAGCTCCTTTATTTATCCAGGGAAGGTTGACTGAGCGTACATGCTTCACGCCTGCTAGCTGCCCAGTACAACCACAGCCTTCTGCTGCTGGCCGTTAACAAGCTCCAGTTAATTACACCAGGGGCTCCTCGGAGGTGTTGGAGGGAACAAAGGGCTTTTCTCATTCACTTTCCCTACCAAGATTTCCCCTGCCAGACTGGAATTCGAACCAGCGTGGTGTCAACATGTGATAACAAGCAGCTATTCTTATTGCTTTTTTACCTTAATGTGTAACTTGTTAGACGTTTTGTGACATCGATGCATTAAAGCTCACCTCATCTCATCAGGGCTGCAACAGAGAAGAGCGTCCCACCACTAACTGAGACCTCATATATTCACACTATTTACTCCACATGAAATTCTGGTGTCGGGTATGGTCACTTGTGGGGGGTTTCCTCCGTGCACAGGAAGTGACTTTTTCCTAAACAGCAGCAAGCAAGCTTCTTTGTCCGGAGAAACCTGGACTCACCGACCTGCTGAACCTGCACCTCCACCCCGACCAGTCACTAGGAACTGTGCAGTTTGCTGGCGTCGTGTTATTTCCTTAAAAATCAAACAGTTCTCTCTCACGGCCACAAGGGGCCACCAAAGTGCAAAGTTGCCTAGTGCAGCTTTACAGCCTGTACATGATTACTACCATTGCAACCATTTCTTACTCCCCAGTTAAAGGTTATATTTTTGCATTGGGTGTATTGCTATTATTTGTGCCAGGGAGGCGATTTTATAATATGCAGTAAAACTAGATAATAAGTGCAGTGAACAACTTGACTTGTGTTATTATCATAGTTTAAAACCAGCATCAATCGTTGTTTCAGCTTGTAAAATGTTCGTGTCTATAATCTCACTGTGTAAATTCCTTTTTCTTCCTTCCAAACATGTTTCTGAATAACAGGGCAAGTAATCGTTTGGTTTTAATCTGTAATCTGATTACTTTTCCCCCCGACGGTACAGCGAAGTGAGACAGGATGAGCCGGGTGTAAAACTGGTCTGGTGGATTCAGGCAGCAGGACACATTCCAGGTGATGTAAGGGAATTCCTCGTCTCCTTCAACACCTTCCGGCAAAAAGGAGAGGAAAGCCCAGACATGATCAGACCCAGACAGCAGACATCTCCCCTTCCAGACTTCATTAGGAAGGTGACAAAAGATTGATAACACGCCCTGGACCCTGGAACAGGAAGTGATGCAACGCCGCCCTCCCGTCAACAAGAAGCACACAGAACCAGAAGTGCAGTGAGTGATACTGGAGCAGAGTGAGAGGGCATACATGACACACCATACAAAGACACCAGGACCTCTCATGTGTTATCGGACCGCCCCAGAAACACCTCAGTCACACAGTGTTTGGGACATGTTGACCTCCAGCACCTCTGAGGGACCCGAGGGCCTCATACGTGAATGTGAGGCCCCTGATCCCTCGTCTCCATTGAGACCATCCCACAACCCAAAAGTCACAGGTTCAAGAGCAATAAGAGCGTCACAGCAGAATGACAGAAGGATTTCAAAGTGAAAATCTAGCCGACTTTCATGCTCAGTTAAAAAGACTCAAGCTGCTAGATTCTCACAAATAGTGGATTAAGAGTTTAAGATCATTCTTCTCTGTTACTAGATCTTGTTGGAAATTATATATTTGGCCGAGGCAAGATTGTCTTGTCTCGGCAAGACAATTAAAATACACTAAAATAAAATACACTAAGGCCGTCTGGAGGCCTCTTTTACAGTACAACGCAGGCCTTTTGGTTGCCTTAATCAATTGGAAATTAGCACAAGAGACATGGTGTTCACAGGTCTAGAGGAAGGTGAGACAGAACTACTTCCACTCAACTCAATTAACATAGGGACGACAGACAGAGGCTGAGGGGGATGAAAGGGTCTATGTAAAATATCACATGGATGAGTTTGTATAAAGAACTATATCTGCTTGGAGTTCTTCAGATTATGCTCGTAGGCGGAGATGCTGCCGGATATTTCTCCCTTTCAGCGCTGAACTGTATTAAATACTCATTGAATCCTGAGACGTAGTTTGTTGCTGCTTACTTCTTACGTTCATCACCACGACCAAGAAATAATTCCTAACAATCTCTAGAGAGAGACAGTTAACAGTTACAACAGAATGATGAAATTCTGTTCATGTTAAAAAGTACAAAGTCAAAACAGACTGAACAGCTGATATGGCCTGGATTACACCAGCTGAGTCACATCATGATGAGATTAAAGTAAAATACAATCTGGACTGTATGTGGCATCCAGTCATCCAGTCATCCTGTCCTCCAGTCATCCAGTCATCCTGTCATCCTGTCCTCCAGTCATCCAGTCATCCTGTCATCCTGTCATCCAGTCATCCAGTCATCCAGTCATCCCGTCATCCCGTCATCCAGTCATCCCGTCATCCAGTCATCCCGTCATCCTGTCCTCCTGTCATTGTGTTTTTCCTCCAGTAGTTTACAGCAATATAAGAACACAAATCTGCCACCTAGTCAACTGGCCTGACGCTACTTCTTGATCTGCGCTGCCCCCTGCAGGTGTCAACAGCCACAGCACCTCATGAAGACATCGAAAAAAGAAATACTGAAGCGCTTCGACTTAAAAACACGTTTCCTTGCTGCCTTGACTTTACAAGGTGACTGAAGCAGCACTACATAGTGAGGTCAGAGTTCATCAGTTGTTCTGATGTAGTTCAATCAGCAGACGTCTCAGTTGAATCCACTAAATGATGAACTGCATCAGAGGACGTCTTACTGTCAGTATTGAGTCTTTATGAACTGGATGTTTTAACATGGTTATCATTAGTTTATGTTCTCTCAGAAACATCCCTGTGATCCGATAGTTCAGTGAATGCTTGGTAAGATGTTCTCAACCCAACTCCTCATTTTAGGACTCGTGCTCATAATTTTGAGTTATGAAGCTGACGAGTTGAAATGGACAAACACATCTATACAGGGTGTCGCCGGCCCTAAAAAGTCTGAGAAAGTCTTAAAATAAATCAGCTAAATTAAAAAAAAAAGTACTAAAATGTCTTGAATCCAGTTATTAGTCTGATTGCAGGTTTCTTTTTTCCTCTCACAGTTGGACTTCATGTCTCTTAACTATTAACTGCCTGGTGTCTTTTTCTTAGTCTGCCCATTTATAGTTTCACAACTTTTCAGCTCCAGGTAGCATCGAGCATGCCGAGGCCTTGAGGAGTCTTAAATGTGGCTTTCTGAACCACCCTGCTGTATCCATCGAGTTACACTACAACACTACACCAGTTAATAAAACTGAGTCCTGCTTTAACAAAGTGATTGATAAAGCAAAATTAAAGCAATTACACTGTGAGAGCTCGTAGCGAACCTAAACAATCTTTGATATTAAAGAGATATGACAAACTTCACGTGATGTGTTTGATCTCCAGAACAGACATGTAGCCCTGGAAACACAGGTTGGTGTGATGCTGCAGCGTTGAGTGTGTTGAGCTGACATGTCTATCATTTCTCCATTATTGAATTTGACTCTTTCAGCTGTGAGTTGGTGTGCAGCTACACCTGTACCCTGGAGCTCCCAGCCCACCCAGGTACACATGCTGGTGTGTGTGTGTGTGTGTGTGTGTCACGTGTGTGTGCGTGTGCATGTGTGTGTATACTTGTGTGTGCAAGTGTGTGTAGACATTAATATCTGTTCATCCATGTGTGTGGTCTGGCACTGAACCAGTTATCAGAGGTGATCTGAACAGTCATTTTCCACTTTCCACATGTTTCATTACTCTCTCTCTCTTTCTCTTTCTCTCCCTCTCTCTTTCTCTCTCTCACCCTTTCCCTCTCTCTCTCTCTCTCTCCCTCTCCCTCCCTCTCTTCCCCCTCTCTCTCTCTCTCTCTCTCTCCCTCGCTCGCTCATGCCAATCTCTTCCTCTCATTCTCAGACATTGAGTCAGCAAGCCTGTCAGTCTGTCTGGCAGGCTATCTATCCATCTGTCCATCAACCAGTAGGTTTGCCCATCTGTCTGTCTGTCTGTCTGCCTGTCTCTCTGTCTGTCTGTCTGCCTGTCTCTCTTTCTGTCTGTCTCTCTGTCTATCTGTCTGTCAGTCTGTCTGCCTGCCTCTCTGTCTCTCCGTCTGCCTGTCTGTCTCTCTGTCTGCCTGTCTGTCTACCTGTCTGTCTGTCTCTTCATCATTCAGTCTATCTGTCTGGCTTTTTCTCTCTCTCTCTCAGTTGGTCTATCTGTCTCATTCTCTGTCCATTTGTTTTTTATGAATGTATTTATTGATTTTAGCAGATAAACAACACTAAAAAAATAAATAGTAAATAAATGAAATTAGCACATTGGCGGCCAACAAATGGCAGCGAGAGATAATTGTTTGAAGAATTTGAACTTCAGTACTCAGAAATCCTGTAATGTGACAGTGTCAGTAAACTGCACACAGCAGGCTGACTGGACGGAGCTCTTCCTGTGGGCGGAGAAGTGACCATACCGACACCGGAAATTCATTTGGGCCAATCAGGTGAATCCACAGCGTCTCAGTATTTCTACACAAACATCTTGCCTAGTGCAGCTTTAATAAAAATAAAACATAGAAAAGGACAAATGTGTCACATGAATATGATGTGATAAATCCTCTGATCTTGATTCAGGTGTTGATTATTATTTCTGTCTTCAGGGGGAATTTCCTTCATGAGGTCGGTAACTGAAGCCCACATGTCCTCAGTCTTTAGTTCTTCTCTTGATAGCGTGATGAGTTGGTCGTCCGGTGGTTTGGTATACTGTATATAGTTTTTGGCGTACTGGAGCAACAACATAAAACAATTCCCTGAAATCTTTGACAACAGGAAATCCCCATGAACAATAATATGATGTAACCTCATGATGCATTGATCTGGAGTATTTGGGTTGAAGCTTAAAGCACAACGTGGGTCTGCAACAGAGAAGAGCGTCTCATCCCCGCCGACTGAGTCTGGTCACTTCTCCGCCCACAGGAAGTGACAAATCGACCGGAGGAAGTCGGACTCACCAACGTTAGATCTCTTCCTCTCTCGTTTCTTTGGTGTCCTTTGGTGTCAAACATCTCAGACCGGCCAGGTTGGTGAACATGAGTGTGCTGTGTGCAGTTCACTGACACTGTCACGTTACAGGATTTCTGGGTACTGAAGTTCAAGTGTTTCAGTCAGTTACCTCTCGCTGCCATCTGGGGTCACCAGCATGCAAAGCTGCCCAGTCCAGCTTTAAGATGATGTCATGGAGAAACACAAGTCCTCTTTAACCGTTTATGTTGTAAAAGCAACTATTGTCTGTCTATTAGTTTTACCGTCTCACCCCCACCCCCCCCCCAGTAATGTGGTGGTCTCATGCTCTGTGCTGGCGTGGCTCCAGAACAGCAGGATTACTGTTAAACAGGTATAATCTGGGCTGTTTCCTCGCTGCGTCCAGACCCATCTGATGGGAGCTGGTGTTTAGCAGGGGCTTCGTAGGAGGAGATACTCTTTAACGCTGATCTCTCTAATCTCTCCCATTAGGCAGCCAGGGTCCCACAGAACGAAGACGTCCACCATGTGAAAAACATACAAGACACCATGCATTACCAAAGTTACCAAACTACATGATAGCAAAACTACAAAATGATGATGCTTCTATCTATATCTATCTATATTTTAGGCATGTTGGATGATAAACTTCAGGTGATGATTGTTGAATACATTCTTTGTGTGTGTGTTTGAAAGGATGTGTGTGTGTGTGGGTCCATCTTTCCCAGGGGATCTGACAAATCTGACATTGTTTGTGTGTTTGAAAATGTTTATTTGTGCTCACGTGTGTTTCACCTATTCCAGCTTTCCCAGGAGAAGGTGAATCCTGTAAACCAGCCATTGTTTGTTTGTGTGTGTGTGTGTGTGTGTGTGTGTGTGTGTGTGTGTGTGTGTGTGTGTGTGTGTGCAGCTTGTCAGCTATTCCCGCCAGTTTTTCAAGGAAAGTGTGATTGTGTGTGATGCCTGAAATGATGTTCTCAGGGAAGGTGCATGCACGTGGGTCATGTTGCATGTGCATGTGAATGCATGTAAAAATGTGTGTCTGCACACTCAGTTCCTCCATTTTTCCCAGGAAAAGTGGATGCATGTGTGTGAACGCCCGAGTCGGTGTGCATCAACCATTCCCTCTTTTCCCAGGCAGACCTGTGAATCCTGTAAATCTGACGGTCTCTTCCTGGTGGTGGTCCCAGGAGGATCGCTGGGAGATTCCACCTTTCCCACATCGCTCCTTGATCCACCTGACTCCGCCTCGCCTCGCCCGTAAGCCTGCCTTTTGTCCCCACGGTGCACAGCGCTCTGTTTGTTTGCACATCCAGACGGAGGGCTGAGAATGTGTGACAGTCTCACAACCTGAACACCGACTGCTCAGATTCCCAGACAGAGAGAGAGAGAATAGGGGAGATGAAGACTTAAAGAGAGAGAGAATAGTGGAGATGAAGACTTAAAGAGAGAGAGAATAGTGGAGATGAAGACTTAAAGAGAGAGAGAATAGATGAGAATGAAGACTTAAAGAGAGAGAGAATAGTGGAGATGAAGACTTAAAGAGAGAGAGAATAGATGAGATGAAGACTTAAAGAGAGAGAGAGAGACTTAAGAGAGAGAGAATGAAGACTTAAAGAGAGAGAGAATAGTGGAGAATGAAGACTTAAAGAGAGAGAGAATAGTGGAGAATGAAGACTTAAAGAGAGAGAGAATAGGGGAGATGAAGACTTAAAGAGAGAGAGAATAGGAGAGATGAAGACTTAAAGAGAGAGAGAATAGATGAGAATGAAGACTTAAAGAGAGAGAGAATAGAGGAGAATGAAGACTTAAAGAGAGAGAGAATAGGGGAGATGAAGACTTAAAGAGAGAGAGAATAGGAGAGATGAAGACTTAAAGAGAGAGAGAATAGAGGAGAATGAAGACTTAAAGAGAGAGAGAATAGGGGAGATGAAGACTTAAAGAGAGAGAGAATAGGGGAGATGAAGACTTAAAGAGAGAGAGAATAGAGGAGAATGAAGACTTAAAGAGAGAGAGAATAGGGGAGATGAAGACTTAAAGAGAGAGAGAATAGTGGAGATGAAGACTTAAAGAGAGAGAGAATAGTGGAGAATGAAGACTTAAAGAGAGAGAGAATAGTGGAGATGAAGACTTAAAGAGAGAGAGAATAGAGGAGAATGAAGACTTAAAGAGAGAGAGAATAGGGGAGATGAAGACTTAAAGAGAGAGAGAATAGGAGAGATGAAGACTTAAAGAGAGAGAGAATAGAGGAGAATGAAGACTTAAAGAGAGAGAGAATAGGGGAGATGAAGACTTAAAGAGAGAGAGAATAGGGGAGATGAAGACTTAAAGAGAGAGAGAATAGAGGAGAATGAAGACTTAAAGAGAGAGAGAATAGGGGAGATGAAGACTTAAAGAGAGAGAGAATAGGGGAGATGAAGACTTAAAGAGAGAGAGAATAGGGGAGATGAAGACTTAAAGAGAGAGAGAATAGTGGAGATGAAGACTTAAAGAGAGAGAGAATAGAGGAGAATGAAGACTTAAAGAGAGAGAGAATAGGGGAGATGAAGACTTAAAGAGAGAGAGAATAGGGGAGATGAAGACTTAAAGAGAGAGAGAATAGATGAGAATGAAGACTTAAAGAGAGAGAGAATAGAGGAGAATGAAGACTTAAAGAGAGAGAGAATAGAGGAGAATGAAGACTTAAAGAGAGAGAGAATAGTGGAGATGAAGACTTAAAGAGAGAGAGAATAGAGGAGATGAAGACTTAAAGAGAGAGAGAATAGATGAGAATGAAGACTTAAAGAGAGAGAATAGAGGAGAATGAAGACTTAAAGAGAGAGAGAATAGGGGAGATGAAGACTTAAAGAGAGAGAGAATAGATGAGAATGAAGACTTAAAGAGAGAGAGAATAGAGGAGATGAAGACTTAAAGAGAGAGAGAATAGATGAGAATGAAGACTTAAAGAGAGAGAGAATAGAGGAGAATGAAGACTTAAAGAGAGAGAGAATAGAGGAGAATGAAGACTTAAAGAGAGAGAGAATAGGGGAGATGAAGACTTAAAGAGAGAGAGAATAGATGAGAATGAAGACTTAAAGAGAGAGAGAATAGAGGAGATGAAGACTTAAAGAGAGAGAGAATAGATGAGAATGAAGACTTAAAGAGAGAGAGAATAGAGGGAGAATGAAGACTTAAAGAGAGAGAGAATAGATGAGAATGAAGACTTAAAGAGAGAGAGAATAGGGGAGAATGAAGAATGAACATGGTGTGTCGAAAACCGAAAAGGGTCCAAGTCTCTGTTGTGGCAGCAGAAGATTGAAGCCTTTACTTTGCATTGGAAATCTAATGTAGAATAATGGCTTTTTACTAACCAGTCCAGTGGGATTTTGCTCACTCCCTTCCTGTCTTGCATCACTCTAGATCACTCTAGATCACACTAGATCACTCTAGATCACTTCCCAGTCCTTTTAGGAAAATTAAATCCATATTTCTGTAAAACCTGTTTCATTTTTCAGACTGTAGCATCTCGGTTTGGTTTGTAAGTGGGTTGTGATTGACAGGAGGCGGGTCCTAATGCGACCTGTAAACTACTAACTGGTGGTGAGACGCCCACTCCCGTCTCTCTCCTGATGTTTCACGAATGTGCACATTGATATGAAACGGTGAACAGAACTTGTAAAATGTAAAGGTTTGGTTGGCTTCTCCTTTACGGGAGTGAATGAGCCTGAGAGGTTCGGCAAAACCGAATTAACATTACATGGAAACTGTAAAACATTTGGCCAGAAAATCCAATCATGCTGGAATGGTCCTTTAAGTTCTGATGTACCAGATTAGAAAAAATGTCTTCAATATCGCTGAAACATTTCTGCGCTCATTTAAGTGCAGTCTTTTAGTGATAAATAATGAAGGCACTTCATGATCAGCCTGATGAATGGTTCAGTTCAAAAGTGGCTTTGGACTTGATGAAATGTTAGTCTGTGAAACATCTGTCCACCACGACCTGGTGGTCAAGGTTACATGGCCATTAGCTGGTGTGTTAGCATCATTAGCATCATTAGCAACATGAGCTGACACTAAAGAACAACCTGTCCCATGCTAATCCATTCATAGTCTCTGGACTATTTTCCTGTCGGTGTGTTTTTCTTTCTGATGTTCCTCAAGTCTGTTTATTTGTTTCAACCGAGCCGATGGAAACCGATTTCACTTTTTTACTTTTTGCAATGTTTCAAAAGTTTGCCTGAAACTCGCTTGACAGTTGGACGGAAACCCAACGACAGAGAAGAAGAGACAATGAAACAGAAGAACGAGAAGAAAGGCAGATGAAGAGAAAAAAGGGAGAGACGGAGAGAGTGGAAAAGATAAAGCAGAGAGAGAGAGAGAGAGAGAGAGAGAGAGAGGGAGGGAGCGAGAGACAGAAACAAAGAGAGAGAGAGAGAGAGAATGATCTGGGACCGTGAGCCTCGTCTGAACATGTCGTGAAAGTGAGGTTTTCAGACGTTGTAATTTACTCAGATTCAGATTCAGATCACTTTGGCAGAACAGCGGACCACCTGCACGTCAGCCCCCAACCTCCTGGGAGCGACGAGGGAAAACCTGCGTCTTACCGAGCGTGAGACTCCAAGCCAACAGCTACAGCTCACGGTGCATCTCTGACAGCCTGACATCTCCAGTCTGGTCGGGTGTACATGCATGTCCTGGGGGAGGAGGGAGGGAGGGAGTTTAGAGCACAGGACTCTATTGGAAACTGTCAATGCTTTAATGGAGTTGACTGTTTCTGGGTTGTGCCTCTCTCTCTCTCTCTCTCTCTCTCTCTCTCTCTCTCTCTCTCTCTCTCTGAGATAATTACCTGATGGCGATACACATTATTAAATATTTGGACTGTTTTTCTTACCTGCTGCTGTCTTGGCCCGGTCTTGTAAACTACCCTCGGTTTCAACTGGATGAGGGTTCAATAATCCGCTGGCTTGCGGCTGGAAGGTTGCTGGTTCAATTCCCTAGACAGGCTGGGCAGCTTTAGATGGAGGAAGTAAATGGGAAACTATCATTATCAATTATCTATCATTACCAATTGTCTGCACAAACATCCAAGCAATGTGGGACTAATACTAATACAACCCAATCAAGAATCCTCTTCAATTAAAGGTGCTAATTGAAGCATTAACACCAATAAATTACTGTAAACAAACCAGACCACCACCAGCAGCCTGTCAGCCTCTACCGGCCTGTCAGCCTCTACCAGCCTGTCAGCCTCTACCAGCCTCTACCAGCCTCTACCAGCCTGTCAGCCTCTACCAGCCTCTACTAGCCTGTCAGTCTCTACCAGCCTCTACTAGCCTGTCAGCCTCTACCAGCCTCTACCAGCCTGTCAGCCTCTACCAGCCTCTACTAGCCTGTCAGCCTCTACCAGCCTGTTAGCCTCTACCAGCCTGTCAGCCTCTACCGGCCTGTCAGCCTCTACCAGCCTGTCAGCCTCTACCAGCCTCTACCAGCCTGTCAGCCTCTACCAGCCTCTACTCTGTATTCTACATTGTGGCCACCGGTTTGGAGGGAAATCTGCTGGATTGCTTTACGGCACCAAACAGGAAGAGGGCGCTGTTCTTCCAGCGCTAACGGCGCTAAAGATAAAGAGTTTCTGGTGACAGCAGATGGAGGAAGGAGAGAAAGATGGAGAAATCACTTCGGTGAAGACAAACAGAAAACAAACGCACATAGAGCGACGTAAGGGGGAGGAAGCAAAGGGGTTTATGGGAAATGTGGTCTTAATACACACTTATACACACGAATAGTTTTTCTCAGTCGCTTTAGTACATTTCTCGAATCATCCTTAAGATTTGCAAAACAGTAAGTGCATTTCTCGAAACAATTGGTACAAACAGCACCACATAATGGATTACCTGCAAAAGCCTGTAACTTGCTCAAAATCCTTAGTTCATCTCTCAAAAGTAAATCTTTACGTCAATGAACATGTCAGTCCATCAGAATGACAAGTCCTTGTGTCATTGAGTACAAACAAGATAGTCAACATGCTTAGCCATGTTGTCAATACAACAGTTACTCTGATGGAAACTATGGTGAAGGTTTGATGACAATGATTGAAAATGCACTTTTTCTGTCTGGCATGTATCAATTTCAAAAGACATATACAACCAATAATTGTTCAAATTGTCAGTCATAATTGTCATTTGCCTAAATGTGCTAAAACATTTGCAAATGGTAACAAAGAGAAATGCTCTTTCTGTTGTGCTCAGATAACAAACAATATTTCACAGATTGGTTTGAAGACTTCAACTGTCATTGGAGAATTGAGCCAAAGCAACTGAGAAAAACTGTAGTGAAAGTCAAGATTCATCAATTCAGAACACATTTACAAAAAAAGTCTAATAGAAATGGTTGACATGCTTGATATGCTTGACAGATTATGACAACTGGTTCAACCATTTTGCACGTAATGCCTTATGCAATGAACGAATGCCTAGATGTTCTGGGGGGTGAGACTATTCAACAGAGAACCAATATAATCAACATGATCAACATGGCATAAACTATTGATAATGTAGAAAACAGCAGACGGTTGGACATAATCATTTGCATGAATGTGCCAAAGCATTTGCAATTTGTTCAAAAGAATGAGAAAATACTTTTATGATGCACAAGTGACTAGATGATGTGGAGGTTGAACAAGTAGTTTTGAGAATTTCAATTCTGATCTGAGAAAGTGACCAAAGCGACTGAGAAAAACTGTAATACCACTGAAGCCCACGTGACGTTGTTGATGTTGTCAAGTCCATTTGGGACAGCAGAACACACAATGTACTAAATAAGAGTCTACCAGACGTCACGGTGAGGACGAGTCTCTACCCTACGTTTTGATTGGCGTTGATGCTAATGGTGTGTCTTTGATGTGCGAGGTGTGACGGCCCTCTTCCTTTCATGACGGCGTGACTGAGTGTCGGAGGACTGAGGAAATGGCCGAGGGTCACTCACCGCCGCTGACCCCTCAAACCATTTTCACAGAAGATGGAGAGTCACTCAGCGGAGGGCGGCGTGGTGTCGCCTGGTGTAGATAGACCCGGTGGGGCTGATCTTTGATTCTGGCTTCAAACACACACACACACACACACACACACACACCAGAGGACGGGACGGGAGTAGGATGAGTTAAGACAATCGGAAAGTATTTCAAACAATCAGTATAGTGGAATTTTCTGTGATTGACAACTAAACTTGACACTATCTGGATTGTTCTGATATGTTCTGCAGTAAACCGATCTGGAACTCAGTGCAGGTTAAAACAAAGACAAACACACACACACACACACACACACACACACGCACACGCGCATTCCCATGCACAATGATGCACATGCATGTGAATGGGGAGATCTGTGAGACTCAAACTGGCACCTTGGAGTGGGTGTCATCCGTTGTGCCCATTCACAATCGCGGCAATGAAAACAAACGGCGAATCTGAAGGATCCCAACTGTCAGTCAGGCGAAAGGCAATCTCTTTCATTTCAAGGAGTGTAAACACCCGGGGATTCTGGGACTAATTTGTTGAACATAGTTACAGTTGTCAAGGTAAAAGCCGCCCCCATTTGATGCGCCTCTCCCTGCAATGTTTACGTTGGAAGTAGCTGATTCCTCTGCCTCTGGCGTATTATGGCTAGACGGGGCCGGGTGTCAATAACTGTCACCCACAGGGGGGAGGAAGAAACGGGGCCCATCTGCCTTCGCCTGCCGTGTAATTAGCGCTAAAACAAAATGCTTTGTGTTGAAATGCGAAGACTGGCACCCCTGCCAAGTACACATAGCATCGCGTGCCCAAAGAAAACAGCGATGGGTGGCATGATGGAACATAATCGGCCTTTTCCGACTCACGAAGTATGCAAATGTAGCAGTCGCGGGACACAAAGGCGCTATTACCGGCTAATTAAAAACACCTGAACTCTCCACGCCGAGATGTTGTCTCCTGTTGGGTGTGGGTTTGTGCAGGCACAGCGAGAGGGACGCACCTAAAAATCCACCTGTTTCCCCCAGGGCTCTGCACTAAATAAGCCCTCCTGGAAAGGGGGCGGGGCCTGCAATCCAGACTGGTAACAGATATATGTGAATATTAAAAGCACTTAATATCAGCCTCTCCCGCCCCGAGGAAAACAATTGCGCCATTGTGCCTCATAGCCGACTGTGTTTTCCTCTGCGGTTTTTGCTAATAGGAGTGATAATGCGTCTCTCTAAGTGGCTTCCCTAGATTCCTCTGAGTGATAACGCCTCGGCCAGACAGACGTCGCCCACGCAGCTGGGATGGTTTCATCTGCTAGTGAACCGCATTTCTGACTGAGCAGCGAGGAAGGCTGTCAACAATCCATGTAGAGAGCAGTGACGTCACGGTGTCAAAGCTCTCTTAAGTTTTGATGTTGACCAAAGTTAATAAACCACAACAAAAATGTGGTTTATTAACTTTGCACATCACTCCTTCTTATTGGGGCCGAAGCTCCAGTGGCAAAGGTTAAATAACACAGAGAGGCTGAACAGCACAAATATCCAAGGCAATCCGCTCATAGAAAACAGGCTTTATTTTATCGGCTAGTGCATTTTGACTTCTTCGCAGAGAAAAGAGTCTCATTAATTTTCTTGTTTTTGTGCAAACGTCAGACCGCTGCATCTTCTGTTCTGACTGTAAGGGGTGAGGTGTGGCCGTTCTCAAGAGAACACAAATCATGTTGTCATCGGGGTTACAACACCAGAACGAAACAATGTTCTATATTTTCCCAACATCGCAGGGTGCAAAACAGTCAGACAGTCCCATATCTAACTCCATTATATATATATTATATCCTGCACCATAATAGCTAATCGACGCAACCGTAGAGATCACAGGGATCATAATTAGAACCCAATCACCCATAACTCAGGAAACAGAGGCGCAGTTGTTCAGCAACAACACCACAAGGAATTTCATCCTTCACAGACACAAATCACCAAAATCCCAACCAAGTAAAACAAATCCAGGAACGGCTTTCGATCATTATGATGCCACAGACTCTTTGCCAAATGATTTCAAAGCAAACCACCAGAGCTACACGTGTATATGCTAATTATAAACAACCGTCCAATTTGCGTTAGCAGTCAAATGGAAACGGAGCAGTGTGAGGTGAGCCGGTGGGCTGCTGGGATCTGCTGGGATCTGCTGCACTAGTTAGTTATCGCAAAGAAACATTTTAGTATTTTATTAGAATCGCAGACGTGCAATATCATGACCCTTTCTTCTCTCTGTTCTCAAAGCCACGCCTCCTTTTCTGGTCGCTGTAATCACACAACTTAGGTTTTTCTTATCTTATCGAATATGTACATTCATATATACAGTTGCACTATAACTAGTAGTACAAGTCAACCACTTTTACCACTTCTACTACAATCACTGGCTGATACAATAAAGTAAAATCTGTAAGTTACATTGAGTAACTACAAACAACAGTGAACATGTTTTTTTTTCTTTTTTCTCATTTATTTATTTGTTTTTTTATTAGTGTCTTACCTGAAGGAGGACAGACTGAATATGTACTAATTCACATGTTGTGTAAATGTGTGTGTGTCTTTTTGTCTGTTGTATTGTTTGAAAAAAATGAAATGAAATAAAACAAAGGACAAGTAGTCAGTCACAGAAAATAAATGTACTCAACTGACTTTCCTGTGATGGTCTATACTCCCCCCCACACACTATCTGAATCATCCTGGTGAGGTGAACCCCACCCATCTGGTACACCAGGCATAAGAAACCACCACTCCTGCTGAACCATCACTATCATGACATCCTGGGTACGGCAGGAGAAAAGTGTCTTTCTCTTCACCACTTCTTCTGAATTTCATGTATAGTAGTATTATTGGTGTGTGTGTTCTTCAGTTCAGTTCCATGTTTGGTTTGTGTCAGGTCGACCTGCCCTGTCCACCTGTCTGTCTGTTTACAGCCCTGCCTGTCTGTCTCTCTCTCAGACCTACTCTGTATTAGCTCCTCACACCTGAAGAGCCTGTTTGCTCAAGCTTCGTTTGAGCCTGTCAACAAGCACAGGAACCTCCTTCCTCCTCCTCCCTCTGCCTTCCTTAACCTCCCTCTTCTGTCCTACCTCCTCCCCCCCCCTTGCCTAACCAAACACAGGTTTGATTTATGGGGCTGTCGAGCTACCTGGCCCAGGACGACAGGTTATTTCCATTACCGCTGGGGTTCTGTAATAAAGGGATCTAATGTAATGGCAGAGCACGCGGCCCAGCTGTCTTGTCCCAGCCAAGCAACAACACAGCACCAGAGAATGAAAATATTCATATAGTTTTGCTGTAAAGCTGGATGTTGCCGGGTTGATCTGCACCGTGCTTGTGTGTACATGTGTTTCGAACTGTGTTTTACTAAAAAGAAAAAAAACCTGGAGTGATCTATTCGTTTTGTAATCTCTCTGTTTTTAATTCATGTTTGAATTAGTCATCGAATGGAAATCCGCCACACACACAGCGGCTAGAAGCAGAACCTGCTCCCATGGGCATTTAGCACATTTAGATATCTATACTAAACCCAGATATTGAAAGTTGCATTTGATCTAAGTGTGCAGGATGTGTGTGAGTGACACCAAAGACGCTGCAGAAGTGACACAAAACTGGGAGACTTGAAGAATCAGGCTCTTCCACTGAAGTACCTCGTCTGTCAGCGAGGCAGGACGGCCTGTTTCACTGAAGGCCTGGGCCCTTTGATTTCGGCTGCATGTTGTTTTTGAACGTTGCATCACTTCCCCCTGAGACAGACACAGACAAAAAGTGTCACTCACTTGTCGGTAGCTTCGCAGCTCTGACAAAGGCAAATCCACACATTGTTTGAAGGCTCAGCGCCCCCACCAGCTACTTGAGCGGTTACCTAACGTGACTCTCGCTAGAATAAAATAGTTAAAGGGACAAAACCTCTTTCGGAAAAGTTACCCATATGTTACAAAACAGTAGAATTGTGATAGAATATGACTGCAATTTTAAATTAGAGCAGCCTAACAGTTTCAGTTTCAGGCAGAAATAATCTCATTGATTGAGTTAAACCTCAGTGGGTGGAGCCAGAAAACTCACTTATTCTGGTTAAGGGGTAAGAGAGGACCTAGCTAATATTATGAAACCTAGAGCTCTGCTAGTAACCAAAATAATGCAATCTAGTTAAAGTTATCTAGCTAGTTAGCCTAGCTAGTTAGCCTAAATTCAAATTAGCCATATTAGCCTATAGCTATCTAGGTAAGCTAGCTCCATTCATGAATGCCATGGTCGTGAATAAATGAATGAAGTTATTGCCATTTATATTAAGAGTTCCTTCTTTGCCATTCAAGTTTGCCAGTTAGCTAACTTGCACTTTGAAAAACTGTGGTTCCTTGGCTCCGCCCATTGAGGTTTAACTCAACCAGTGGGATTATTTCTGCCGGCAGAGAAGCTCTGCCTCTGAGAAATTATTGTATAGCTAAAAATCTGCCAGCTACTGTTGAGATGCCTTCGACACCTAATCCTAAATAGCTTAGTGGCCAACAGTGGAGTACTGGTTATACTGGGCATGCAAGCTCAGCACAACTCCTTGGACAAAAGTTTAACAAACATTAAAAAGTTGGAAATTAATTCAGTTGAGTATTGAACCAGGGCTTTCCCATTCAATGCATAACAACCTACCGACTGAGTCAAATCGTAAATGTTCATTAGGAAGTGTAAGAAGAAGTGACAGATGTTTGGCCGGTGTATAGCTATGCCACTATGCCACACAGGCTCCTCAGCACGACTCATGCGTAACACACTCGGCTCTCAAATACCTGAGACCGCAGCCCACAATGAGTCACAGCTGTCATTAATAAAAGGAAGTTGTTTACGAACTTATTGGCACTTATTGTTATTATTGGAACTTAGCAACACTAGATAACTTATTGTTGGCATCAGGCTGTTGACAAGACTCTGCTCTGTCTGGCTCGCCCCCCGAATCTTTCCTGAGCCCCCTGACTCTTTTCTGAGCCCCCGACTCTTTCCTGAACCCCTCTGACTCCTTCCTGAACCCCCCTGACTCCTTCCTGAGCCCCCTTGACTCTTTCCTGAGCCCCCCTGACTCTTTCCTGAACCCCCTGACTCTTTCCTGAACCCACTGACTCCTTCCTGAACCCCCTGACGCTTTCCTGAACCCCTTGACTCCTTCCTGAGCCACCTGACTCTTTCCTGAACCCCCTGACTCCTTCCTGAACCCCCTGACTCTTTCCTGAACCTCCTGACTCTTTCCTGAACCCCCCGACTCTTTCCTGAACACCCTGACTTCTTCCTGAACCCCCTGACGCCTTCCTGAGCCCCCCGACTCTTTCCTGAACCCCCTAACTCCTTCCTGAACCCCCTGACTCTTTCCTGAACCCCCTGACTTCTTCCTGAGCCCCCTGACTCTTTCCTGAACCCCCTGACTCCTTCCTGAACCCCCTGACACTTTCCTGAACCCCCTGACTCTTTCCTGAACCCCCTGACTTCTTCCTGAGCCCCCTGACTCTTTCCTGAACTCCCTGACTCCTTCCTGAGCCCCCTGACTCCTTCCTGAACCCCCTGACTCTTTCGTGAACCCCCCTGACTCCTTCCCGAACCCCCCTGACTCCTTCCTGAACCTCCCGACTCTTTCCTGAACCCCCTGACCCTGACTCCTTCCTCCTGGCTCGTACACCAGGCAATATGGTAGAAGTCACATTAGCATGAGCAGCGTGGTGCGTTCACGTACCAGGAAGTAGCTTGGTGAACTGTTGTGGTAAATCAACGCAGGAACTCAATATTTAGTTCCAACAATGCGGTGCTACCACAGCACTTGTCAACAGGAGGTTTTTAAAGTTAACATAGTTTCACTCCAATCATGCAGACCCCCCCCCCCCCCAACTAAACTCACTTAATGTAGCAATTGTGGGTACATGGCATCCAGTCTAAACTGTTTCCGCTGCAATTTTCTACAAACGAAATCTTGTTTACCCTGGTTGACGGAAAGCATTGATGTCATTGACTATTTTTTGTGAAATGCCCCTAGAGGAAACCAAAAAGACAGTTTGATCATTGCTTCCCCAATATGATGAAGTTGCCTTTGAATCCTGAAAACAGAACAGCTTCAAATGAAACCTTATCAAATGAACAGGTGGAGCATGGTTAACTATGCAGTTTTCATGTTCAATAATTACAGACACACAGTGTACAACGTTTTAAGTCAAGAGTTTTTGTTTACAATCTTTGGATTTTAAATCTAATTAATCTGATCTAATTAAAATGCACTTGAGGAGAATGTGATGGTACTGCAAAGAGCCTTGGATACAAATGTCCACCTAACACCATGTGAACAGACTTATAGACATATGAATTATTTTGTTACAATTACAAAAAATTATACTGCTTTATTTTTCATTATTATTATTATTAAAAATGGTATGCCTACATTTGAAACACCTGGTATACAACAACCAGGCTAGAAACAGAGAGCTAGCTGAACCAGGTTGTTGTGGTGTGTCTGTAGATCATTCAGTAACGTTCTCAGTAAAAGTGATCAGTGTGATCAGGTAGATTTGTCTCCAAATGTAGGTTACTGTGACTCAGTAAACTGTCTTGTCTTTAGCCCTAGTCTCTACTCCAAAACACTCTGAGTTGGAGCTGGAGAAGAGTCAGCTCAGTTCACCTGAACTAACTGGTAGCTAGCTCACTAGCCAGCAGGCTAGTTTAGTTACTGTTAACATGGGACTACTAGCCACTGCTAACGCTAGCTTCTACTAGATACGTTAGCTAGTGTGCTAATCAGATGTGTTAGCAACAAGACAGTGATGGTTAGCTGACCAGATACTATGGTTAGCTAGCTAACAAGCTACATGATCTAAACACTAAATCAATCAGATGAATCAGTGATGAAATGATCAGTTCAGTAGAAACAGACAGAAGTTAACCATGAAGATTCAGTTCTGTTGTTCCCAACCTCCAATATGGCCGCCAGTGGGCGCGTTGCATCACCTGAAAGCCCTCTATTGCAAAGACACAATAATTCCACAGTAGCACTGTGTTAGTTCAACCAGCTACCTACCAGCCCAAACATTTTATTTCATTTCATTACATCCACGGTATTATTGTGTCTTTCCAATACATTTCCATAGGTTCCACATACACATGATCAAGGCCGCGGTAAAGTGAAGCGCTACCCTGATCCCGGGTCAGCTTCACCCCGCTGCAGCCAGCCGAGAGCCGGAGCGCCGGGCTCGGTGCAGGCCACCTGGCAGAGGGAGGTGGGATGGGCGGGGAAGCGTTGTGGGTGTTCTGCAGCGTCTGGGCTGGACCAGGCTAGCGCTGTCTGTGGCTCAGCGGGCGGGTGTGTTGTGTAACCCAAAGCTGTGGTTGGATTATTTTCCCACATGAGCTGTCAACTGGCTTTATGGCACACAGAGACTGCAGAGAGAGAGAGAGAACAATAATTAATTCAATTAATTCCCACAATGACAGGTTTTTATTAGACAATAGCTATAAATAAGGTATATTGTTAAACTGGGATGACAGAGGGAGAAATATGAGATTGTTGTGTTAATAGTGTAAGGGATGGTGTTGCTGCTCACTTGCAGCTTTATTCTCTAGTCTCAATAGTAAATTAACACTTTAAGAGTTATTTGTCTCACTAAAGATCTGCAGTTTACCAATACACAGTATTAGATTCAAATAAATAAAACTCAGTGATGTAGTGGTAAATAAAAGTGACATTATAAGGCATCACAACCACCAATATGACCAGAACAATCAATATTTTTTCAGATAAGTGTTAATTTATGCTTTTCCCCTTAACTTAACATCAGTTTGCTAGGATTATACCCCTTAAATCTTCTACATCAGCCTACAAAGGTGGCTGAACTTTATTCCTCCATAGGTTTAGGTGGGTTAACCCTCCGCTACATCTCTGCTCGTGTTATAAACCTACTGTGATGTATGTAGGATGGGTGTTAGAGGAAGGGAGGGCGAGCGGGGTCACCGGGGTATAAAAACATCGCTTTTTTTTACAGTCTCTGGAGGAGAAAGTCACTGTGAGTAGAAATGGTGTAGGTTGTGTCTGTAATTGTGTAGATGCAGATTTTACCACAGCTCTGCGTGCAGCAGACATCTAACCCGTCCTTTCGCCTCCTTTCCCAGACAACAAACTCTCACACACCCAAATAGGCGGTGGTTGTACAGTATGTGATGTGTGTGAGGAGAGGAGTGCAGGGGGGTAATTTAAAGCTGCATTAGGACCTTTTATACTGATGCCATATTGTCAACACGGCCTGTAAAACCTCCTCCTCCACTCCTCTTTTCCCCCTCCGCCGTTCTCCCTTCAGTTCCTCTTTATTTGTTCTAATTCCAGGGACCGGCTGGGTCTTGCCTGGATTTGGAGAGTGCTTGGTTTCAAAGGGTAATTGACACCTTACCTGTAATTTCATGGTTTCACTCCACCTGCCTTTGATGTCTGGGACTGGGTTGGGGCTGGGATGCGGAGGGCTGTTGCATGCTCTGCCGTGAGTCTCTTCCAGCCTGTCTGTGCGTTTTCTGAACATGAATGACGTCTCATGCAGCCCAGGTTATTAAATGGGGGGGGGGGGGGGGGGGGGGGGTCCACAGGCCGCTGAAAAGCTTTTCTTGTGGTGACAAATAGGCCTGTAGAGTTGTCAAGATTGAATACGAGACATAATGATCAGAGATGAATCAGGAGTGGAGATGATGACCTCTCCCATTTCAGATGGAAACCACATATCTCCAAAAAGGCAAACTTGAACCTCTCCTGGAATTAGTAAAAAAAACTGCCTAGTGTTCCCCTTGATGCCAATGCATTTTTTAAAATGATAAAATGTCTTGTGAATGGTCAGGACCCAAGACGGTGGGGGGACAGGGCCTGATGCAGTCAGGACAGTTAACTCAGTATCATCTGAAATCTGAAGACACACTTTCATAGACTTACATTTATCTAAGTGTTTTTTAATCTTGTGTTGTTTTTTTTAAGTTTTTTAATCATGTTTCCTTTTACATTTATTTTTCATTAAACATATTTTCTCTTGTCATTTTTATTTATTTATTTATTTATTCATACCCTCATTATGTATTTTACTATACATTTCTTGTTTTTTCCTTCCTGTAAAGCACTTTGCAAACTCTGCTTATACATAAGTGCTATATAAATAAAGTGTATTATTATTATTATTATCACTCAACACATAAAGAATTATATAAAATGTTGAAAAAAGTTGAAAATTAAAATTAAAATTGGAGTTGTGAGTTTCCGTCCCAGAGCAGCTACACACCTCAGTCTTCTGGTTGTGAAGGTGAAGAGATGTGTCTGTACCGTCTGCAGGCTCATACACGCTCACTGATTAGGAGTAAATGGGTCAGATGCTGCTTTTGAATCATCATCCTGCTCGCTCGTCCTCGTTTGCCGACCGCAAATGTCGATATTCACGGAAGGAGTTGTTTTGGTGTGGGGGGGGGGTGAAAGGAACGGTTGGTGCTGGGAGCAACAGCGCTACCTGAAATTGCGTAGTAAGCCATCAGGATGAGCAGGGGCTGAATGTTTTCTGCATTAATTGAATGTTTTTCTGTGATTCATGCGTCTACCTCTACGGTGCAGATGCTCCGCGGAGCGATGAGGAGGAGGCTCCCTGCAGATCCAGGCGAGCAGCAATGAAGTGATGAGAGGGGAGTGACAGGAAAATTGCATTTGTGCAACCATGAATCATTACAAACAACCCTTTAAAAGGCATCCCTCACTGTAATTACCTCCTCTGCCATGCTCTATTACGGGGTACTTTATTACCTTCTATTACTCCGCTCTACCTGCCTTGGCAGATGCAGACCTCACACTGACTAACACGGTTTGGCAGGTGAACGTACAAGACGGCGTTTCTGTTCAAGCGAGGAAGAAGAGCCACAAAAAATGCAACATCTTCAAGGGATGTTATGTAATCTATGACTATTATTGATTGCAACAACGCTGACAGGTCTCTGGCTCGGCGCGCGGCGGCCTGTCATCGACACAGTAAAGTCACATTTTCACAATAGAGATCCCAAAAAATATATCACCCTGCTAAATACTGGAAGAATAATAGTGTTTTGTTTGAAAAGACCAGAAAGTGAGTTTTGAAAGCCAGAAATCTCTTGGCCAGGTAATAATTCAGTCATTATTATTGATCAACAACCCTATCAACCCAACAGATATATCATGATCATTTTATTGCCTCTTTACTAAACGAGCTCAGTTCAAAGATAAACTGTATTTCCGTTGGAATGCAAAGTCGACAATGAAGTCGGTGAACCCGGCTGAGGAGGCAGACTAGCGGATCACAGAGAAGTGGATCAGTACAGTGAGAGAGGAGGGTTGGGGGTGGGGGGGGGGTCTGAGGAAACGAAGACTGAATGAATGAATGAAAACATATTGGTCATCCTGAGTTCAGCCCCTCCGCCCCGCTGGGAGCCCCGACCGACCGCGGGCTGCTTCACTGCCTCGCTGCCCCAGGCTCTACTGGGCCGCTGGGCACAAGTCCAGTTTTCTGTCCAAATTACCAGCTCCGCTTCGCAGAGGAAGGCCAGCAGGGTGAGGAGACCTCCCCCTTCCACCCCCCCTCCACCCCCACCGTCTGAACCCCTTGCTGCCATGGCTCGGAGCTGACGGAGCGTCGCGGATGGCCCTAGATTGCACCTGGACCAGGGGGGCTTTCCATCTCTTCCCCCTTGGTTCACAGACAGCCCCCCCCCACCATACCCCCCCCCCTCTCTGGGTTTCCAATGGGTGGCCTACAAATTGAGCAAGGATCACAGACTCCTACTATTACTACTGCTGGTCTGCTGTGTAACCTGCCTCGTCTACTTCTACTTCAGTTAGTGATTTCCAACGTTACCCAGAATGCCTTGCAACACCCTCCAGAGAACGTGCCTGGACCTGTTGCTTTCAATCAAAGTTATAAGAAGAAAAATACAAAAATACATCACCAAACGACAAAATGTGTGTTTTAAGGTTTTTACTTTACTTATTGAAGCAAATTCTGCTAT
>JAXDDX010000104.1:640000-712500 GCA_034670405.1 Hoplostethus atlanticus
AGCTTCTGAGGGAAAACAAGTTTTATGGTTCAGCCTCCTCCCGGTGCGCTGACCGGTGTATTGATCTGTGTTAGTTTAAACCTGATCACAACAACGATTCCTCCATGTCATCAATACTCTGGGGTAAGGCCGCTGCAAAGTAAAGTTTTTCTCAATGGGCTGTGGAGTCTGTCAGTCCAGTGTTTAAGCCCCGGGAGGAGGAACCACAGAAGGGGTTAATGTAATCCATTTCATTGGCGGGGGCCTTTAATAACGGGTCTCTCCCTGCGTCTCCATTGGCCCGCGGAGTTTCCATTGTGCTGGCCGGTGCAGGTGTGGGACATGCTTTGTTGATCATAATCCTACAGGCAAGGGGGGAGAGGCTTTGAGTGTGTTTGACGTACCCCACCGGCGGGCCCTTTGCTCCCCGGCCGCCGAGCAGCCACCGTCCCCGCCGCTCGCTCATGAGATCCGACAGGCGGAAAAATAATGAACAACACCTCAACCCGGAGCTGACCTGGCTCCGATTCACCAGCTCCACACGAGGGGTAAACGAACCACTTAATTGAGCCTTCCAGGATCAAATCACGCTCAGGACCCCCCCCCCACCCCCCCACCACCCAGCCCAACCCATCAAGATGTCCCCCCCCCCACACTACCATTCTGCCACCCTTCAGCCTGTTACGTTTGTTTTTACCATTTTATATAGAAAGTCAGAACCAGAACTGGAAGGCAACAGATACAGAAACTGTTCATAAAAAACAACAACACAACAACACAACAAACCTGAACATAATTGTGTCTGATTTGACACGTCAACATGTTTCCTCAACTTTTTTAAATTTCATTATTTTGTTATTATCATATTATAGAGAATAACAGAAATGGAAGATAGTCAAAAACATGAATGATTGATTATAAATTGAAGGCAAAAGATACACAAACTGTTATTTATTTATTTTATATTTGATGTACTATTAATAAATGTTTAGACAAACTAAAATCAATCAGTAAAAACTTGGTTAAAGGTTGATTGGATCTAAAGCTTCTCATACTGGATGACTTACACTATTATTCTATTGTAAGTATTAAAATGTTCACTAGTTTGACTGTTTAAGCTTAACTTTGATTTTATTTGCACAGTGATAAAAAAAACTGTAACGATAAAAACAGAAAAAAGCAATACGATTAATAATCTGTACAAGTGAGGTAAAAAAAACAAAACACCTCAAAACAACAAACAAAACAACAGAAAGTGAAGATGAGCTAAAACAGGGTAAACTGTTTTTCAGACAATAGTTAATAAAAAAAAGATGTTTGCTCTGATTTGCTCCTTTGTCTCTTTGGGGTTTTTCATGAGAGCGTGTCTGTGAAATCTCATTTTCTAAGCAAGTGAGGTCTTGTCTTCAACTCCCAGGACCAGAGAATGAAACATCCTCCGTCCAAACCGCCTTCTGGGTTTCCCCTCGCACAATGAACCCTTTGGATTACTGTGGATTACTGTGTACGAGGGGTGACAGCTTGGCCTTGAGCTTCCAGAGGCCTGCTAGTAGCCAAAAGGTCGCCGGTTCAATCCCCGCGACTGGCAGGAAAAGTGGAAGCCGGATGTGAGCAGCTTAGAAACACTCCTGGAATAAAAGATACGTCTGTCTTTTTTATTTAAACAGAGTCGTCCTGCATTCCTGTCACCAACAGTACAGGACCTGCCGCTTCAAGCTGCATTGTTTTATTGAAAAACGGTACGACGCATCACAACGTAACGGTTCATCGGTCAGGGGCTTGAAAAGTTTGGAAAGTGCACAAAATGTTTGAGGGAAAAAATATTAGTAATAATATTTATTTTTTATATACATGTGTAGTTGTCTTGTCATGTCACACATTGTGGTATGTGTGGTATACTGTATGTAATTATAGTGACATGGCCTGTTTGACAGTGAAAATGAACCTTGAGCCCTTGAGCAAGGCAGAGCGACGACGTTCAGACCCGCTGTCATGAACTTCTCTGCATCTCGTTGTTGTTCACTGCTGCTGTTGTTTCACTTCTTCTTCTCCTTCTTCTCCTTCTTCTTCTCCTTCTTCTTCTTCTTCTTCTTCTTCTTCTTGTCCTCCTCCTCTTTCTTCTTCTTCATCAACAAATCATTATTGAGCGTCAGTCAAATCAACAATCAACTCAACTCAGGATTCAGTTAAAGTGTGGCGGTCAGATCGATTGAACAATTTATGTATAAATTCACCCGTTTTATCAGCCTAAATCACACAGTGAGGCCGCAATGGAGAAGAGCGCCCCCTCCCCACTAACTGAGACCCTGCACAATCACCCTATTCACCCAATGAAATACTGGTGTTGGTATATACACTTCTCTGAGAGGGAAATACGAACAGCAGCAAGCGAGTGAGATTGAGTTTTCAGACGGTTTCCTCTCGTCGCCATGTGGGGGCGACATTGTGCGAAGTTGCCTAGTGCAGCTTTAAGTCAGACTGAAGACGTCTACCAGGGAAGGGATCGATTCAGCCCCCTGATGGAGCCGATCCCCAGCCCGAGTCGGGGGGTCCCGTGGGGTCGTTTCAGGACACAAACCGATACATGCACCCCTCTAAATAGCACCCATGTTCAACCTGTTTCCCAGCCGGGGCCAACAATGGCGCTTTTCAAATGTCATCCCATAGAAGTGCGTGGGTGCCAAATTAGAACGGGGTGCCCAGTGTCCCAGGCGCAAAACGGAAGTGATCCAACAGAGCCTGGGTCAGCCATCCCCTCTAATTGAGAAGTTCACACTTGGCAGCGGGGGTCCTTATTCACCGGACCCGGGTACAGTGCATGAAACGAACGCACTGGTGCAGTCTGCCAGAGTGGAAAAGTTTAGTGACCACAGATGGTTCCCCGGCGCAACGCAGCCAACCCGTCCTGACGTCAACAGCCAGAACTGGGTCATCTGATTGTTGTGGAGGAGTTTTGACAGGCAGCGTACAAAAGGCAGTAAAGCAAAGAGCAGTGGATTCTGGTGCTGCTGCAAATTAGACCACAATGGCCTGAGTGGGTGATTATGTTATGAGTGTATGAAGAGCTAAATCCATAGGCCGTAATTAGTAGGTCAACATAGGCTTAGTTAGTTAGGAGCCACACAAGGTGAAATATCTCATATTACATAGAAAATATCACTTTTATTTGTATTAAAGTGTATTAAAATATTTTCCTGGACAACAAAAAGAATCAATGACGCTTTATAAAATGTCACCTTCTATTTGAGATGTCAGTCATTCTCATAACTATACTTTTTAAATTCACGGGGATCACGAGGGCAGAAACAGACACGAACTCCGTTATCCGCGATGATGGGAACGTACTATGAGATCACTTTCACAGCACAGGGCTAAGCACCATGAACACAAGCAGGGTGTGAATCATAAACAGCAAGAAATAAATAATTTCTCACGTCTTTGCCTCTAATCCACACGATGGGTGGCAAATATTTGCCAAGGGAATTTTCTCGAGGCGTCGTTTCTTACCGGGAACAATGCAATATGGCCTCTGCTCAATTTGGGGCAAACACTGCAGAAGAATGGAGACAAAAGAGACGCTTAAACCCCGTCGGTCTAGGGAGGATATCTTTACCTCTCTTCAGATAGTCCCTAATTGATACATGGGGATCGGCTTGAAGGGCCGAGCACAATAGCGCTATTGTTTCACTGTTTTCTGCATCAAGACGTCTATCGGCTGCGGTGTCGTTGCAGGGAGCTTGGCCCTCCTCCAAACTGGAACTCTCTCTTTTTGATTTTAAAGCATCTAGCGGTGTTGCTGTCTGCCAACGTCACTGGAAGAAATGTGGAAGATGTTTGGCACAAGATAAAAACCGCCATCACGCTGAGATATCCACTTTTTGAAAAATGATCCCTGACATGAAAGTAAAAATTGATACTGAGTGATTGAAGTTTATTTTGAGCCCTTTAGTTCAAATCTTTATTGAGGATGTGATCAATTGTGTTTGAAACTACTGAGCAATTAATACCAGGTGAGTTTTTAAAGCATTTTGTAAGGAAATGCTTCTAATCCTGATCGATATAAAGCGATCATCAATATAAAGAGAAGTTAAGGCAACCTTGACATCCTGTTGATATCCTGGGAAAAATATATATAGAATATTTGACTCACTTCAAGATAAGGTGCAAAAACACTTTATTTTATTTTTTTCAGTAACTGATTCATTTTACTGCCCTCTGATTTTTACGAGGCTCAGAGTGCTGATTCACACAAGGCAATTTTTGCAGGTTGGGCAATGTAGACGGGCAACGTTCCTGGCAACAGAAAACAGAGTGAAAACACTATTCAGATGTTTGTGTTGTTCCATGTTTAAAGCAACGATGCCATGGTAACTCCTTAAGCTTCCCAAAGAGAAAGCAGCATCACTTCAGTCTGAATCCTGACGACATCTGATCCAACAGAACGAAACAGGATGAAACAGGACGACTGACATGGTTTTACTTGGATGTGAATTCGGCTCTTGGGTCTCTCAAGTGAAAAGAATAAAATGTATTTACCAGCATTAGATGAAACCTTACAATACGGATTTATATAATGTAATAATTATATTATAATTGTAATTTAAAATCTGTTCTGGGATTAAATAAGTAAGAAAGTTCAGCAATTATCAAGCATGAAGCGTAGAGAGCTGATGGAAACTGTCTACAACCAACTTTATAAATTAAAATCTGTAAAATCTGTAAAAACATTTACTTTCTATAATATTAATTCAATGTCATTAATGTAAAGCTGTCTAGGAATCTAAGGATACTAAATATAGTTCACACAGTAAAGAAATACAGCTGAATTATCCATTTCTATTTATAACTAACTGGCAAGAGACTAGAAACTAGATCAGAACTAATTATGAGATTAAAGTCAATTTACAGGTTTGTGTTTTAATTATGAAGCAATTAATACAGAGAAACCCTGTTTGAAAATGAGGCATGACAATACAGTAGAGACCACATGATATTTATTAATCACAGTAGAAACTGGCTGTGTGCTCCATGTATAAAGATAAAAAAGACAATAATAGATATAAAAGCCATTCAATGAGTGTGACATTGAATCCTGAGAGAATCCGATATAGTATATATATATTGTTTTTATATATTTACGACTGGTTGTAGTGATACTGCGTTCGGCATGTTTTGTCATCTAACATCATTCACTTCTGCTTCAACCAAACTACGTTCAGACACCAGTAGAAAAAAAAAATGCCTATTGTCATAAATAGCATAAATAGTTACAAACTATCTTTATAATTTACAAAAATACACATTTAGAACATTTAGTAGAGTGTTTTCAGTCAACAGGGACGTAAGGCTGTCAGTCATCATCTACCGCGACACCGGGGACCGTTCATCTGGGGATGCTGCTTGAGGTAACGTCGGTCTTACGAAGGCAACTTTGGCAGGTTTGTGTTGATGATGAGAAACCGATCAGATGTCATAATTTGTCTGGATCTGGGCTGAATTCTGTTAAACACTGGGATTGTCAAAAAACGTAAAATAGGTGTTTGATGTATTGAAACCAACATAAGGAGTTTGATGTTCACTAGTTTTACCAGGTGGAGCTTTTGAGATATTAAAAAACAAAATGATAAGTGCTCAATACTTTGATTTAGCAGGTGAGTGCCTGTCAGCAGCTGAACTAAATGATTCCTAACATGGGTTAGGATTGGGGTTAGGGTTAGCTCAGTGTGATGGTCAGTGATGCTGCTGTGGGCTGCAGCCCTGCACCCCGACCCCCCTGGTGAAGTGCATGCATGTATCAGAGTGTTCAGTGTATTTTGAATCCCTAACTGTGTGTAACGTGGCGAGTGGCGCTCTGAGAGGAACCCCTATAGGTCTGTCCCGTCTCGGGGGTATATCAAGCTGTTGACGCTGAAGCTGTTGTAGAAGTGGGTGTTGAACTGTCCGCCCTGGCCGCCGCCAAACGTGTTGTAGTACACTCCACGGTTGAAATGCAGGCCGTCCCCGTGCTCCGTGACCCCCGCGTCCTGCCCGCCGTGGTTAGGGTGGTACGGGCTGAGGGCCGTAATGTTCCTGTTCGACAGCTCGTTCACCAGTCCCAGGGAGCCCTGCCTGCTGGGGGGCCCCGAGCTGAGCGTCGACATGCTGCTGTAAAAGTTATTGAAACAAGGCGCTGCCGAGGCCAGTCCGGGCGGCGACGCTGAGCTCTTGTGGTTCTCGCTCATCGCCTCCATCTCCGGGGAGGAGGGCCCGAGGAGCTGGGGGCTGTCTGAGGACTTGAGGGAGGCCGCCACCGCCGGTCTGCCCTCCTCGACCTTTGTGGCCCCTGCTGCCGCTGCTGCTCCTCCTCCGGTACTTGGGTCTGACCGCCGTTTCCTTTTCCTGCGGAAATTACCGTTGTCAAACATCTTTTCGCAGTTGGGGTCCAGCGTCCAGTAGTTTCCCTTTCCTGTGATAGAAAAAGAGATATTAATAGATAATAAAGAGCTATTAATAGATAATAAAGATATTAATAGATAATACAGAGATATTAATATCGATATTAATGGAAATGTGTTACAACTTGTTTTGGTTTCCTGCGATAGAAAAATAGATATTAATAGATAATTCAGAGATATTAATAGATAATTCAGAGATATTAATAGATAATAAAGAGATATTAATAGATAATAAAGAGATATTAATATCGATATTAATGGAAATGTGTTACAACTTGTTTTGGTTTTGGTTTCCTGCGACAGAAAAAGAGATATTAATAGATAATACAGAGATATTAATAGATAATAAAGAGATATTAATATCGATATTGGAAATGGAAATGCATTACAACTTGTTTTGGTTTTGGTTTCCTGCGATAGAAAAAGAGATATTAATAGATAATAAAAGGATATTAATAGATAATAAAGAGATATTAATAGATAATACAGATATTAATATCCTTATTAATGGAAGTGTGGTACAACTTGTTTTGGCTAAATGAACCTTGACCTCATGTAAGATAGAAAGTCTTAACCTATATTGTTCTCCCAACTATTTTTTTAATAACTAAATTCCTCTAAACTAAAATTTAAACTGTTTTAACTTTAATTTTACAAATTTTAGTAACTTTTACTGATGAAATATGAAAGCACAAAGCAAAGCGCTGGGAAGACAATTTCATTAATCTGTGACCTCTAACTTCTAATCCACATTATCAACACCAGCAACTCCAAAAACACCAAGTTCAATCAATCACATATTCTGTGGAAACCAGTTTTGAGACTCTCATACAGGACAAACTACTGGAGGATTAATAAATAAAACCTGGTATTCTAGTTGTAACTTTAGTTTAGGTTAGTATTCTAGTATAATCAATTTACAGTCATGATCCACCACAATACATACTTTTATTTTGTACAAAGAAAAGCACCATAATATTCCAATAACAATAACAATAACAATAATAATAATAATAATAATACTATAGGAACCTATAGTGCATCTGGGACACTCATAGTGAGTTTACAGTGACCTTATGGTACTTTATGGGATTTTTAATCTGTGTATTACTATAGGATTTTTGCTTTTACCTGTAGTAGCTGCATGATATTTTATTTATGTTTTGCTGTAGTATGTGTATATTATCCTTCTAACATGTATTATAGGATTACTAACAGATATCCAGTGTTAATAAGTGTTGGGGAGTTTGTCCACTCATGGAGCTGTCTGAAACTATCTGAAGTGTTAAATTAAGAGTTGGTTTTTACTCTCTGAGTTAAATTATCACTGATGTTGCTGCGCGTTTCTCTTTTTCTTAAGGGCAGCTAGATCTAATATGACCGACTGATTATTGATTATTGCTTTATCTAAATACCGATATAATTCAGTGTCACTGAAACTGAAGTGAGTCTCGTGAGTATCTGGACTAAACACCGTTCATCAACTCATCACTTTTCTCCCGGTAGGTTCAGGTTACCTGGATCATCCTCGTCCCTCGGGACTTTTTTGAAGCAGTCGTTCAGAGACAGGTTGTGGCGGATCGAGTTCTGCCAGCCGGCTTTGCTCTTCTTATAAAAGGGGAAATTTTCGGCGACGTACTGGTAGATCTGACTCAGAGTCAGCTTCTTCTCGTGGGCGTTCTGGATGGCCATGGCTATGAGGGCAGAGTAGGAGTAGGGCGGACGGACCAGCTTCAGCAGCTCCTCCTGGCTGGCGATGGACAGCCAGCCCAGGTCCGGCCCGCCGAACCCAGGTGAGTTCGTTATGAACTGCCGCTGGGAGCCGTAGGCGGGCGGGATGAAAGACGCGGGGTTGTTGCCGTGCAGGTAGGACGCGGAGGAGTTGACGCCGGGCCCGTTCAGCCACAGGTAAGGGTTCGGAGACGAGGTGTAATCCCCGAGGCCGTAGCCGGCGGGTCTCTGGGCGCCCTGGAGGCTCTGCTGGTGGTACATGCTGAAGTTGTCGCAGTAGACAGCGGCCATGTCCGGGGCCTCCTGGGCGCCTTTGGGTGCGAGAGAGCCGACGGTGGGGGAGGCGTGGTGGTGGGACTGAGGATCAATGGAGTTCATCACTCCCCACGGGAAATCCCAAAGGAAAACACTGAGCGGTTCAGGTGGCCTCTCCTGGCGGGACACGGGCGGCAGCAAGTGTCAGGGCAGATGGAGTTTTAGGAGTTTTAATAATATAAACCCTTGACAGCAGCCACATGCAGGCTGATCATGCCCACCAGCCAATAGACGCGCACGGAGGAACAGGGGGCGTGGTCACATCGTACCTCATTCAGCGGTGCAGGAGGGGAGAGCAGGTCAATGATTTCATGATAAGGCCCCAGAAAGAGACATATGAAACACACATCCAGGGGTAGTGGAGAGTAAACCCACTTTACACAGATTTTTTATTTGCTAAATAAAGTTTAACCTTTTAAAGCTGATTTTAAACTTCTGACTTCATAGTTTACATCCCAGTGAGTTGTGTCAAACTGATGCAACTTATGAGGACTGGGTCTTTTAAAGGAAACAACAACACAAATTAATGCTTTCTGTGAAAATACAACCGATTTCTGTTGGTATTGATGGTTGTGATCATCACCCATCGGAGGTCATAGATTACCCAACTTTTAACTCACCACATGTTAAACCAGGGATGCACATTTGGACGGGCCCCCATCTGAAGGAGTTTTGTGGCTGGAAGTGGTTTGGTTCAGAGCAGTCCTTCAAGTCAAGCCAACTTTATTTCTATAAACATGAAACACTTTGATACAAAGACGCTTCACAAGGTTAAAAGAAGGAGATAACATTCAATTTTTTTTGGGAAAAACCCAGAGTAAAAGACGGTTTTTAAAACTATTTTTAAAAATGGCAATAGACTCTGATGATTTAACACAAGGTTAAAAAAAAGCTTCCAGTGAGTCTTTACATGATTTTTAAACATTCCTGTAACATCCTCTCAGTGTTGAATCTTAAAATAAAATAATGTTGAAATGAAACAAGACTACTCCTCATTTTGCTGTGGGACCCCTGGGACACCCTCAGGGACCCCAGGGGGTCTCCGGGCCCCACCGTGGTCTTAGTATCCAGCCTGGTCGACATGGAAGATCATTTCTTTGAGGCTCATAACTCACACATGCTAATAGAGCAATATAACACAATTAATGTTAATGGTTTTGCTGTAATTGGATGATACGTAATGGTAACGTGATCAAACACAATTCAACTATAATTCATTATTTGGTCATCAATTACTTTAGCTCATTTCCCCTGTCAGTGTTCAGCTGAGTTACTGAGTAATAGATCATGACAGGTCTGTAATATGATCTATTATAATATGATCTATTATTATAATATGATTAATTATTATGTTGTTACTGTTTAATTGTTTAATAAATGTCCCATTTTGCACTTTAGGCCTGATGACACTGATGCTCCGCCTTCAACTTCTTAAAGTCTTTTAGCATTTATCTAAACAATAATTAATCTGTTTTTTTCTTTAGAAGACTTTAGCTGCAGGTAACAGCCAGGGTCCGACAACACACACACACACACACACACACACACACACACACACACACACACACACACACCATAAGGCCTAGTGTACGAGGGTGGAGGCAGTGTGTAGTCTTCATGGCTTCACTTCATTTTCAGAGCCTGGGAAAACATCACAGGAAATCAATAAATCAGTCCCGTCTTTCAGTAGCTCACAATTTACATTAATTGGTTGTTTTGGGTGTTACTGAGGATAACTCGCATGACGTCTGAGCCTGTTGCCAGGGCCACGCCTACAGCCTCACCCTGCTTGGTACCGGGTAGTACTGAGGTTCTCGCTGGGTGAGATATTATTGTGGCTTTTGATTATTTTTGATTATTTGGTTTTCTGTGTGCTGTTTGTAAATTGTTATATTTCACTTCACTTCTTCTGTCTGATGGTTTGTCTGATCCCCATCTGTCATGTGACCTACCTTACTGTCTAGTTATTATTATATCCTGTAAATACACTTTTTCTATATTTATATAAGTCTTAAGTTGTCAGTGCAATCAATCTGCTACCATATGGTATTATGTTGTATGTCCTTAGTTTTTCAGTTCTTATTGTTCTAGTATATATAGTACCGTATAGTATAGTATAGTATAGTATAGTATAGTTTCAGTATACTTTAAGTTTTTAGTTGATCCAGTGTGTATAGCAGACTGGTTCCATAGGCACCACATGAAAACACTGTAGTAGAGCAGTATAGAGAATCAGACCGATAATCAATACTTAGATAAATGCTAGATTAGACCTGATCGTCAGCTGCTGGTGCATCATCTAAACATCAGCTGATTCATGCAAACAACCTTTAAAGATCAAATCTGTCATTCCTCTATGGCGCCCCCTGTTGTCACACCGTTACCCCACTACTGGCTTTGTTTACATGCTGATTCATTGGGCTCTTTTCCCTCTCTGGTAGTATATGATATGTACTATCATATGATATATGATAGTATGTGACAGATACTCATTTATTTTACATGCATTTGAGGCTGTTTTTAAAAAAATACTTCATATACAAGTCAACCTCTTCAGGGATCTGCGTGAAAGTACAACAAATTTAGATGATAAAAGAAACAAATTCTGTATTGTATATTTATGGTCTTGATCATGATGGCCACATGTTGCTTTCAGCTGGGATACCCATTTGCAAACAGGGCAACACCTTAACAAAGTTGACTATAAAAACTAAAATGTAAAGAAAAACTTTTTTTTTTTTAACGCTGCTTTGTAACTTACATGCTTTCCACCCTCTGTAATGTCAGAGAGTTGATGCAGAAACCACTTGTGGAGCCACACTGCCACCTTGAGTTGCCCTATTGCCCGTGGGAAATCCCTCTGTGAAAGATTCATCAGCATTTTGAGGTTGTCATGTAGTATATAATATTTACCACAAGATGGAGGCAGCTCACCGCTCAAGCTAGGGTTTCATCTGACGCCGCAGTACACGTACCGTCCACAGGATAGCGCTCAACGCCTCTCTAAGGACACCAAGAAGACACCCAGAAGACACCATCAAAAAACCCTGGATGACACTCAGATTAGAAAAGCGTCTGTATGAATGGTTTTCTTCAGGGAAATATTGTGAGGGGTCTGTGAAAAACTGGTCACAAATGTGGAGGGCTGCTTGCTGACAACATCCAGGCTCGTTCCAACATAAATAATCCATAAAAATTGTCTCAAAGTGGTCATAAAACAGAGAAACACAGTTAACTCTGTGTTTTGCAAGAGTCCCTCGGTGTTGCGTTTCTTCTTGGAGAGGAACCTTCTAATAAGACCGAGTCAGACCCCCTCTGAGACCCGCTGTGATTATGTTGGTTGGTATTGACACATTATCTGCCAATGCTTCCCCTTCTTCAGCATCTGATAGACTGAGGTTTCTCTCTAATGCAGCTTTTCCACAGAGATCCAGGCCGCAGAGTAATTGTCCGCGCAGCCCCAGGAGTCGCTCTGTCTGACTGTAATTCTATAATATCGGGGTTGGCTATGACAATAATCCTGCAGGCTCATCACGCGTCGCCAAAAACTGTTTCACAAACTGAGATGTATGTTTGTGAAATCTGAGATTGCGGAGAAGGGATTGCTTTCTGATGTTCTTTGAAGCCTGTATGTATCAGCAGACTGCTTTTACGCCGTCTTTGTCTGAGTAAAATCATAGATAAAGTAAAACAGAGTGCAGTATGTCGAGGGCAGGGTATACATGAACGCCCTTGGGCACATTTGATCATCATTTGATGCTAATTTGAAAACACAGTACATTTTTAATGTTATCTTCTTCTTTTAAGAAATGGACAAGAAATGTGTAAATTATTTAGCGTCCAACAACAGAGCAGATCATTAGTCGGCCTTGTGCCCAGCGTGACTCCTGACCTGGCATCCTGTCTGTCAGATATACTCTTCTTCATTACCTTGACGTAGATATAGGGCTCTCAAGGGGTGTGTGTGTGTTTACGTGTGTGTGTGTGTGTGTGTGTGACATGCAGGAAAACAGAGCTCAAGGATATCTCAAAACCTTAATGGGACGTTGTCCTGAGAGTATTTATAAGAGCACAGCGGGAGGCAGGATGCGATGGAGAGAAAAGAGAAACCGAGACTTTGAACTGGGCTGCAGCTCCACACCGCTCAGCTCTGCCTCGCTGCAGTGTGCTGAGACAAAAGCACGCCTGTTCAAAGCATTTCGCTGCTAAAACCTTTAAAAATGCACAAAGAAGAGATGAACACGGATAGAAAATGGAGGGATGGTGTGTTCATGGTACTTAGATACAAACTGAGAATGTATGATCATACACAGAGTGGCCGGAACGAGAAGAAACATGCTAGCATGCTAGTACACACTTGTCCACAACAAAGATCTCACATAAATAACATCAATTTAATTTTGTTTTGTATTTTAGTCTTTGTAACACCAGCATGCCTGAAGGGACTGGTGGCCAGATTCATTTCCCGCCTAAGGCAGGAGTTTAAAGAGCGTGGTTTAGCTTGTCAGTGTGCTAAAAGCTTTAAAAAAGGCAGAGGACCACAACACATTTGGCTAAAGATGACAAAAACAGGAAAAAGATGCTAGCAGGGAACACACGACATGAAGATCTCATCCAAACTAGATAATTTTAGCTTTGTTATGTATTGTTGCTAGCCTGTCACGATGTTAGCCACGTCTACTTTTGTAAATTCGTGCCTTAAAAATGTGCAAACAGGAGAAGAACATATGATAGATAGTTGAGGGTATGTTGACATTATTTGGGTAGAAATTGAGAGTATATAATTATACTGAGAGACGCCAAAACAGGAAAAAACATGCTAGCGGGGTGGACTTTTATCCCGGACATGAAGATCTCACCCAAACAATATAAGTTTAGATTGCCTTGTTATGTATTTTTGCTAGCCTGTCACGATGTTAGCCACGTCTACTTTTGTATATTCATGCTTTAAAAATGCACAAAGAAGAGAAGAACACATGATAGAAAGTGGAGGGATGGTGTGTTCATGGTACTTAGATATAAACTGAGAACGTATGATTGTACACAGAGCGGCCGAAACGAGAAGAAACATGCTAGCATGCTAGTACACACTCGTCCACAACAACGATCTCACGCAAATAACATCAATTTAATTTTGTTTTGTATTTTAGTCTATTTTAGCCAGCATGCCTGAAGGGACTGGTGGCCAGATTCATTTCCCGCCTAAGGCAGGAGTTTAAAGAGCGTGGTTTAGCTTGTCAGTGTGCTAAAAGCTTTAAAAATGCACAGAGGACCACAACACATTTGGCTAAAGAGGACAAAAACAGGAAAAAGATGCTAGCAGGGAACACACGACATGAAGATCTCACCCAAACTAGATAATTTTAGCTTTGTTATGTATTGTTGCTAGCCTGTCACGATGTTAGCCACGTCTACTTTTGTAAATTTGTGCCTTAAAAATGTGCAAACAGGAAGAGAACATATGATAGATAGTTAAGGGTATGTTGACATTATTTGGGTAGATTCAGAGCATATAAATATACTGAGAGACGCCAAAACAGGAAAAAACATGCTAGCAGGAAGATCTCACCCAAACAACTTTGTATTTTTGTTAGCCTGTCACAGTTAGCCATGTCATATAACATCAGTGTTACCCGGTAAACGCCTTACTGTTGTATGTTCACAACAGAAAAATAAAAGCATGCCTGTTCAAAGGATTTCAGTGTGCTAAAAGCTAGTACAATTTCCGTACTGAGGAAGGAAGATTTAGCTCTTCAGTGTTGCCTGGAAAAAGTCCCAGCATGAAATATCCACAAAACAGTGACAGCTACAATATGATCAATAACACAAAATTAAAAGAAATCACGGTATTTTTCAACGAATAGCAGATAACTTAAGAACTTTAGTTGACAAAACTCTCTTTTAGGGACTAGATCCTCTTTTATACAGATATTGAATGATGAATTTGAGGTACACACACACACACACACACACACACACACACACACACACACACACACATACAGGGCATATACACAAACAGGTATACAAGTCGTCACGTCTCAGTCCGTTAACAGTATCGGTTAGAGGGTGGTTGAGCTGCAAATCCGTGGATGCAAAGCCTTATTTATCCTTGTTCCGGAGACAGTCGGGCCCATTCAGCAGACACACAACCTACGCCATTTACCTCCAGTCTATTTCTGTGACATATTTACGCCCACGCATCAGGCTCAGTGACTTTACCTGTTTGGCTAACCTGGATAATTTACACAGGAAGCCTTCAGAAATAAACATTTGCACGCATTATATGTTGCATGCTTGTGTGCGAATGAACACACGCATGCACGCAAGCAAGCAAGCGCACCTAAAGACAGATAAGCACACGCCTCACGCTGCCACACACACACACACACACACACACACACACACACAGAAAGCATTCATAGCAGGCGCTACTGAGGCGGTAATAACATAGTGCTGCTTTTGAGAGGCCAGCCACAGTTCTGTGGGCAGAGAGGGTACAGGAGATGTTATTGCTCTATATGTTTATAACGCTGCCATGGAAAAATAAGAGGCTCGGCCACAGGCATTTCCTCAGTTCCTCCATCCCCAGTCACCTCTCCAGGCCTGTGTGGGAGGGAGGCTGTGTGCATTTAGACGTAGGGCTGAGCAACATGTCACACTTCATAATTTTCAGAAATAGGCATCCTAATTTTTCTCTCTCTGTATAAAACAAAACCTTTTTTTTTTTCTTATTTCTTTGAACACTGCAATATTTGTTGCTTCTACTGTCTCCGCCCCCAGCACCCCTCACTGTTATGGCCTTGAGATGTTGGTTTAGTGTAATGTTTTGTAATGAGAGCTAGGAATCTATCTGTTGCCTGGTTTGACCCCTGCACTGCTCACTACTGCTAGCTTGTATTGTTGTATATACCTAAATATACCTAAAATGTAAGAATCAGGCGTCGAGACGTGTATTTATTAAGGATAAGCGTCGGATGCTTCCCGTCTTGTCCCGGCTCTTATTCCTCTACCGACCACTTCTCAATTATAAACGATCATTTGAAGGATGCAGGAGTATCTGTTGCATCTTTTGCCCGACTGCTGCGGTGTTGACCTTTTGCATCTCTCGCTATAGGTTGCTTGTAGTGTTGGAGATCAAGGGGATGAAGCTTCATCTGTTCTTGTGTGAGAAGCTGTAGATTGCAGCAGAGGCCTCGGAGTACTTTTATTTTTTTGCACAGGAAGTGAAGGCTGCACAACTCATTCCACTGTTGCACTGTTTCAGATGCAGCCGTCCTGTCGTGACTCTGCTCCTCTGAACTCTCTGCTTGCGACCCAAAGGATAATGAGGCCTCGGAGTGGCGAATGTCTGGTCTCGCTGTGGCGGCGGGGGGTTCAAAGGGAACGCTCTTTTTGGTCGCCCCAGAATGAGCCGATATCCCTTCAAGAAGCAGAGCTGCAGCTCCTTGGGTCTCTGATGTGCCATCCAACTTTAAAATGCAGCTTTTGCGAGCTCGGTCTCCTTCAAAGCCTGTTTTCCCTCCCTCAGCCTCTTCTGCCAGCTCCAGCTCCGCTCTGCCGGCCGCCGCCAAGTGATGAGTGGAGTGAAGAGGTTGGGTGGAAACCCTCAGAGGAGCCGGAGCTAATTCACCAGACACGCCGCTATCTCGTAAAAAACCTTAAAACTAGTTATTATTACGGAGTGAAAATACCGAGAACCCGCCACAAACGGGGTATCGCGCCGCCGGTGTTCATTGTCCTGGGTGAGTAATCGGCGTCTCGGTGACTTCGGGGCCTAATGGCTTTTTTGGTAACGACTTTGTTTCTTTAACGGTGCAAACATCATTAACCCCGGCTATTGTTATTGTAATCTCTCTCTGTCAGCAGCCTTGGAGGCAGAGCCCTCGCCCGGCCGAAACAGTTTCCCCATTGTGAGCGAGGAGGGAGGAGGGAGACGGGAGGGAGGAGGGGGGGAGTAAGGGGTGAGGTGGCCGCTTCAACCGCTGCCACCTGAATGGGCATCGGCGCCCAGAAAACCTTACATTTAGGGTGGTCCAACCCGCCATGCCACTGCCTCCCATCTCCAAACCACGTCCTCTTGGCTGTCCTCTTTATGTGGTCCTTGTCACCCCCATCCCTCCCCCAACACCCCTCCCCTCCCCCCTCCCCTCTCCACACAGCCTCTCACAAAAAGCCCCACACAGGACGAACAAAGTTTCACTGGCGCTCATTTGTTGACTTATCTGGACCAGCGTGGCAGCCGCTCTGTGTTTCTTTTTTGCTTTAAACACTTTTTGTTGGATGGAGGGATGGAGGGAGGGAGGGAGGGGGGGAGGGAGGTGTTGGATGGAGGGAGGGAGGTGGCGGCCGTTGTTCCCCCGACTATTTCAGACACAGGAAGAGCCTGTGCCATCTCCTCCACGGCCTGAGCAGGTGCAGAGACGAGGCTCAATGACATCTTTGTACCAAATGGGAGAAGTTTGGGGGTTTAACAGCACCCCTGGCCCGGCCGGCTCCCCCCTCCCTCCCAGCGCCCTCCCCCCTCCGTCTCTCTTTGGGAACTTGAACGTGAGAAGTCGGCGGTGGCCGAGCGGGAAGCCATATATCCTGGAGCGACACAGACACCAAAGGTAGTTAGTTTTCCGCCACCATGGCTGCCTTTCACGCTGGCTGCTCTGGTCGTTTACTGGCTGTTGTAAGTCACAGCGGCCCCGCGGTGCCGCCAAGCCCGGCTCACAACAGAACCTGAGTCTGGTACAGTGACTGTGACTGAAATGCAAAGACCATTGTCTGTTCTCTACTAGGAAACAACGCGCCACAACAGGGAGCTGGTTTGGAATCAAAGCATCTCTGGGATCATTCGTCATGTAGATAATCAGGAAAGGAGGAAATGACATATCAATATATAACTACAGAACTAAATGTCCATTTTGCTCCCCTGAATCTGACTGATAAGAACCTCTACCCAGGTCATGAAAGCTTTTCTAAACATCCGGTGTCAGGTGGGTCTTTCCTGGGAAAAATGCTCTGGTGCACAGGAAGTGATGCGTTTTATGTTGCCATATCTTTCTGTTTGGAATCAACAGAAGAAGAACTGGGTAGTTAGCATGAGCAGCGATAGCCACCGTGGCTGAACAGACAAAGAAAAGAGCGCCACCTACAGGAACTCAAACTCCATCAACAGGAAATCCAAGGAGAAAGACGTCACAGTACTGGACACACTGTTTGATTGACAGGTGATCTCTGGGAAGAGCAGTGAGGAACACCACAGTGAGGAACACCACAGGGAGGGACACCACAGTGAGGAACACCACAGTGAGGAACACTACAGTGAGGAACACCACAGTGAGGAACACCACAGTGAGGAACACCACAGTGAAGAACACCACAGTGAGGAACACCACAGTGAAGAACACCACAGTGAAGAACACCACAGTGAACAACACCACAGGGAGGGACACCACAGTGAGGAACACCACAGTGAGGAACACTACAGTGAGGAACACCACATTGAGGAACACCACAGTGAGGAACACCACAGTGAGGAACACTACAGTGAAGAACACCACAGTGAAGAACACCACAGTGAAGAACACCACAGTGAGGAACACCACAGTGAGGAACACCACAGTGAAGAACACCACAGTGAGGAACACCACAGTGAAGAACACCACAGTGAGGAACACCACAGTGAGGGACACCACAGTGAAGGACACCACAGTGAGGAACACCACAGTGAGGGACACCACAGTGAAGAACACCACAGTGAGGAACACCACAGTGAGGGACACCACAGTGAGGAACACCACAGTGAGGAACACCACAGTGAAGAACACCACAGTGAGGAACACCACAGTGAAGAACACCACAGTGAAGAACACTACAGTGAGGAACACCACAGTGAGGAACACCACAGTGAGGAACACCACAGTGAAGAACACCACAGTGAGGAACACCACAGTGAGGAACACTACAGTGAGGCTGAGAGATGAAGATGGAGACTAGATACTGTAGATCTCCCAGACTTGGACCTGATTTATATTTCAGTGTCTGAATAGTTCAAATTCAGGCAGGTCCATCGTTCACTGCCATGCTGTCATCTTGGACCAAGCCAGCTCAGCCAGGATCGACTCCCATGCCAATACATTACGTCTAATTGGGCAGAGCTGACTACAGGTCAGGAACAGGCCACGGGGACGCAACGTGGAGGTAGTGATGAAAACCGGCATCAGGCTGAAGAACCGACGCTGCTGTTCCTTACATCATGTTTATCAGTGGAGTAGCAGAACCAGAGGAGATCAATCACCTGTCACTGATGACGAGTTCAGTCAGGTTGACAAGCGTTAACTAGTTTAATTCATTCACTTCACTAGAGAACAGGTTTTAACTATCAGTCCACTTTGCACTGATGCAAGTACAACCAGTAGAAACCTCTCACTTGGTCTGACAGAGTTCAGGTGTAGTTATGGAACTGGAGACTCACTTTCATCACGGTTATCATGATTTTCATTTTTAATCAGAAACTGATCAATGATTCAGCTACAATATCTATATAGCAAATCTCCATCCTGTAGCTTTATCCAAACAACAGGAAGTGAAGGGTTTCTCTCAGATACAATGCATGCTGGGAAGTATGCTAGGGAACGCTTGGTGAGACGTTCTTTCAGCTCCTAGTTTTAAGTCACAAGACAGGAACTCTTTTTACAGTGTTCATGTTGAATCCTCCGTCATCATCGTCGTCTTCCTCTTGTTGATGTGCGGTCCCGTCATCCTCGTCCTGCGTAGTGTCACTGTATCCCTGCGCCGGTGCCACCAGGACGAATTCCTCCCTTCCTCTTCCTCACGGGGGTTAAAGTGATTCTGACTCTGAGCCTAATGATCAGCCACGATAAGCCGTCCTCCTCGGCTCCCAAAACTTAAAGAGTATGTGGTTTTATTATTTCTGGAGCCGGTCCCACGGCCCGAGCCCCAGCAGCCCACCCCGGATTTCATGGGGCTCTCAGGCAGTGACCTCAGGAACAATGTGGGGTGCTGTGCTGGTTCTGGGGACCGGGCGAGCCCAGCTGTCCCCACCTGCTAGCAGCTTTACTGGCCTGGCCCCGGGCCCTGAGGCCGGGCCCTACACTGCAAAAAATGTCCAATTTAATCTTGTATTGAGTAAAAGTGATTTTTATTTAACAAAGTCTTGACATGAAGGAGATAATTCACTTGTAACTTCATTCAAAACAACTTGTTTATTGTAAACAAGTGAAATGAACATTCAGGTTTCTTTTCTTTAAAGGAAAACAAGATTTTAGGGCTTAAAATTAGACATTTTTTGCAGTGTAGGCCTGCCTGATCCTCCATGGGGATCCAGCTGGGGTAGGAAGGGCCTCTGAGTGGGGGGGGGCATGTTATGGTGATCATTCACTCAGCTGTCAGTCCACACACACACACACACACACACACACACACATACACACACACACACACACACACACACACACATCGTGGCAATAGTTCAATCAGCTGTCAGTACACACACACACACACACACATGCACACAAACAAAATGCACACACACACACTCACCACACACATGGCATGTAGATCCCATGGTCTTCCCCACCTGCCTCGGCTGCAGCGCGGCTCCACATGTGAACAGTGGTGGATTGTGAGGCAGCGCGGCGCTGGCTCGGGGGCGGCGGGGGATAAACACCCTGTAAGCCCTTAACTAGGCTGGAAGAAAAACAGCACTTAGTGTTCTCCTGCTCCGCCGGGCCGGCCGGGTAGCGAGCAGCCTCGTTCCTTCACCTAGAGCTGCTCTGACATACGTGACGATACGTACATGTGATGCATGCCTAAAGGATAACAGGACAGGCATCAGGGTCCACATGACAGCATGGCGTTTCACTACTGCTGCCTGAGCACTGAAGCACCATAGTGTTGTATTACTGCAGCATGGCAGTACTTTTGCAGTGTAGTACAGCAGTACCACAAAATAACAGTACTGTGAAGTGTTTCCTGTAGAATTCTCCTGTGGATATGGGAGGTCATTTTGGTTGAGAGTTGCTTCCAGGCTGCTCCAGGATCAGTTGCAGTAGGTGTTGATGCTTTTGGACGGATGTTATTTTGATATTTATACCATGATAAATGGAAACGTGTGCTGGAAATGCAATTTTAATTTGGGGGCAGGAAAAGCAATAAAGACATTTGTACAGTCAGATTACAGTCAGGGCATCAGTAGCTAGAAGCTAAACTAGTACTATGTAGTAAAGTACTATGTTTCTGAATTCATCATGTGATGCATTAAAACTGTGAACCGTGATGCTTCCTGTTCTGGCTCGTTGGGCAGCAGAGTTTTTATTGTCTTGATTACAGTCATGGAACATGGAAGGCTGTTAACATGGTCATCTGTGATAACCTGTTTACTGTGGTGACTCTGCTTTATCTTTGTCTCTCAGCCTCACTGTGGTGTTCCTCACTGTGGTGTTCCTCACTGTGGTGTTCCTCACTGTGGTGTTCCTCACTGTGGTGTTCTTCACTGTGGTGTCCCTCACTGTGGTGTTCCTCACTGTGGTGTTCTTCACTGTGGTGTCCCTCACTGTGGTGTTCCTCACTGTGGTGTTATTCACTGTGGTGTTCCTCACTGTGGTGTTCCTCACTGTAGTGTTCCTCACTGTGGTGTCCTTCACTGTGGTGTTCTTCACTGTGGTGTTCCTCACTGTGGTGTTCTTCACTGTGGTGTTCTTCACTGTAGTGTTCCTCACTGTGGTGTTCTTCACTGTAGTGTTCTTCACTGTGGTGTTCTTCACTGTAGTGTTCCTCACTGTAGTGTTCCTCACTGTGGTGTTCCTCATTGTGGTGTTCCTCACTGTGGTGTTCTTCACTGTGGTGTTCCTCATTGTGGTGTCCCTCACTGTAGTGTCCCTCACTGTAGTGTTCCTCACTGTGGTGTTCCTCACCGGAAACAGAAAATGCATCACTTCCTGTGCACCAGAGGGTTTGTCCTACCTGACACTGGGTGGGTTCGAGGTTGGATCACTGTTGTGTTACAGCAAAACAGACTTTTATTTACATGCTGCAGATTATTACTTGAGACGTTCTACACTAAAAACAAACATGACAACTGTTTCTAATCCATACATGAGCAATAGTTTATTCTGAAACTTCCTGTTCAAAAATAATAAACTGTGCCGAGAAAAGTCACCGCCATCCGCCGGGCGATGTGAAACGACTCAAGCAGTGCCGTCTCCTCTCATCTCCTCTCACTGCTCACGTCTCTTTTTGTTGTTGTCTTGGAACAAGGCCCCGAACAGGACGGCCCCCAGCGCTACGGTAGCTAGCAACCCGGCCCCCACCACCACAGCGTCCTTCACTTCCTGAACCTGCAGGAGACACGAATGACAAGAGTGACAGGCTGAGGGGTAAAGGTACATTCCTGAAATTATTTACCCATCTACATTTTGATTGGATCCATTTACGTTCCAGAAGAGTCATTATTAATTAAAACTGTACTGCCTCAGTATTCATGTAACACCCATGTAGTCCTGTACTGACCCACATAGTGTATCCAAAGCTCAGATGATGAATTTCACAGTGAAAAAAAAATGTCCGATAAATCACGATGTAAACAAAGCCGGTAATTGGGCGACAGTGAGTCAGCAGGGGGCGCCATCCTGCAACCACAGACTGAAAAAGTGTACATAGCAGGAAAATAAAATCAACCTAATCAATGGTTATCAACTTTCAGGCAGTGAAAAATCAAAACCAGTTCAATTTTTGCTAAATCGGTCAATATAGCATCCTCTGATTTGGCACCATGTCCTTGTTGCTGTAAAATGTCTTATCCGCTACATCACGGTGAAGGAGGCAGATGTGTGCAGTGGTTTGGTTAAACAGTGTTAGTGTCTGAAAATAACCAATCAGCTTGGTTATCATCCTCTGGTGTTTGAGGTAGCGCTGATCACAATCCATCCAACATCTGCTGCTATCAGCCACAACAGATTGGATCTGTGAAAGAGACATTTCCCTCTGCTTATCACTTTGATTGATAAGGGAATTTCCCACCGCTGTTATGTTCTGTTAAACTTTATATGATGAGTTGAGACGTGTTTCTTTACAGCTAAAGGACTTCTATTTATGTTCATGTCTTTCGGTTAGACAATTAAAAAAAAGAAAAAAAAAGATGGAAAGGTGGATTCTATGAGGCAAATTTTCTCTGTGAAACCGAGTATCTGACAATAAATAAAATAAAATATAATAAAATGATGAAAACTTTATTCTTTAAAAAATTAAAATGTGCCATTCAATATTTTATTTTATTTTTTATCGATTTTACGATCACCATATTAATATTATATACACAAAATCACCACTGTGAATGAACAAAGCAGAAACTATAAACAAAATTATAAAATAAAAAAAAATAAAACCAAACTACTGCCCATAGTAAGAAACTGTCTTTTCTCTCTTCACATTGACAGAATTCCCCCTTCAGGGATGTTTTGTTAAATGCTAAATAAATGCTTTAACTCATTGACATCAACGGTAAACGTCTACGCCCATACCAGACCGTGAATTTGGAGTCGTCATGACTACCTACCTGGCGAGACTCCGCCTTGCCGTATCGTAGCTCCGTGACAAAGTGCTCACAGTTGCGCGTGGCGACACAGTAGGGCTGGACCTGGTCCACCATCCAGCAGGCATCCCTCACGATGAGGTGAGGCTCCCGAGGCTGGAGCTCCTCATCCAGCAGGTTGTTGACATGGTAACGGTCGGGGCCAACCACCGTCCAGAGCTTCTCACGCCTCACCTGCGCCGTGTTGCTGTCCAGCAACAACAACAAGTTGTCGAGAAGCCCTGAATCCTCACCTGTGTGTGAGAAAGATAGAGAGAGAGAAGGAAGGGGGGAGAGAGAGGGAGGACAGACAAGGAGTTAGAAGAGAGACATAAAAAGGGGGGAGATGAAGTAAGAAAGGCAAGGGGTGAGACAGGAAGTAGCTAATGTCATTTAACCTGTTGCCTCACCAAGTTATCTGGGTTAGCTAGTTAGCATAGTGGACCCTCCTGGATAACGAAGACCATGGTTATGAAAGAATAGAAAAAGAAGTCATTCCCATTTCTATTCTTTATTTATATTTTCAGTTTCTTCTTTGCCAGTTAGCTAACTGTTTGTTTGGCTCCGCCCACTTACGAGATTATTTCTGCCTGTTGTGTAATGTTTGTGTGACTGAAACTCGTTGCTGCGTTGTGGTCCGGTCCACTGGGTGTGTTGTGTTTGCCTTATATTTTAGTACCACCCGACACCTTTCAACACTTGGCACTGCAAATAAATAATTGCTTCTAAATTTAACCGAGTTAAAAAGGTTAATAGAAAATAAAGCGACCCGTTGTGCTTCACTAAAAGCTGATCTAAACGTAGTCCTGACCATTTTAACATTGCATCATAAATGGATACCATGAATCCACCATATCTGAGTTCATCAAGTCTCCATTTGATTTTCAGAAGTAGCAAATGAACTGCAGTGTCCAGATTTAGAGTTGATTGAATAGAAAATGAAATAATGACTCCTGCACTGCAAAAATTGAATTTTTGAATTGCAAAAAAAAAAAAAATTGACTAAAAACACATTCTTGTTCACAGCTGTGGGAATAGTGACATGTAGAGGGAATAGAGTGCCTTGCTCATGGAAACCTCAACAGATTCTCCACCCCGCTGCCCCAAAGATCTCAGGAGAACAAGTAAATAAAATCAAGCCCCAGAAGCAACAATGAATGAAAGGGAGGTGGGAGGTGTGTGGTGGACTCACCGGGTGGTATCATGTGAACAACCTCATTGTCTCCGATGTAGACGGCCCAGTGCTGGTAGGCCCCGCGGGAGATCTGGATCAGGTCCCCCGGCTTCGGCTCCTTGTCAAACTAGAAAGGAACATGAAGACATGCCGTCAGTGACAGACGACAAGGCTGTAGATGTGCACAGCTCAGCTCAGGTGCTGGTTAAAGGAGGAGTTATTATCTGTATACTGGTGGAAGTCTTCCACACGACAATGACACATGATGCTTATGCTCTTAAGAAGCAGTTCATATATGAGAGCAAAGAGGAAAAGATGAGGTGAAGAGCAGAAAAGGTTGTGCAGAGACAGAGTCCTTCATGACCTTATGTAATGCAATGCAAAGTGATGCAACTTATCTGGGCGTGAATCATAAAGCACTCAAACAGTTTACTTGGAAATGAAACTCGCACAAGAGCAGAGCAGTAACACGCACCGATACCATGCAAAATAGTTTCAAGCTGAAATTTGTTCAGTCTTGTATTTTTATGTCCTTTATGTTTTGTTGTATTATTTGTTTTATTCTTGTTTGTATCCTAGTCTCTGCTATCTTTATCTTCATCTTCCCCACAAGGATTATTATGGAGATACTTTTTATTTATAAGGAGTTTTTAAATGGATGATTATTCCATAAAAGCACCTGAGAAAAAAAACATCTCACCATTTCTAATATCCACCAGTCACAAAGTGGCTTCTTAAAATGTTTTTTCCACATAAAATGTTTCATTACAATCATCATCAAGGAGCCTGAGTGGAGATGCTCGGTACGTCTGGAGCACCTGAACTGCCTGTAGTATTCATTTGACTTGATAACGCATTGCACCACAGAATACTGCAACCTCAGAGTGACATGACAATAAAACATCCCTCCTACATCGTGCGGTAGTCAGGTAGTTCTACACTTACAAAGAAGAAAACCTTTGATGAGCACGTTGAAGGTTAACAGCAGCAGTTCTACTAACTGAACCGTGATGACTCCAGGCAGCTCAGCGGGAGAAAGCACTCACCAGTGTCGGGGCCATGTCTGGACGTGGTGATGGATCCGGGCAGAATGGCAGCGACCTGTCAACAGCCAATGCACCACTAATGAAAACCGAAACATAACTCTCCAGCAGCCTGGTCACATGACCAGGTGATAAACTGGAGAGACACAAACAAACACTGGGAAATCATTAACTACAGTCGGTTCATGTACCAGGGGCAGAATATGGACCAAGATAACAACGCCACTGATACTAATCCCGCCCCAACAGTGACCGGTCAGCCCTTGCAGGCTGCCCCCGACTGCGTCCTCCGCGGATCTCGGCTGGACGCCGCGGCAGGAGACGGCCCGCTCCCGCTCCGTCTCTCCCGTTGCTGCTGGCTCGCGCTCTCCGCCACAGACAGCCGACCGGATCCACTCCATCCCTGTCGGCTCCTCAGTCACACTGTCTCTCACCCTGACGCCCACTCGCTCACCCATCCACACAGGTTAAAAAGACCCCAGCCGCAATCGAGCTCAACTGGCTGGGCTGGTACCCAGGGAAGAGGCAGTCCACCGACTCACCTCTCTCCTGGATCCAATTAAGAATAGAAGAAGATTATAGAAGAAGAAGAACAGAATATGAATATATATCAGAATAAATATAAATAATATAAATAATCTAAATCAGAATAAAACAACATACTGACACTCATGGTGAAGGGACAGCAGGACAGACAGTAGACTATACACAGTCAGGCTGACCTCAGACGGTCAGAGATGGATGGGCTGCTTAATGAAACCTCCAGGAGTAAATCAGTTCATCAATGAGACGGCTGACAACGAAACGCTCAAGGACAAGGAGGTCAGCGGTCGTATCCATAGTGGTGGGAATGAACCAGCTAATCCATGAGGTATGTTGTAACACTATTGAAACCAAGGTCAAGGCCAAGGTCGACGCCCAGGAGCATCGGGCTGTTAAAGGACGACACTGACCTCTTGGGAGTTTGGCCCATCGGTCACCTGATTCAGTATCTGATGACAGGATGGTACCAGAATCATCTCTGCTCTCTCTGGTGCTCATGCTAACGCTTTAGCAGACAGCATGTTTTTATTCTACGGTCTGCAGATTCATAACCTCTGATAACAAATCTCAGTTTTCATCAGTAGTGAAGTCACTTCCTGTGTAAACAAGTTATGCTCAAGTCTTGTTAGAAGGAAGATCCATTGAAACGTTCAATCTTTTTGTTTTCCCAATCCTCTAACAAGCCTGGCCGGTTTCAGACGCGTCATAAAATAAATTCTCATTTTCTCACTTTCAGGATACCGCTAATGCAAAACTGTCTTTACTCTCTTGTAATAAAAACAACACAGATGTATCAATTTCAGCGCTTTTATTTTCAGAATGACGATGGAAGACAGGATTGTTCCAATGATTTGAGTAAACCTGCCGGCGGGTGCAACAGCGGGAAGAATACAAACATGAAGCAACTAAATTAGACCATTATTTCATTATGAACCGTCGGGCAGCAGGTGGACGACCACCCAGGGAGGATGCAGGTTCATGCCCCGTGAAGCCCCTCCCAGCTCCAGAGGTGCTGCTCTGTAGCTGACCCTGATCAATAAAGAAACACATTATCATCATTATTGTTCACTTCTGCTTTTCTGCAATAAAAACAAGTCATTTCTTTATTGTGGTTAAATGATTTAGATTGCATCTAGTCACACTCAAGTCCTCCGTCAACCTCAACCAACCTCAATGAAGAATATATCAAGTCAAAAATCAAGCATTGGCACGTATCGGGTGAATATCTTCAATATTTTAAGCTGTTATTTTCTGCTTTTGTAACTTATGGCAGGTGGGAAAGTACAACCTACATTACTACCAATATGACGAGAGAAGCATCATTTCAAGGTCCTAAAAATCTAGTGCACAGGTGAAATAGTGAAAGTGGCAGGTGTATCTTGGGATTCTCCAGCCACTACGACCTGGAAACAAAAAGAAAGAAGAGAGTTTCCTTCGTTGCTTACGGGAAAGCGTCCAAGCCGGGAGACCTGGAAGTCGCCCTCCCCAAAAACAGGAAGCCCTCAGTCAGGGATCCCGCCGGCCTTTTAGCTCCGCCGTTCCCTTCCCAGGATGTTTGGAGAAATTCCCCCCACTTTGATCAATGCTGCTGTGCTCTTTATTAAATACAGCTGTAATACAGTGCGTCCTGCACCTCGGCCAAGAAGGGATTTTTTTTTCTCCTCTGGATTTTCTATTCGCTGTTCTGCTCTCTCCTGGTTGTCTTCACCTCATTGACAGCGGACAGAAGCCAGAAGAGGGATTTGACACCAAACATTCATCTCTCTTCCTGTCTGTCAGCGCCGCCTTTTACCACAGCACCTGTTGGACCGCCACAAGCTCTCATATGGCGTTACCTGCCCCCTGGTCACACATGCTCTCTCTCTCTCTCTCTCTCTCTCGCTCTCCCTCTCTCTCTCTCTCTCTCTCTCTCTCTCTCTTTCAGGGGTGGTAAAGAGTACAAAAATATCCTCCTGGAGTAGAAGTACGTTCAAGAAGAATTAAAATTACCAGCGTACTTAAAGTTAAAAAACAGACATTGTTCCATACAGCACTGTGCAGAAGCGAAGAGCCTTTCAAAAATGATGAAATGAAAAGTTTCTAAATATAAAATAAATACTATAAAGAGCAGTAATGTAAAACACTGATGCAGAAAACAAAAATAAACATCTGAAACCAAATTTATATAAGAAATCTATTGTGCACAGTGCTGTACATGCTGTGTAATGCAAAACGATGAGTTCAATATGTGGAGTTATATAATATTCTACTATATTGAGTTTTCTAAAGATACGATTCTCAAATTTGTGTCATTATTCCATCTGTGATTAAAAAAACAAACAACCATAAAATGCACATCCATCACTCAACAACGTTAGCCCATCTAGCTAGCTAACAAGGCTAGCCAACTAGCTAGCAACAACCAGGCACCTTCTACATTCGGTGGAGGTCAATAAGCTGATTTACTGTTGTAGTGAACTAAACATTACAGTCACATGCTGGGCAGGTTGGAGGCAGAAGAACATTACGCTCAGTAATGGATTTGATTTAAAATGTAGCGTAAGTCAAAACTTAGGTAAAAGTACAATTATTATTATTATATTAAGTACACCGTTAAGTATAATATTAGTATTATATTAAGTACACAACAAAGCTACTTGATTACAGCAATGGGAGTAAATGTAATCTGTTACTTTGTTACTATTTTTCTTCCTCCATCCATCAGAGTCAGTTTATGAACCCTCACCCCCCCCTCCCTCTCTCTCTTTCTCTCTCTCTCTCACCTGCCTCACATCTTTTTATTCCTGCCACCCCCCCAAGACCACCCCTCTCTCACCCTTTCACTTTTGACCTCTGACCTCTCACAGCCCGGCCAGGAATGCAGCGTGTGTGTGTGTGTGTGTGTGTGTGTGTGTGTTTAATCAGAGCCAGAGGCAGAAAGCAGGCCTCTCATCCCATCCTGGTCTTAATGCCTACCCTCTCATTCTCCCTAATCCCCGTCCTCTGAGTGCCGTCTCTCCTCTCCTCGTGTGACTGAAGAGCAGCGGTAAAACCCTCGGTAAGCTTCGAGCGGCCCTCCTCCTCCTCCTCCTCCTCCTCCTCCTCCTCTTCCTCGGTGGATGCCTCCAGTTGAACCTCCTCCTCCGCGGTGTGTCCCACTTGGGTTCAGGCCGTGTCAGATGTTGGTCTTTGATATGGTGATGCCGCTCTCCTTTTTCATGTCTTTATTGACTGGCAGCCCTGCCGTCCTGCTTAGTCAGTGATTCATACCCTTAGAAGAAGAATCGCTTCTGCATGTGCAGGAATTCGTCTTGCTGACATGGGTGTGGTGGGTTACTGACAGAGACAGACGTTCACAGTGCATGGTGCAAAGACAACTGGACCTCACAGAGCAGGACATGCAGTAGACAGACTAGATGTCACTCCACAAAGTTTCATTCCTTGGTTGATAAAATAAAAGCACTTTCAACAACAACAGATCCTCTATTTTTAAGATTGAATGGTGAATTTATTTGTCCAAAATGGACGTGTAGCATGATTTGCTGCGTGTCTCAGACATCAGATTAAACCCTAAAATCTCAGTTTTACAGCAGAACAAGCCCCGCCGGAGCCTCCTCCTGCGCCCATACCCAACCACAAGGAGGCCGTAAATCATGCCGGCTGTTTGGCTGGAGTGGAGGACCATCCTACAGTGGTTAATTAAACCCAGATCAATCTTTTTTTTTACGCTGCGTCTCCAGAAAACAGTCCCACGGTACCCTCTTCGAGCCGAGGGGAGGGGGGAACGACGACGGTGAGGGCCACGGTGTTTGCTCAGGGATAGAAAAGAGCCTGCCACTCATATTTGTACAGAGGACAAAAAGCCCAGCGGGCTCTCTGGCACCGTATGAAAGACGTGTTTTCACAGCGCGTACAGCAAATACAACTGGGGTTTTTTTTTCTTTCACAAAAAGCCATCGCCAAATTTCAGGAAAATTAGTTTTGTGCCAGTTGCCATGGTGATCGGTCAGAGCAGCAGGCGGAGGATAGTCGGTGGCGTTGGGGGATGGAGGGGGGGGGCAGAGTTCACTTCTGAGTTAACGAACAGGACACCTTATTACTGTAGCGCTGGTGTACAAACACGTTTTAGCGACCAAGAGAACAAGAAGAGACTCAACGCTAACTAGCTGGGTACCGATGTAGCTGATCAAGGATGTGCTTCAACTCCTCCTGCTTGGATTAACCCTGCATCTCCCTCACACTGACAAAGCCGTCACCCCCGACCACTCCTTGTAACGCCCGATGCCGAAAGATGCCGAACTCCTCCTGCAGATGGCGCCAAAGTGCAGCGAGCGAGCGTGAAGCGTAAAGAAGTAAGGGGGTTGGACGACAGCTCCATGTCTGTGTTTCAGCTCGTCCATCCCTCTGGATTCCTCCCTGCCAAGGATCTTCATGAGGCGAGGCATGTGAAGAGGAGAGAGGCTGTGATGCCAGCTAGAGCTGTCATCTCCATAACTCAGATGACATGCCAACGGGCCGGCGAGCCCAGCCAGCGACACTCAGGGAGGAATGTGAAAAGGGTTCCTCGTCCCCCATGAGGACTTCCTGCTCTGGGCCAATCAGCCGCAGCAACCCCAAACATACTGTACCGACAGCCCCGGGAACTCAGCTGACCCTGAATGCAACTTTGACCGCTTTCCAGAGACTTGAACTGGTGTTTGTGTGATGCTGTGTGTGGGTTTCTGCGTGTGTGTGTGTGTGTGTGTGTGTGTGTGTGTGTGTGTGTGTGGAGCATCCCAGAGACATTCACAATAAAAGCTCCTGAGCAGATGATAGACGGAGAGCAGGACTTCGGTCAATGTTCCACCAAGGTGACATTTATTGTTCCTGTTATCAATTATTACCAGGCAATATTTAACACTAATCAGTCCTATTGATCTCAGTATTCTCAGTCACAGTACATTTCAAATGATGAACTGAAGAACTGAAATCAAACTCAGTGATTAAACCAAATACAATCAAGTAATCAACGTATGTTTGTGCTGGAAACGAGACGAAGCAAAGAAAAGAAAAGAAAACTGACAGTGAGAACAACGAGGATGTTATTGAACCTTTCACTACTTTCACATTACATAAATATCAATCAATACTTCTACACATCCACTGATGGAAACCAGAGCTCTGCAGACATGGTGCTGCTAAATGACCGGGTTAAGATGAAGTTTATTTATGTGCACATAGAAAAGTCATACGATGAAAAGAAAGAAAGAGGAGAAATATCTAAATAAAGTGAAATTTCAAAATAAAGCGAAGTAAAAAACAAGGGACTCTCGGACTAAATACACCAGTTACTACTTTGACACATCCTTGATAGAAACTGTTCCCAGAGCTGTGCAGAGATGGAGGGTTACTGGATGTTTTATCTCGATAAGATAAGAAATGTGGCAGTGAGTCACTCTCGTATCCATTACCTCTCTTACTCAACGGTAAGCCGGTATCTACCCACAATGCCCTGTTGTTTGGCAAACCTGCTCTTCTGACGCACCGGCTCTGTGCGGGCTCTGACAGAACGGGCCTTCACACCTCCGAGAGCCGTCGGCTGACTTCGGGCTGCCGGGCCGACGCGTCTCGACGTCGCTTTGCGTAACAACCTCGCCACGGATGATGGATTACTTAATTGAACAGGGTTTGGTTACAGATCCTTTTCTCTGTCCATTAAAGGCTTGGCCCGGCGCTCTGCCTTGTCCCTCGCGATGAATGGCCGCGGTCTGGGCCGGACCCCGCGGTGGGCGTGCCTTTGTTGCCCTGACGGATGGCTTGGGGTTGCTGAACGGGCTCCAGGAGATCGTTACTGACTTGATCTGACAGCGGCGGTGACTGCCAGCGTCCCGGGGCCCTCGCTGCCAACACAGACAGCTGCAGAGAGCACACTGACCCCCCCCCCTCCCTCATAACTCATATCAGCCACTGCAAGGACTTGGATTCATTGCTCAAATTAGTTACTGCTGTAGACGTGCCCTTGGGAAAGGCAGGTACCCTCCAGTCCCTCCAGTGGAAACCAGTAGGAGACTGTGGTTGTACTGGGCAGCTCCCAGGGGTGAATGTGTTGAGGAAGAGCAAACCTTCCCTGGACGGATAAAGGTTGAAAGTATCTGATACGGCAATCACACCAAGAGAAGTTAAAGCTAAATGAGAGTGTTTAGAGGGGAGGGAGTGAAGGGAGTGGGTGGTGCTGCTGGGCTGCGGTGGTTTGGTGGGAGTTTGGGCAGAGAGGAGGTGACCATATTGGCCGACGCTGCAGGTTTTAATTGCCTGCCTGTTTCCAGGAGCACAAGAGTTGAGGCTGTTTTATTTGTTGCTGCACAATAAAGCTCTGTTCGGAGTTTATCTCTGGAAAACAAGAGCTAGCCTTTGTGCGCGGAGGTCACCCAGGAGTGTGTGAGGTTTTTCTCGCTCTGTGATGAAGGTCGCTAACTGCCCTCACCTCCCACATCCTTTGTGTATTTTGGAAGTGCTACAAAAAACTGTGGCTATCTTCTCTCTCCGTTTCCCTTTTATGAGCTCCTGGTATCTGGTCCGCCTCCAACCGGGATCAACATTTTTTCCGGAGCACAGAGCTGCTGTTCTGTTTCTGTTGTGGCTCTAATTAATGAGTCCTGCTCTCAGCAAGAAACCAAATCTAATTGCCCAAAAAAGTTTTTTTAAATAGGCGTAAAAACCATAAAGTTAAACATCCCCGTCAGTCGTCTCACAGGTGAACTGCTGCGCTCCGTTAATTAGACGGCGTCGGCGAAACGCGCGGCGAGGGCCGTCAGCGCCTCGGCACGCTGGCACGAAAATAGTTCAAATACATATCAACTGGGAGGAGAAGGGACCGCTCCTCTCCTCGCTTCCCGCGGCAAAGCGAGGAGAGACGAAAGCCAGATTGTCCCACAGCGCTGACCTAGCCTGAACTCCTCACGTCACACAGGCTGATTCCGTTAAATGCCTCGTGCCCAGCAGGCGAGAAAAGCCCCCGAAACGGCAAACACACTCCTCATACATTTCTCCGTTCGTGTAGCTGGATGCTTAATGAGCCGATGCAGGTTAAGATTCAGGTTAAGTGCCAAATGCATTACAGCAGCGGGGGGCGGTGGGGGGGACGACCGGAGACGCCGACCCTCCGTTCATTAGCCGCTAACGGAGACAGTAGACAGTCCAGAGATAGCGCCCCCCCCCCACCTTGTCTTCAGCTGTGATGTGCTCGTTCTTTCATCTCCGGTCTGTATCGGTGTCTGAGTCCTCTGAGAGACGAGCCTGTTGGTTAAATAAATCTGATTTGAGTTTCAGCCGAGCGACTGCGAGTTTAAAAAAACAGCCAGACGAGAAGTCAATCAGACAACCTGAGGGGGAAAACCTCACGGAGTGGCAGAGCTCCGCGGCCCCGTCGGCTTCTTCTCTTTTACAAGCTTTAAGGTGTCTGTGACAGAAAGCAGACGTGCGTCACTGAGACCCAGTCGCTTGCAACACTGTGCTGTTATGAGCATCACCGCTGCACCCTGGGAAAAAAACAAAACCGGGGGGACCTTTTGATATTCAAACCACATCAGTTTTACAGCGACGCTCGCTCTCTTTCTTGCCTCCGCTGTGAATCGCAGTTCAGGAGGACAAACTTTTCACGGCGTCATGAAAGAGGAGAAGGGAGGTTTCTGCGCTCACCTGCAGGCAGAAACTTCCACGTTGCCCAAGGACACTTTCAGTTTGAGCCGAGTCAAGAGCACGCCATGCCAGACGAGACCGAACTTTATTGAGCCTGACAGAAGAGAACGTGGCTGTAAGAGTAATCCGACGGGGCTCGATAACAAACGAGGCGACTGTCTGTATGTTTTAGGATTCATCATGGCAACAGAATGTAAAGCCCGAGGGCCAATTCAGGGCCCCGTCCGTCCCCTTCCTCCCGCCCCCTTTCCCACTGCAGTATTGAGCACCTGTCTCGTCATAACCACAACAGTGCACGATAGCCCGTTAATCCACCGCGGCCACGTACAGAACAGTTGCGTGCGTTAGTGTAAACATTACATCTGGCCGGCAGCCATACCATCCTGCAGCTCGCGGGTCCAACAGCTGAGGCCGGACAGGGGCCAAGCTGAGGCCGATCTCCGGGGGGGAGATCTCAGAACGAGGCTGGGGTAGCTGTCGGACAAATCAATCAAAGTTCCTCTGCTGGTTCATGTGTTTGTAAAGCTCGTTTACCCCCTGCCAGGTGGAATGCCATCGCTCAGCGGGCTGTGATGGGTTGTTGGAGGAGACGGTGGACCAGGAAACGTTGATTTGACAAACGCTCTGATCGTGACGCATTCGCCTCTGGATCACATGACAGAGTGAAGGGCCCCTAGAGCGAGGGCCCCTAGAGCGAGGGCCCCTAGAGCGAGGCCCCCTAGAGCGAGGGGCCCTAGAGCGAGGGCTCCTAGAGCGAGGGCCCCTAGAGCGAGGGCCCCTAGAGCGAGGGCTCCGAGAGCGAGGGCCCCTAGAGCGAGGGCCCCTTAGAGAAGCTCTTCTAACCGGTTTATTTAAAGGATTAGAAATACACCAAAATGTGTGAAGAGTTTATTTTGTTGTCCGCTGCTCTCAGGCAAACCCTGAAATAATAATAAAAACAATAATAATAATAATAATAATAATAATAATAATAATAAAAACAATAATAATAATAATAATAATAATAAATATGTTTATTATACATATGTTCAGTGCAGGGTTATTATAGTTATATAGGGATTTTTCATTAGCTTTTATTTTTATATAATTATATAATATATAATTTTAGTTTCAGTCGGTGTGGGTTTGGTAGTTTAATTCAGTTTTTATATTTCACAAATGTTTAGTTTTATTTTAGTTTTATTTTAGTTCTAGTATCTTTGGTAGGGGTGGTATTTATTTATGATATATAATGTAAGTTTTGTAAAGGTTTGCAACAGGTATTGTGCGATAATAAATCATAATCTTTTTTAAATGTATTTACTTGAATTTTTCAATTAGCGTTAAGAAACATTTCACTTATATATTTTAATGTTATTTGTATTCATTTTTTAATTCGACAAGATTTAGTTTTAGATCAGTTTTAGTTTTTTCACAAAGTCTCTTTTTTATTTTTATGTTTTTTCACCGTAGTTTCAGTTTGCGATAATAACCTTGGTGCAGTGCCAGAAACTTCAGGCAGTCGGCAAAAAATATCTGAGAGTCATTTTATACTTCTGTGTGATTGACGGACGCTATCTGCATTGACTAGATCCACTAAGCCCCGCCCATCCGGTCCTCCATGCACGTTCAAACAAACGCTCAGAATTATTTGCAGCTTGTATTCAATCTGGGGCGCATTCATCTTCTGGACCTGCTTTGTCCCCGTCACACAGGAAAAGGACTACAAATTAAAAGCGTGTCCCGTCGCCCCCCCCCCCCCCGCACTAGATTGTGTAGATAATAATAAAGATTTAATAGGTGAGGGGGGGCAGTGTGGCAGTGGCGGCCATACATCTCCTCCTCTCTCTCAGCCCAAACAAAGCGTGCTCTCTGGGTACAGCGAGGCGAGGGCTGTCTCCAGGAATAGCCTGATTCTGGCATCGCTCAAGGCCTTATAAAGCCAGGTACCGGCTCCGGATGCCAGGGATCGAGCTGTCTCAGAGCCGGGACGCCAGAGAGGAGCTGAGATACTGCAGGGTTTCTTTAGTCCTCACAGCCAAGCCATGTTTCTCTCCTCTCTACCCTCTCACACACTGACAGGAAGCTCTGTGATAGATCAGGACTCATCCTCGTCTTTTCACACAGTGTCACCGAGTTGGATGTCCTTTGTTGCTCTGTGAAGTGGAGAGGGACGCTAGAAATAAATCTAACGTGACTTGAGTCATTGGTTTCACCGGTGTTGCGTATCAAAAGAGAAACCCGGTGCACATACAGCATATTGAAGCTGCACTTCTGCGGCCCCAAGTGGCAGCAGACACACTTACTGTCTGTTTGAAGGACTTCACTACCCAGAAATCATGTAATGTGATGTCAATGAACCTGAATGTCTTCTTCTCAGTGTCTGGTGGGGTGGACGTTGGCTTGCTGCTGAGACACTTTTGTATTTCGCTCTTAAATTTTGATTCAGCTCTTCCTGTGCGGTGAAAAGATTTCCCGCCATTTAGTGACCATACTGACACCACAATTTAATTCGGGCAAACAGGATGAATCTACATCATCTCAGTCGGTGGGGATTGGACGTATTCACGTTTTTGCACAATTATCATCCCACCTCTGTTTTATACTCTTAATAAATGGTATTATTATATTTAAAGGAGAATGGAGTCGACACCCTTACTATTGTCCTGTTTTAAGACAGGAAAGCCTGAGCAGAGGAATTTATTTATTTCTATCGAAGCATGTCGGAAGCTCTTGTACATCTTTTTAACGTTCCGGTTTCAACTGTCAACAAAAACAAGAACAGCTCCTCCCGGCTGAAGTCCTGTTATCTCCGTGAGACCGGTCACATTTCCACAACGGCTCTTAGACGCCTACCTGGACCAGGAACTGAGTCTGATTTGAAGAGAAGAAGGTCAGAGTGACCTCATTGGTGTGTGTGTGTGTGTGTGTGTGTGTGTGATCTATAGTATGTGGGAGCAGGGTGTTTAGTGCTGCCAGGTTTCCTGCTCCAGGGCTCTGTATCTCTGTTTCTCCCACGCACTGCCTGAGGTGTAAATCACCTTCTGAAGGTCTGTACAGTTCTTCTTCTACCCTCTGCCTCTCTATACTCTTCATATAGACAAAGAAAACAAGTCTAGAAGTAACATAACATAACATAACATAACATAACATAACATACAACACAACCCTAACCCTAACATAACACTTAGCGTACAGTGAGCCAGCCATTATTGCAAAATAAGTTCCAACGGTGTAAATTCAAACCGCGACGCAACACAAAATATTTCAACCACGAGAGGCTAGCATTACCATTAAAACAATTTATTAACAACATGAGAGAATGAGCAGAGGTTTGGCGTAGACTCCAAGAGGTATCCAGTTTTAGGGTGAAGCTCCCCAGGGGCAGGTAGGAGACAGGAGAACCCCCCGGGCTGAAGATCTAACCCTTCTGGATATCTGATGGAGCCGTGATGCTGGTGGTGGAGGGGGGAGGAGGTGGTGCGTCAGACTGGTGTGGAAATGACAGAAACATGGAAGCAGCTGAGGAGGTACAAATAGAAGGAAATGGTTGGTGATTGGTTTCTGCAGAGGGAGGAAGGGGAGGAGAAAGGAGCATGGGCTACAGTGATTGGACGATGCGGAGCTGGGGGCGTGTCTGGCTCCAGCTGACAGAATTATGAATGAAGGAGGAGGAAGCCTTCTGAATGGACTGACGCCAAGCTCTTTAACTTATTTTATTACAAGCTTCCGCCAAACAAAAGGTTCATCAGAACTGTAACCATAGAAACGCCTGTAGCTATCATAGCAACGTTAACACATCTAGTAATATTGCTGTTCTAACCATCAATCAAAAGTTTTGCTCTCTTCAAATAAATGAAAAGTTAAATCAACTTTAATAGCAGCGTGTTTGCAGGAGGTGGGTTGAGGGTAAAACCTGGTCTGGAACCAGTTCTAATGGAGACACAAGAGCTGTTTAACTTATGAATGCTGACCGCTGTTGTAGGACAAGGTAAGTAAAACTTTCATCACCTCACACCGAGTTAAACTGAAGCGCTATGAGTTTAATTGTGAGCATATTGCATGTGAGAGAAAGAGGGAGAGAGGGGGAGAGAGGGGGGAGAGGGGGGGAGTAATTCCTCTGAGTCTGACAGATTGTAATTACTGCATTGTCACAGACAGAAATAGGGTGTATGGACGTTGTTTAAATGGCCTTTTAATAGCACAGAGGGTGCTTAGTGATCTCTAATCATTTGTGGCGGCGGTGGGTGTAATTTGGTTCCTTAATCAGATCTGGTTAGCGGTCCGGCGGTAGCGGTGATTTATATTGATTGTCAGACTCTCAACTCAAATGCTGGAAGTTAATTAAGCGATAAACGAGGAAACAAATGAACGAGGTCCAAACGTTGAGGTTGTTGTACCGGGACCTCCTGGCAAACCAACACACACACACTGCAACCTGTGATGCTCACATAGTAACTTACAGGCATCAAATACATGGATGTGTGTGGGTATGTGCACTGTGTATGTTCATGTATTTGAACCTATGTGATGCTCATTGACTGAGACTATAACTTGGACTTATATCAGTGTATATATGTGTATATGTATTTAATTCAGTACATTGTTGTCTGTAGTCATTGTTAAAGTTATATAAGCTCCTCCTGTGGCTCGGTCTCTCTTGAGAAAGAACTTTTTTAATTTCAATGGAACTAGGTGGTTAAATAAAGGTTAAATAAATGGGAAAAAATTCATAATGTAATTTTGAATTTTGTTGAATGCTAGAAAATCAGTAGTTGTCTTGTTGAACAAGAACTGGGCTGACACACAGGGAACACAAAATGTGCAAAAAAAACCTTCATTTATAAATTTGAATTGACATTTATAACAAGACTGGTTAAAATCGCAGGACTGACTGGGGAAAGTGAACGAGTGCCCTTGAGCAAGGCACTTGGTATTCAGCTGCTCCGCCCTCAACGGTGGAAAGCTGGGCAGCTCTCCGGTGTGAACGTGTAGAACTGGGTGTTGATGAAAAAGTGCCTGTGTGCTCTGCAAACCATCCCTGGAATAATAATGGCAACAAAAACGCTCCTCTTTTCTACAGCAGCTTTACTGAACTATTTTACAAATGTCACAATCGGTGCCTAGAGTCTGATATTTCCCCCAGTCAGTTAATACATCATGGATACTCTAAGAGGACAAGTAGATTATATATGTTAGGATATCAACACACTGCAGATTGGCACCGACGCTTACCTTGCAGGGTCTGACTGACATTTAGACACAATTAAATGGCCTGAAGGAAGAAAATGGGAAAGCAACGGTGCCATTATCTCCAAAACCTCTGAGAGAGAAATAGAGATGTTAGGATGATAGAGAGAGAGAGAGAGAGAGAGAGAGAGAGAGAGAGATACTTGGTGTGTATTGTGTGTATAAGACTGTAACTGTGTGTGTGTGTGTGTGTGTGTGTGTGTGTGTGTGTGTGCGACCTAACCCCAGCCCTCTATTTCCTCACAAGGATGGAAAGGTGAGAAAGTGAGTACATGTCGCCCCTCCTCACTCCTGAAAGTGATGGGTTTAGGGTTAGATTGAGATTAGGATTAGGTTCAAGGTGAGGTTAGGGGCCAAAACTTTCAAAACCCAAAGGAAATATAGAAAAAGGGGCGGGGCTAAAGTTAGTTTAGGGTTAGGATTCGGGTTTGGGGTTCAGATTAGAGTTAGGGTTGGAGAATGAATGTAGTCAATGAAGGTCCTCACAAGTATAGTAATACAAGGATGTGTGTGTGTGTGTGTGTGGCAGGCAGGTTGCGGTAGGAATGTCCCGGGGCCCTGGGGCCCCGTGGCTCTCGGGCCCTCGGTAGGCTGAGTGGTAAACACCAGCATTCCTGAGAGACAGTCTGCATGTTAGAAATGTGTCACAACCTCATCTGGAGACGCAACACGATCGCCTGGAGCCAGAGATGGTGTTGTGGTCAAGACCCTCCACATGTACCCCCCCCACCTATTGTCTCCGTCTCCTTCCTGCTGTCTGAATAAAGGAACAAACACCAAGGGGAGCCGACTGCCTCTTCACTGCTCTGACCTCGGCACTCCTGTCTTCTGTAACAATACAGTTCATTCTATTGAAGCTGCCCCTGACAAATCCACCTCAAACACTTCAACAGCGAAGGACCTCGTGGTGCCTTCCTGGGTACGTTTTCTTGTTTTCTGGTGTGTTTTTCTTTATCCTGCAGAAAACCGGACCATTCCCAGCACTGCTCATGCTAACCACCCAGTTCTTCTTCTGTTTATTCCAAACAAAGCGCTGTTGCTGCTTCCGTAAACGTAAAACGCATCACTTCCTGTTGAAAGACCGACCCGCGCATAGATGTTTACAACAGCAAATGTAAAAGCTTTTGTGAGCTGGCTAGAGGTTGGATCACTGTTGTGTGACATCAATCAGCAATAGACAGTAGCCGTAGCCGTAGCCCTAGCCTTAGCCGTAGCTGTAGCCCTAGTCGTAGCCGTAGCCCTAGCCTTAGCCGTAGCCGTAGCCTTAGCCGTAGCCGTAGCCCTAGCCTTAGCCGTAGCTGTAGCCCTAGCCGTAGCCGTAGCCTTTTACGGAAACGGGCCTGACTTTGACTTTGACATATTTAATGATGATAAGCTCCTACTGGCTGCAGGATGGGAAAGCTGCTTGAGAAGAGGGAGTCATAAAACATCACATTGAGTTTTCTTTGAGATCTTCCTCCAGTCTCGTGGTCTCAGTTAAATGACTAAATTCAGATCATTTGGAGATCTGTTGTTGTGATCAGAGTGAGATCAACATGAGCAGATATGTGGTTGTTTCTTTTGAGTTGAGAAAAATGAGAAAATGCCTTTAGAAAGAACTCATTTGTGTCTAGGATAAAACAAAAAAAGAGATCTCATCTTGGATCTTCGTGATTGAGAACAAACTGATTCCTGTTGATGAATTACGACCTTTTCACCCAGAGGCAGAACATTATCATCATATTGTGAACAGAGAACAGACTGTAAATGAGGTTTATGGTGATCGGTGGAACTTTTCCCTCTTTTGAAAAGAATTTGACAGTGAAAATATATATATTTTTTGTAATTAATTTCTATCTGTCCACCCAGAAGCATTGCATTAGGCGTCCGGTTGTGATGCCGCGTTGATACTGCAACCACTAAGAATAGCCCAATCTGCAGTAATGCATGTTCCCAGGAGGAAATAATTGAATTTTTATCTATTTTTCACCATAATGAATCCCTACACATTAGCGGGTGCGGAGCCCTGAGGACTTTGCAGAGCCGGGATAATTACTTAGTGGGAGCTGAATCTATGGGCCGGTCAGACAGAGGCAGAGGGAGCTTCATTACTGCACACTGAGAGGATGTGGTGGCGGAGGAGGCATCCATTACTGCACCATACACATCCATCTGGTCTGGAGGTCCCAGAAACCTTCATCACACACAGGAAGAGAAACTCTAATCAGCTTGTGTGTGTGTTAGGGTTGTGCATGTGTGTGTGTGTGTGTGTGTGAAAGAGATTGCATGTGCCTGATGAGCATGTGTTTATGTAGGGTATATATGTTTGCATGCATTTGAAAGATTGTGTGTGTGTGTGTGTGTGTGTGTGTCCATGAGAGCACATCTGTGAGATTCTATGTGATTACGTGTGTGTGAGATTTTGCGTGTGTGTGCATGTGTGTGTGTGTGTGCATGCGTCCTGCCTGCCTCGGTCGGGGTCGAGCCCATTGTGGGCCATAAAGGGAACTTTCACCACTTGCTTTCACAAACACAACACGTCCCCCGAGGAAGAAGAGACCGAGGGGCAGAGGGTGTGCAGCCATTGCTGCTCAGTCGACCATCGCTTATGAAATCATCACGTAAATCTCCACAGATACGCAACTGTTGTCAATGGACTCATCGGCCTCTCCCCCTTCCCCGCCCCTCTCCCTCTGTTCCCAAAGAAAAGGCCTTGTCCTCGCCTTCCCTCCTCTAAGAAGCCGGGGGATTAAGACCAAGGCCCCAAAACGAGACGGCCAAAGACCGTCGTCCTCATGAAGAGTCTATTTCACACATGAGTGTGCCTCCATCTCACGCTGTTGGCCCGTCTTTGAATGGGGAGAAGGAGAAAATGGAGGAGTTGGGGGAAGGATTCCAATTGATCTCTTTAAGCCGTCAGGGCTTACTTAACTCATCCAGGCCCGGCGCTCTGCTGAAGGTATCGCTAAGGCCCCACTTTGCATGAGAAAACCAGGATTAATCCAAATATTTATCCGTGCTGAGAGAGATGTTGTCCCAGTTTTTACATCCCCAAAAGAATTTTTCACTTTTTTTTTTCTTTCAAACTAAGATGAATGCATCCTCCTCTCCCCGGAGCCCAGTTGAGTATGGGGGGTTGAGTACAGGGGGTTGAGTATAGGGAGCCCTATCCATCCAGTGAGTCTGAAATCACCTAAAGGGTGGCATAATTATTTCACACAGCGAGGATTCACAGCGCGAGATGTGGCGCTCCGCTCCTCGCACGAGCTTTTGGCAGCGCCGAGACTCGGTGGAAAGTGGGAGCATCTCACAGCGACGTCACTTGAAAGGAGTGTGTGCGCGTGCAGCCGTCGACTCGGCTGCCTGTCTACCTGCAGACAATAACGGCTGGGCTCGTGAGACGTGTCTGATGTCAGAGCTGTCACCGCGGTTACAGCCGGTAACAACGTCATTTGACAATTCTCTCAGAAGACAGGAGAAACTCCCCGGGACGCCCGCCTCTCCGCTGCGAGGTCTCCATGGCAACGGCAAGCCGAGCGTACTGTAATTCAATTGATATCTCACACTCTGCACGCACGCAGCCCCCCTCACCCCACCCAGCTCTCTCTCTCTCTCTCTCTCTCTCTCTCTCTCTCTCTCTCTCTCTCTGTGTGTGTGTGTGTGTGTGTGTGTGTGTGGTATCTATGAGGGAATATAAGTTTGTTTGTTTTTATGAGCATGGTTTGAGTGACATGGTTCATTAAAGAACATCAAATCAAAAGCCTCTCTCTCTCTCTCTCTCTCTCTCTGTCTTTGTCTTATCTCTCTCTCTCTTCCAGTCTCTTTCTTCCAGTGTCTCTCTCTCTCTCCCTTCAACTCTCCCTCTCTCTTCCAATTTCTCTCTTCCAGTCTCTCCCTCTCTCTTCCAATTTCTCTCTCCCAGTCTATCTCTCTCTTCCAATCTCTCTCTCTCTTCCAGTCTCTCTCTCTCTTCCAGTCTCTCTCCCTCTATCTCTCTTCCACTCTCCCTCTTGCCTTTATCATTTTCTGTCTCTCCCTCTTTCTCCCTCTCTATCTCTTCCTCTCCCTCTCCTTCTGTCTGTCTCTTATCTGCTCTCACCCAGTCTCTCTTTCTTCCTCTCTCTCTTCCTGTCTCTCTCCTCCCTCCCTTTCTTCCTTTCGTTCTTCCTCTCTTTCTTTTCTCTCTTCCTCCCTTTCTTTCTCTCTCTCTCTCTCTTTCTCTCTCTTACTCTCTGTCTGAGAGGCTTCCCAGGGCCCGTCCTTGGGAACCAGTGTGTGTGTGTGTGTGTGTTAGCTGTTAGCTTGGCTCCAGCCTCGTCTCCAGCGTTGCTATAAATCGTGCTGTCAGACCAACAGGCTAGCGTTGGGTCAGCCCAGTAGCCTAGTCTGTCTTTGTCTTGTTTGTGTTGGAGCTCTTTAGCGAGGGGCGTGGCCTCGACCCTCTCCTCAACCTCCTCAGCCTGTGGCGCTGGTTTCTGACGGCTTCGTGGGGGGGGTGGGGGTGGCGGAGGGACTCAGACCCAGGGCTCCACTGGGGAGTCAAACAGAGCTATTGAGGCAGGAGAATAGCCAGGCCCGGGCGGGAGGAGGGCCGAGGCCAGCCCACGCAGCGTGAGACGCAGACACACACTGCATCATGGGAAAGATAAGCTAACCCGACCCGCCTCTCTCATACACTCTCTTAAAAAGAAAGAGTCCTTCTCAACAGCAATATTGTTAATAACGCCATGTGTTGAGTCAGTATGAGAAAAATGTAATACTTTATTCTTGTTGTTCTTTATTGTTGTGGTTAGCCCCGCCCCCTCACAGGGAGAAGGACACGGGTTCGATTCCCTTTCCTTGTGGAGTTGGTGTGTTCTTGTGGGTTTCCTCTGGTTTCACGGTCCAAAGTGCAAGTCAGGTGGATGGACTGGTGACCTTTCCCTCTCTCTGCCCAAGGCATTCTGGGATAGGCTCTGTGACTCTGATTGGGAAGAGGTTGTGCAGCACCCCTGGAGCAGGTCGGGGTTACCTGAACGATACTAAAACTAGCTGCTGTAGTGTTTGGTTGGAATGAAAACCTGCTGACTCCTGGGCCTTCGCGGTGCACGGTAGAATAATAGGTATTGTGTTTGTGTTATTGTTGTGTGCAGTCCCAAAGTGGACACACAGAGGTGCTGAAAATGACACATCTCGTCTGAAACCGCAGAGAGGCTGAGAAACTATTAAAGTGAGAACGCAGAAACGATGTTGATGATCAATACGTAAAGATTGCTTTCTCCGAGTTTACTTTTCTCCTCTGCATGAGCAGCCACAGATCCATCACTGCTCCAGCGCCTCAGGGAAGAGCTGCGTCAGGGACCCGCCTCCACCAGTAGAGGGCACTTGAGTCACACCTCCTCCTGTGGACGATGCCAACCTACATACAGTAAACTCACACAAACACTCCAGCCACCACACCCAAACCACTGACACATCAGGCAGGACGGCTGTAAAGACTCTGCAGCTTGAGGAGGCTGAAAGGAGCTAGATTGCTTGGCTGTGAATAATATAGTTCTTTTTTTAGGAACAGAAATGATTCCCTGGTAAAAACCGGTCAGCTATGTCGTCTCAAAAATGTGTCACGGCCCTCTACTAAACAGCATGAGCATCTCTCTCGCTCTCTCTCTCTCTCTCTCTCTCTCTCTCTATATATATATATATATATTTTTTTTTTAATTCATTAAAATTAAATTAATTATATTTTAATAAAATGAATTGGTATTTAATTGTTTAAATGAATGTAGACTGTCCTGTACATATCCCATGTCCTCATAGTGAAATTCATTAAAATATATAAATAGTTTAATGCAATAAAGAAATGCTGCCAACATCTTTCTAGTCCAGTAGAAAAATACATTTAGACTCTTATTATTACGCAAATGGACAAAAAAAGGAGGCAACACAGTCGTTACAAGACAATAAAGACTGAAATAAATACTGTGTGTAAAGTAGTGAAGCACGAGGCTTTCTTGGGAATATCACCACTAAGGTGGTGAAACAGCCATTAAAGGAAAATATGAGGAGAAAAAAACAAGATCAGGGTGATGGTAGGTAGATGAGCAGAGTGGCCTGATGGTGTCTCCTTGTTTCAGGACTCATTTAGACAAATACGATGGGAAAACAGCCCTTAAAATATAACAGAGTAATAGTAGACGTGGTGCTTCTATGGTGTCTCTGTGTCCTTGGAGTGAAAGTCTATTTATAAAGTGCAGCATTATACTGCAGGACAATTAAGATGGGAAAAACAGCCATTATGAGAAGATATGAGTTAAATTACTACTGTGAATAAAACGCCAGGCTGTGGTGGAAATAAAGTCTCTTCTGATAGGAAAAAAAAAACAGACAAGTAAGCACCATGAATGAAACACGAGGCCGCTAGGTGTGAAGCGTCGCGGCTAGCCGGCGTGTCACGTCTCCTTCGGTGGGAACGTCTTCATCTCGAGGGCAGCAGAAAGCCGCGACACAGCAGGCTCATTCACCGCCGGCCTCAATGGGACAAGCACAACAATGGGGCGTGATCAATGTTCGCAGGGCCAACAAAGAACAGATAAGGAGTTTCTCAAGGATCAACAAGCCTGCCTTAACATCTACATCGCCTTTGAGAACATTGTCAGAGTAGCCTGAATAATCCGATTCAAGATCAGATCAGCGTTGCCCCTTTCTCCTGGTATTCAGTTTGAGCGGTGGTGAGATGGCGGCTGCCTGACCCCGCCCCCGCCCCCCCCCCCCCCCCGCCCCCAGAACGCTCAAATCAGAACTTGCTATCTCAGTAAGTAAGGCTACGTTCACACTGCAGCTAAACGTGTCTCAATTCTTTCCCTCAAAAGTGACACAAGTCTGATTATTTCAAATCAGTGTAAACAGCAAAAAGCGTCATGGAGCCACATTTGTTAAAATACGACCCAGACGACATTGGTATGTGTTACTAAATCTGATTATCAGGCTCATGATTGTATTTGAACGTTCAAATACGATTTTTTTCAGCGCTGCCATGGTTACCAGTAAAGTTTACACCATGAATTTGAGACAGTTGTCATTATTTCGCACCAACAGTGTAACTTTACGCCGGATAGACACAACTGTTATAGTTCTTTCTTTCTTGTGTCATTTGATGATGAATCAAAACACAGATTTTCACGCAAATCCATCAAAATCCAATAAATACTGCGCCATTCTGCTAGCTTGACCAAAGTAGCGCGGGCACAATGACGCATGTCTTTTCTTTACAGTTCACATTGGTATCGGATATACGTTACATTTTAAAATAGATACCAAAACAGTCACCCAAAAAAATCGGATATGACCCACATGTCATCATTCTGTCACCACGGCAGCTTGGCTGAGCTAGCGTTAGCATGGAGCAGTTGGACTGGAAGGCTTGGACTTTATGGGGAGTGTGTGTGAAAAGCTCCAGGGCCTGCCAAGGGGCCTACAGCTCTATACTGCTTAACGTTGCTCCCTGGGACTCTGTAGATCCTGAGGCCTGGAGGGCGTCTCCTGGAGCTCCCGTGGATCTCCAGGCAGTGATGTTTTACTCTGGAGCCTTAAACAGGAGCATCTTTCAATTGAAGCGTTTCCACATTCTCTTCTTGTGGTCTGGGACAGTCTAATGAATATTTGCAACCACGAATGGCCCTCCCAAAGCCAGAAACCAGACAGCTAACAGTTCATGCAGTGTCACCAGGTACAGCATAAACTCTGCAGCCCAGGCAGCCATGAGATATTGTGGGGAAATTTTGAGCCTCAATTTTGTGGTCTCTGGCGTTGGAAGGGAGTTGTTCATGCTCGTATTTACTGATTGTGCTGTCCTTGACCGTGACGGTCAGACGTTATTCAATTGTGTGGTGTTCCTCTTTCTAATAAGGCCGAAGTCAGATAAAGGTTAAGGGAGGAGCGAGGACCACGGTAGTGTATTTGACGTTAGCTGAACTCTTTTCAGTCTGTTTTAACTGAAATTGAAGTTACTGAAGCAACAGGGTATTGTAGCTGTCTCGGTGGCTCAGCATACTGAAGTGTAGACCTTAATAAAACAATCAGTTAAGTTGGGGTGAATAAAGGAGGTATAAAACTAGTCTGGACCACCAGTATAGAGGCTCCCAGCACACATGGCCGGTGGACAACAACCCGCTTAGAAAAAGAGTTACCTGCGCAAATCAGATGTGTTGACAACAAGACGGTGATGGTTAGCTGACTACTACGGTTAGCTAGCTATGAACTAAAATCAATCAGATGTATCAGTGATTAAATGATCAGTTCCCAGTCAAAAACAGACAGAAATGAAGCATGTCTGTTCAATTCAGTTGCGATGCCCAACTCAAATCAGCTGTCACTTGAAACTTGTAAACATCTAAACTCCATTAGAAACCTCATGAGGATTCTATCACCTTTAAAAGACTGAAAAACGTAATAAAAAACTCTCCCTACTATTTCACTACTACTACTACATCCTACTATTTTTTTTTAAAGATTATTTTTTATGTTTTATTTGATAGTTGACAGTGAAGAAAGACAGGACTGATGGGAGAGAGAGGGGGACGACATGCCACAAACGTCCCGGCTGGATTCGGTCCCAAGACGTCGTATGACATGGAACAACTCAACCCAGTACTCTCCTATTTCTATCTTTCCTGTCCGTCTCTATTACACTCAAACGAAGCAGAAATGGCATCAGAAAATCATCACCGTCATTTTAAACCACTACATTGTTGTCTGTGATAACAAAGCCATGTTGGTGTACCAGTCAGCCTTGCCCAACACAGGGCGCTCCCTTGACCGCTCTCTCTGCAATCCACCGACATGTCAGCAGACACGTAGGAAAACACCAACGGAGGCTTGCGTAAGCAGCCTATCAGGCGAACTGTACCCAAACAACTCCAGCCTAATCTGCAGGGCTCGCTCCATCCATCAGGCTGTCGGGCCGAGCGAGAGTGTCAGACAACAACGAGAGGCCGAGGGAGAACAAAGTGCCTCTGACCTACTTCAGGTCGAGTCAGGTTTATTTAGAAAGAGCTTTTGACGAAGTGGGTTCAACCCGCTTTACAAGAAAACGAGAGACCACAAACACATCGTGAAGTTTAAGATATGAGCGTGTGTGTGTGTGTGTGTGTGTACCTCAGGGGTCTTTTACTACTCGCTAACAACTGTAACTGAGCAGCCTTTCACTTCCTCATCAACAAGCTATTAGATGGTAGCTGGATGTAATTGATGTATGTGGGGAGGAAGATGTGTGAGGGAATTCAGACCGATCCATCATCTGAAGGTCCAACGGTTTCAAACCAGATCATTAGAGAGAACACGACCACCCTGGGAAACGGATCCAACACAGCGGCTGCATTATTACATCAACTTTATTTTATTTGAATTCATTTTAGTTTAGTTGACAATTACTAAAACACAACAGATATTTAGACGTCGCCACCACAGGGTGACACGTGATGCACATATTCTTTACTACGTAGTTCAACTCAAAATAATAATCTAAATAAATGGTTATAAAATAGTAGAAAAGTTTGAAAAGGAAGTGATGTGTTTTCTGGTTTATTTGGAAAAAACAGAAGAACTGGGTAGTTAGCATGAGCAGCGATAGCCACCGTGGCTGAACAGACAAAGAAAAGAGCGCCACCTACAGGAACTCAAACTCCATCAACAGGAAATCCAAGGAGAAAGACGTCACAGTACTGGACACACTGTTTGATTGACAGGTGATCTCTGGGGAGAGCAGTGAGGAACACTACAGTGAAGAACACCACAGTGAAGAACACCACAGTGAGGAACACCACAGTGAAGAACACCACAGTGAGGAACACCACAGTGAGGAACACCACAGTGAAGAACACCACAGTGAGGAACACCACAGTGAGGAAGACCACAGTGAGGAAGACCACAGTGAAGAACACCACAGTGAGGAACACCACAGTGAGGAACACCACAGTGAAGAACACCACAGTGAAGAACACCACAGTGAGGAACACTACAGTGAGGAACACCACAGTGAAGAACACCACAGTGAGGAACACCACAGTGAGGAACACCACAGTGAAGAACACTACAGTGAAGAACACCACAGTGAGGAACACCACAGTGAAGAACACCACAGTGAGGAACACTACAGTGAGGGACACTACAGTGAAGAACACCACAGTGAAGAACACTACAGTGAGGAACACCACAGTGAAGAACACTACAGTGAGGAACACCACAGTGAAGAACACCACAGTGAGGAACACTACAGTGAGGGACACTACAGTGAAGAACACCACAGTGAGGAACACTACAGTGAGGAACACCACAGTGAAGAACACCACAGTGAGGAACACCACAGTGAGGAACACTACAGTGAGGGACACTACAGTGAAGAACACCACAGTGAGGAACACCACAGTGAGGAACACCACAGTGAAGAACACCACAGTGAGGAACACTACAGTCAGGGACACTACAGTGAGGCTGAGAGACAAAGATGGAGGCTAAATAAACAACTCATGTATTACCTCGTTAAATGAAATGAAACCTGATGACAGGATCGCTCTCGCTCTCAAAACGGGTTTCATTCATCCCAGAGAACTGATCCCTTTTATATTGTGATCCACCAGCGAGTGAATGGGATTGCTGATCACTCTGCTGTGATCCTGGGGGGGCCCGGGGCTTGTGGGGGCCCCGGGGCTGAAAGGGACAGTGGTCTCATTGTGTTAGTGACTGCTGGACAGCCAAATCCCCATGATTGAAAGCTTGCAGATGCAGCAGGTCGGGGCGCCTCCCCCCTCGTCACTCCTGGATTAACCTCCACGTTCTGATCAGGGGTTATCTGCTGGGACTAAAGGGCTTGCCGCGATGATACCAGGGGCACACACACACACACACACACACACACACACACACACACACACACACACACACACACACACACACACACACACACACACACTGGTGTTTACTACTATATTTATGAGGCTCTCCATTGACTACATTCATTCCCCAACCCCTACCCCTCTCAGCTACATGCCTAGTCCTCACTTTGGAGGGTTTTTGTTTCGTTCTAACCTTTTCGGATCCTCACAACACACACTACAGACGCACATGTGCACCCAAACACACACACACACACACACACACACACACACGAAGGATAAACATGGCGTCCCGTGTGTGAACCCTCCCCACACCACATCCATCACCGTCTGACTCTGTGACGTCACTGATAGCGCTGATTGATCTGCACCCTGCGAAGCCCGGATCAAACGCCGCACCGTCGGTGAGGTCAGAAACAACCGGGCCCTCCGGTTTGATTTACACCGAGGGTTACATTCTCCAGACCTGACCCTCCGAGGCTGGGACACGACCACAGGGCGTTCTGTTCGGTCTGAACTGGACTGGATGAACTTTTCTTCGTTGCATTTTGTGTGTTTGGTTCGTTCAGGTTCACACTGACCAGTAACAAGCCAACCAGGGCTTAGGCACTAAAGTCACATGGCCTCACAAGTAGCTGGTTTATTGGACAGACTGATGTTAGATTAGATTTATCTGAGCGTGATGTTCTCGTCTGTGTTCATACCAGTTAAGAACATCGTGAAAAAACATCAGAACATGAGCATCCGTCCAGACTGCGGTTTGCTCTCGCTTCATCTTGTTATGCTAGCATGAGGAGCTGCTGGCTCCGATCACATGTCAACATCCGTCTCCTGATACCCATAATCCCTTGTGTTTTGGGGTAATTTCCTGTAGTTGGTTCAGTTTATGTTTTCACTCCTAACGAACCACCACAGTTCTGTTGGAAGAGGACCAAGACCCGACAGGCGTCTTGGTGCGGTTACAACCCGATCCAAACATGCTTCATTTTGGTCGTTCCACAATCTGGACTGGAGACTAAGTGTGATCAAGTCTTCCTCCATCAGGGCCCCTAAAGGCTCTGGGACAACCTGCTCGGTGGGATCAGGCCAGCTGACTCAGTGACTGTTTACATGCATGAGTATAAGCTGGTAAGCTGTTCACATGAAACCGTCTGATGGACGGCGACATGCAGGAGGCCGAGCTCTCTGTCCCCAACATCTTTCAAATTCACAAATCCCACATGACATGTTGGGACATTTCTCTGTTATTGTCGTGTAGGGTGTGATATGAATTGTTTTACCCATGATCCTCTGCTCACACGGCTGGCGTTTACCTGTGAATTTGCTTCATACTCTCAGTGAGTTATTATCTCAACAGGCCTTTCCAGACAATCCTCCTCACTCAGGCAGAGTAGCTACTAAACATGACGAGGACACCGGCTACCCTAACCTCTCAGGTATATCAAGCTGAAAGCGTGTAATGGCCCATTGTCAACGCCAGCGTAACGCCTCATTTTCAGGTCTGACGCAGTTGGAAATCGCTTTAATTCTTCGGGGGGTTGAGTGGAAGCTCTCCCCCACAATTTCCTGCTGCTCTGTTCCCCTGACAGGCAGCCAATTATGTATTTTCTTAAAGCCTGTTCAGCGGGTCCATCCTCGCCTCGTCTGAAAGCCCCTCTCTCAAGTGTGTTCTGCTACCCAGCCACCAGGTTAAATCAGACGCTGACCCACAGCTCTATTAATAGGGACACCTAGGATTTAAGCGATGCCGATTGCTAGTGGGGAAATTGAGGGCGAATGCTCGTTTGCTGGCGTTCCCCGACGTTCCCCAACGTCTACCACTCCATTCTCCCCGAGAGAGTAAAATGAATTATAGCCTGTTTTCATCCCTGCTTGCTTTTCTTTAATTCAGAAACCAATTACTTCAGATTTTCCACTTCAGGAGAGAGAGAGAGAGAGAGAGAGAGAGAGAGAGAGAGAGAGAGAGAGAGAGGGAGAAAGACAGAGAGAGAGAGAGAGAGAGAGAGAGAGAGAGAGAGGCGAGAAAGAGTACAAAGACAATCCCTCTTTGAATTAGTTTCATATGGAGATGCCGATGAACGACGGAGCGGGGAAAGAAAATTCCATGCGATTGGATTCTCTCCCTTCATGCGTTCTGCACGGCGGCCCGGCGCAATTTCATGATGAAATATCTGCTCGCAAAATATTGCATCCACCGTGCAGCTAATTTATCAATGATTGAACACGGCATAGTTATTCTGCCACCAGAAAAAGAAACGCATGCCGTCCCAGAATCTAGCTAGTTAGGAGACGCTACTACTCTTCAATCAGCCAACGTTGAGGATACGTTGAGCAGCGCTGGGAGACGCTTCCTGGCTGCTGCACACCAACACTGTTGTGATTCATTATCTGCAGGATCGGCAGAAAGGGATGTTACATTATGTATGATAACAGGGGTAGATAGACTTCTGACATCACTGGAGTATCCTCTCAGGCTTTCTCCATCCTCTGACCCTGTGATCTTCAGTAGGAAACCCCAAACTCCAATCGCTGCTCTCATCTTCTCACCCCCCACCCCTCCTTCCTCTACAGAGCTGAGATGTTTCACTCAAGCACAACTGCTGCCGCTTTGGTTAAAATGTACCTAAGAGTACTTGTCTAGGTTTTGTGCGCGATCTTCACCACTACAGAGGATTAAAGGAAAGACGTCACTCATTTTGATGTGGTCTTCATCATCAGCCCATGGTGGTATAGTATACTCCAGTATCAGTTATATTAGTAGACTAGTATATTTCAGTATATTTTTAGACTGAAGCTAATATTTTGTGCCAATGTTCAATATCTTTAAATCTGTCCATGTTTTGCGTGCAGAAATGAATTCTAGTCAGGGTGGAAAAGCCTCTGAAGGTGAATGAAATCATTTTATACCACCTATTGAATGGTGGGGAAACATGTGGCCTTTAAATGAAGAATTCATTTACAGAGAAACAGAACTGAACTATTAAATGAATGAATAAAAACATCAGGTTTTACTGACTGGATCTATGTAGCTGTGGTCAGATAGATAGATAGATAGATAGATAGATAGATAGATAGATAGATAGATCAGACAGACAGACAGACAGTCTACTGTATCTCCATCCCTCCTGTTTTTATTGTTGACACTGAGCCGAGCAGCCAGCAGCTGTGCTCCAGTCAGTTGTGTGCCAGTGAGATATTAGGACTCATTCCCAGAAATTGAGATCTCATGTACAGCTGGCGGCGAGGCGGCGTTGTTCTGCAGATAATTAGATACTGTTCTATTGTCAGTGATTGTGTGAGAAGCATACCAGCAGCCTACCAGCAGCCTACCGCTCCACTGTCACAACATGTCAGTGAAGAACCACGTAGAATAAAAGCATGTAAGCATGGGAAAGTGTGGGTTTGGATATTGAATGACTCACACTTTATCCACAACCATCCACTATGGCCGACGTCCCCATGAGCAAGGCATTTAAAGATGGGGCGATAGGTAATAGGTAATCTATGAGTTTTTATCGAGCCTGGTGGAGGACCTGCAACAACATGGATACGACTGATCTCCCCCTCCACCCCTCCGTCCCCTTGAAGTACAGTGGTAATTCACAGAAACGTCTATCTAGATTTTCCCACTCTGTCATTTCCTGCTTCTGCTATTTACATTCAACCAATCAGATCCCCCCCCCCCGCCCCCGCGTTCCAGGAACCAATCGTCATGCTGCTGTTTATGCGCCCCGCCTCCACCCCAAAACCTCCTGTGTTGAGGCCATCCAGCTATCAAGAGGGGGGATCCAACTCCATGGCTCCATCGGTCGCTTGCAGGAAGTCCAATCTCTAGACTTCCTGCAGACTTCCAGCATCTATTAGTAGCAATGCCATGAAGATAATTTCATGATCGCCAAAGCCTTTTCTGTACAGTCTAGACTCTTCTGTGAATTCAATCATGCACTAAAAACGTGTCCTTCATCCTTCACATGAGTCTCTCCTGATACTGCGTCTGGCCTGAGAACGAAGCTTTTTAAGAGCAGGAGTTTTGAAAGCCAGAAATCTCAGCACCTGTGGAAGGAATCGTTGAGTCACTGGTATTGACAACAACCTCCCAACCCCTCAGATATTATGGCCATTTTGTGCTATGGGATAGTAAAAATCTTACTCATTGCCCCTCGACTCTCCAACTGCCCCAGTGGAGCTGCTCGGTGGAAGTGGAAGGGCTTTGCTGAGAAAGTGCATGGCGGAGAGCAAATATTCCACGGATGAAGAAAGTTAAAAAGTGACATTGATTCTGGGCCGAGGCCGATACATGTCGTGAAGAAGGTAGCAGCTCATTCAGGATGGCCAAATACTCAAATGGAGGCAATCAATGAATTTACGGGTCCAAGTTTTTTTTTTAGGAACTGCAACACATAACGGGAAACGGATGGCAAGGGGACATCAAAGCCTCCGAGGTGAGGGGTTTAGCCTGCTCCGGTAAATCAGGACTACAGCCAAAGATAGGAGGGTGCAAGGTCACTGATCCCTTGCCCCTGGGTCTTTTTGACATTCCCAATGCCTGATGCCCTCAGCTATTTTCAGGCATATGCAGGCAAAGGGGGCTGAACCCAGTAAGCCTGGTGTTCAAGGTAAACCAGGCTCAAGAAGTGGATGAAAGAGCATATTTTAGGAGTTAAGTGAGCCAGGCCAGGAAGCAGTGAAGTTCTATAAATACCAGCCAGTCTCCTGTATACGAAAGCTAAATATCACTGCTGTCAGGTAGAAACCCGTGTGGCTGCCATTTTTATTTGAATTGAGTGAGTTTGGGTGAGTTTCATCATACAAGTTCAGAAATGCATCAGTGTCAATTTTATTATTTATATAAAAACGGTTTCATCGTTCAAAAGCAATACTTCAGTTCAGGTAGGTTAAAGTGGGTCAGGTCATTTGGGAGCGAGGATCTTTCATAAGCTTATTGAGAATCTCATCTGTAAATATGAGCATCTTTATTCAGCCTTTATTGATGCAGGGAGGGGTTGCAGAACACACTACTACCTGCTTCACATTCATACAGCTACACACCACGTTCATGACATGTTGGATTTATTTTATTTAATATGAGCTGTTGACTGGGAGAAACTGTTCACATCATCCTGCTAGTGGTAAAAAAAAACAATCTCCATCTTGGACTTCTTCCTTCTTCTGGAAGGTAGAGCGTTCCTCCTTCACTCTACATGCCATTCTTGGGATTCAAACCGGCAACCTTCCATACACAAACCCACTTCAAGGTTTCAGGCTTCTGCCACACCCTGCGTTGCATCATGCATTACAACATGCATGTGCTGTGTGAAATAATGAACATGCATTGATAAGCTGCGCAGTCAGGACAGCAGCGTTTACCACTGAGTTAAATCACAGTCATGCTCTGCCACCTTCAGAGAGCAGGGAAGGTTTTCTGTGGCCAAATGAACATGGAGTACTGGTTTCCTTGAAGACCGAGGCTTGAGCACCAGCAGGACTCTCGTCACGTCACCGCGGCATTGCAGTAATTAGAGAAAGTACACTGTAATTAAGTGGAGTGAAACATTCCTTCGTGTTGCTTGGCAGAAATTTGACGACAACTTCCCCCGTTCATCAGAATGCTATGTTGGCTGTCCGAGTGACAACCCCGGGAACGCCGAGGCCACAAACCCACTAACAATGCTGAAATGATAAATAAATGAAATAGCATCACAACCGCAAAAGGTCCATTTGGGTGAATATATCCCCATCGTCGAGGGCCTGGGGACGTTAATTGGAGCAATATAAATGTGTTGGACAACCACAAACTGACCTGGAATGCGATGTAATTGTAGTTTACAGTTGGGAGTCCATGCAGCCATGCAACGACGTGCGAGTCAGAGGATTCTTGGCAGACCAAGTGCAGAGTTCCACTTTCACAGAAAGTAGACGTCTGTAATTGTCTCCCAATGACTCAAAGTACTTCCAAATGTAATATTTGTTGCATGACTGATGGGTATTATGAATTCTGCGAAGGGCTCAGATGATTGGTGGTGGGACAGAGCAGCATGCCATGTCACAGAGACGGCAACGGCGCCCATCTTGTTAAATGTCAGCGATGGAAAGCCAATGCCTCTCAGTAAAAGACCCAGCTGAGACTCCCAGACGCACTTTACCATGTGATTGATCACTGTTGAATTGATGATTTATTTCCCGTTTGTTTTCGGTAGAACTTCCTTCAGTAGAACTTCCTTCAGTAGAACTTTCTCACGGTGAATTGGACCCATGCAGTATTTGTCCCTCACAGCGCTGCCCTCACATCACCGGACTGCAGCAGTGCATACCACTGTAGTGTTGACTATACATGACCATACCGTGTTGACGATACTTTTTGGCAGTCACTGTTCAAAGATCACAACAGTTTATATGATATGATGTTAAATGATATCCAGTCTGCCTCTGGACCAAACACTCAGGACAGGAGAAGACAAGTCATTTTTTTCTCAGTTTTTGCTCTTTGGCTTTGCAGGGCAGTGAAGTACTCAAACGTATGCAGTGTGATATTCTATAATATACTGTCCATTTGCACTGAATGTGAGTTTCATAACCTTCAGTAATGAGTTTTACTTTAATGGCAGCAATCATTTTGTCAATGATGCATATCTCATTTTATAATCAAACTCTTCATTTATAATAATAACAATAATAACAATAATAACAATAATAAATAATAATAATAATAATAATGTTGATTTGTGAAGCACTTTTCAAAACAAAGGGAATGCTGTACAGAGAAGTAAAAATTAGAAGATGATGTAAAAACAAGAAGGGTAGGAAATCTAAAATATAAGATATGAATACATACACTACATATACACACACATATACACATATACACATGTACACATATAAACATATACACATGTTCACATATGGATGCATATGGATACAAACAAGAAAACGAGATAGAAACACGACCATGTCTGCACCAGTGCCTCTTAAGCCCACTTCCTTTCTCTTTACTTTTCATTGTCTCTCCTTCTGTTTCACGCCGCCGGTCAGGATCTGGGATGTAACCCACTACCGGTCCTGAGGACTGGGAGAGAAAACACACTGTTAGGCTAAAAATAGTCGGGACCCTTTCGGGACGCCTTTGAAGGGCACGCTGCAGAAGGAAACAGCTAATCCTCATAACTAATGTCCAGAGAGAGGAGAAAGATTGTCTTGGACCGTCATCAGAGCATCGCCCTCCAACGAGAGAGAGAGAGAGAGAGAGAATCCGTCCATGTGCTCTCCATATGCTTCACATAAGAAATATGGACTTCCGCTACGATGCTTCAAACGGGCCGTCTCTCCCCATCATTCTTCCACCATCGCCCCCCCCCTCCTCTCTCCTCACCACTCAAAGCCTCACTGATTCAAAGATTCAAAGAGAGCGGCGGAGAAAAAAACGAGAAAGAGAGTTAGGGTGGGGGGGGGTGGGGGGGTGAGAGAGGATGAGAGAGATATCGACCGACAAAGAGACAGAGGAGAGAGAGAATTTACAAAGTTACCTTTGTTCAAGATGCTTCATTTGATAGAGAGCAAAGCATGGACATGAAGATGTACAGAAACGATGACAAACTAATGGTGTCATCTCGCCTCTCCCTATGAAGAGAGAGAGAGAGAGAGAGAGAGAGGGTGAGAGAGAGAGAAAGAGAAAGAGAAAGACCCCTGGGAATAAAGAGAGGAGAGAAACAGAAAAAAATTAAAATGAATGAAAATGAGAGAAAGACTAAGCAAAAAAGTAAGAGAGACAGAGAGAGAGAGACAGTGAGTGAGTGAATGAGACAGAGAGAGAGAGAAAGAGAAAGACCCCTGGGAAACAAAGAAAGGACAGAAACAGAGAAAAAAGTGAAAATGAGAGAAAGAGTAAGCACAAATCTGACAGAGAGAAAGAGAGAGAGAGAGAGACTGGAGCACCCTGATCTCATGAGTGCTCTCTCTCTCTCTCTCTCTCTCTCTCTCAGTCTCTCTCTCTCTCTCTCTCTCTCTCTCTCTCTCTCTCTCTCTCTCTCTCTCTCTCGTCTCATCTAAGGGTTGGGCCCTCCTCCATGTCTCCATATGGGGGATTAGGGCACTCCAGTCAGACGGCGAGCCTGCGGGCCATGTGACCCCTGAACATTGACTGCAGGATTAAGCCGCCTCCAGGTAATTTATCAGCATAGATGTCGAACAAGGCAGCCGGCGCACAAGAGTTTACCAAAACACGATAAGCCGGCGGATCCTCGACTGCTGCTGCTCTGAGCGTCACATCAGGATTATTGATGCTTTATTAATTTATTAGAACGATATGATGACATGTATCTGCTCTGATTAGAAAGATATGATGACATGTATCTGCTCTGCAGGCACCAGGGACTCATTGACAGCCATGTAATATCGTCTGTGTGCCTAGAGATCCTCCTCCCTGACTGACCTGGCCTACTTCACCGGCCCTAAAGTATCACTTATCTGCAGAAAGTGTGTTTTTCAAAAATGAGGAACAAAAAGCCTCTTTTTATTGACCATCGTGTGTTTTTGAGATAATAACAGGATGGTTTCAGCAGGTTTCAGGGGCCCAGGGGTCGTCAAACTCATTCAACATATTAATGAAGATGTAGACTTTAGATTCAAGTGAGACCATGTGACCTATCGTGGAAAAAACAGGAGCATTGTGGGAGATTTTTGTTTTGTTTTTCATACATTATGGATCTTGATATTCACAAAGAGCTTAGTTAGAATTATTATTTGCTGAATCAAAAAAGTGCATTTTCATCAGACTTTTCTGATGTTTTTTTTCTGAGTGTGAAATTGACACCAATTCATTTAACCAGTCTGTCCCGTACCAGAAAGGTTGTAGGTTTGAGCCTGACACTGCTCTCTCACAGTGTGTCTCCCTGGATAAGAGCTCAGCTAAATGACTAAAATGTAAATGGTAAATGAAAAACACCCAGATTTCAGTCTTGTAGCGTTGACCCGACAGCACCCCCCCCCCCCCCCCCCCCCCGGAGGCTCAGCAGTGGATCCATAACGCTGGTCGATGCAGCTAATCAGATTCTGTTTGTGACAGTATAAGTCCACATTTTTCTTCAAGCTCCTGTTTGTCATCTTGACACGTTAGGTATTACATTTTTCTATGTTTTCAGCTTTTCCTTTCCTTTCCTTTAATTTCCTTTCCTTTCCTTTCCTAATATCAAGTGTTTCCTGATATGAAAGTTTCATTCCAAAATGAGAAATCCACCATATGAAAAATGCGACACCTAATCCCAACAAAATGATGCCATGCATGGAAACCCACCACAGACTGACGTTATTATCTCTCTTGAGCCCTTCACTTACAAGGTAACGACACGATATGAAGGGTTTATTTGTGCTTTAATTTTATTTTTCAAAATGGATTTGCAATTTTGCAATTAAAGCCTTCATATGTTATTTATTATATGATATAATTTGACAGTGGAATGACATTGCACATTGAGATGTGAGGTCTGAGTACCAAACACGACTGAGTCATGTCGAATTAAAGAGATTCTTCTTGTCATATTTTCAGGAGGGAGGGATATTTTATTGTTTCCTAGCGGTTATCCGTCACAGCTGTTGCAGTGTTGGTGCTGGCGAACACAATAATCAATCATAGATTTACTCTAAATCTGGGAAGCGTCACAATCAACATGAGGGCTGGGTATAAAGAGAAAATCACCACTCAGGAATGCAGGGATTTTCTAGGAACCTGAAGGGGAGCGGTGATGCTGCGCCGCGGAGCTATCTTGTTTTATGAGACACAGCTGGAGTTAAACAGTCCACAACATTACACAGATGAGCACGTGCTACCTCACGAACTGAATCAGTAAAGTATTTATTTCCTTGTTTTCCAGATCGTCTCGGCCTTTGTAGAAACGCCACAGAGGCACAAATCCCCGCGGTGCAGAGATGGAGGCTGCGGGGGAACAGCATATCTTAAGCATCTCTGAAGAGGGAACAGAGGCATAATGCTGCAAAACAACAACAATAAAAACAGCATAAAACTTTTTGACTTTATTCTTTCCTAGAACAGAAGTTGGCAATCTGGGACGTGATACTCTTTCACCTACACAGGTATTCAGATTGTGACTCACCATCACCATCTGTTTCCCGGGGTGTTGAATCAAGTGAGGAGCAGCGCTGAACACCGGGGGCTGGTCTGCAAGTAGCCTTGCTGTGGCGCAGTGCGTGGGATGCAAAACGAATACTGACGGGTGGGAATACTGAGAAAGAGACAAACGGCTTAGAAGAAAATGACTTTACCCAACATTACTTTTTTTTTTCTCCATTCCTCCATTTTTCAAACTTTTATTTTGAAAGGTTGACAAAGGTCGACAGATCACTCATGCTCTTTTTCAGCAACGTCCACCTTCACACTCGCGCTGTTACACACATTCACACCTGGGAGCTGCACAGTGCAACCACAGTCTGTTGGACACGATTGCAACTCCGCCGTTGGCGGTTCAGTGCCTTTCTGAAGGGCATCTTGACGGCAGAGCGGTGGAGTTTCATTCCAAAATGAGACATGCTCCGTTTGAAAGACTTGACACCTGCTCTTACCCACCCTGGCCTGAAAGTAAAGTAGAGCCACTACAAGAGATCCTTGCTCACAAAACAGTCACGTTTCTGAGGATAGAATCATCCAGATGTTTAAACACGGCTGGGGTACACTAGGTTGCTAAGGTGTACTAGGTGGTTGCTAGGGTGTTACTAGGTGGTAGTTAAGATGTACTGGGTGGTTGCTAGGGTGTTGCTAGGTGGTAGTTAAGGTGTACTGGGTGGTTGCTAGGGTGTTACTAGGTGGTAGTTAAGGTGTACTAGGTGGCTGCTAGGGTGTTACTATGTGGTAGTTAAGGTGTACTATGTGGTTGCTAGTGTGTTACTAGGTGGTAGTTAAGGTGTACTGGGTGGTTGCTAGGGTGTTACTAGGTGGTAGTTAAGGTGTACTAGGTGGCTGCTAGGGTGTTACTATGTGGTAGTTAAGGTGTACTGTGTGGTTGCTAGTGTGTTACTAGGTGGTAGTTAAGGTGTACTGGGTGGTTGCTAGGGTGTTACTAGGTGGTAGTTAAGGTGTACTAGGTGGCTGCGAGGGTGTTACTATGTGGTAGTTAAGGTGTACTATGTGGTTGCTAGTGTGTTACTAGGTGGTAGTTAAGGTGTACTAGGTGGTTGCTACAGTGTTTCATTGTGATTGCTAAAGTGTACTAAATGGTCGCTAGGGTGTTTTATTGTAGTGTTGCTCTGTGGTTGCTAGGGTGTTTCATTGTGGTTGCTAGGGTGTACTAGGTTGTTGCTAGGTGAATACTAGTACTGCTGGTAGGATTGGAAGTAGTAGAAACAGTTGTATGAGTATTAGTTGAAGTATTAGCAGAAGTAGTAAGTAGCAGAAATAGTAGTAATAGTAGTACTTAGCAGAAGCAGTAGTAATAACAGTACTAGAGTAGTAGTAGAAGTAATAGTAGTAGTAGTAGTAGTAGCAGTAGTAGTAGCAGCAGCAGCAGTAGTAGTAATAGTAGTAGCAGTAGTAATAACAGTATTAGTAATAGTAGTAGCAGCAGTAGTAGTAGTAGTAGTAGTAATAGTAGTACAGTAGTAGTAGGAGTAATAGTAGTAGTAGTAGTAGTAGTAGTAGTGGTAGTAGTAGTAGTAGTAGTAGTAGTAGTACTATACATGTCCAACTGAACTGAGAGTCTTTAAAGAGACTCTGCAGGGCGTGTTGTCTCCAGGGGAACAAACCACAATAGAACAGTAGATATTGCTTTCTGTCAGTAGTAGTAGTAGTAGTAATAGTAGTAGAGTAGTAGCAGTAGTAGTAGTAGTAGTAGTACTATACATGTCCAACTGAACTGAGTCTTAAAAAGACTCTGCAGGGCGTGTTGTCTCTGGGGGAACAAGCCACAGTAGAACAGTAGATATTGCTTTCTGTCAGTAGTAGCAGTAGTAGTAGTAGTAGTAGTACTATACATGTCCAACTGAACTGAGTCTTTAAGAGGCTCTGCAGGCCGTGTTGTCTCCACAGTAGAACAGTAGGACAGTAGAACAGTAGAACAGTAGATATTGCTTTCTGTCACGCCAATAACATTTTAAACAAACAACTGTGAGGACAGAGCAGAGCAGAGTGACCCAATCTGCAGCTGTACTGTAATTCACATGTAACTCAATCTAACAAATTACAGATTCTCCTTTATATCAAAGAGAGAGAATGACTGTGTGTGTGTGTGTGTGTGTGTGTGTGTGTGTGTGTGTGTGTGTGTGTGTGTGAGAGAGAGAGAAAAATAGACACAGAGGCTCAAATAAAAGGCAGAAAGAAACACTATGAGAGCTGCATCTGAAATGGTGCCTTGTCACTGTGACGGCAGGGAGGAGAACATGAGTCTCTCATCCAGTAACAACATCACCTCCTTTAAAGAAGAGTAACTATAGGACTCCACTAGTGTTAAATACATACAGTACAGTTGTCCTGTTATTTGGAGTGTCATGTGATCCAAATTTAATGTATTATGTAATATGATACAAATTGTAAAAAAAAAAAATGATGTAAAAAAAATGCATTACATACAATTATTATTACATACAATACATTATTATTACATACAATATATTATTATTACATCCAATACTTTAAATGAAACACTAACAATACCACTGGTGTAGATGGAGGCTAACAAGCTTCTGGACCATGTTGTTTATGGTATTTATTCCAAGGTGTCAGAGAGAGATTTATTGTTTTTTAAAAATACATTTAAATACAATTACATTTACAAATGTAGCACCTTTAAAAGAAATATGACACCTACTCTATTTTTCACCTATTGTTATCTATCTTTACTTTAGAAACATTTTAAAGGATTTAATAATCTGCGTCTTATTTCCTAAATGGACAAATATTATTTTGGGATGAAACCCTTCAGCTGTGAATGAGAAACACTGAACAAACAATCAAATTGTTGATTTTTCTGAAAAAGTCGTGGTGGTCGTAGCTCTTTGACCGGAGCAGCAGCAACTTGTCAGTTTCATTATTTAGGAAATCTCACGGCACATCGAGGCTCTCTTCTCAACGCACCACTGTGCCTCGCCACACCAGCTGGGAATCACTGCTGTAGCGAGGAGTCTATATAGGGAAAGCAGATCCATTCAGGCACACAGACAACAAATATTAATGGTGAATCATTTGCCATGTTGTTCCCTTCCATAAAGACGTCTGGAGCTCCATCACTCATTTTTTTGGTCCTGAATATTTCCAGCATGTTCAGTTTCCACTTCTAATTTTTCATCTGATGTACTCGTGGATACTCAACACTCACAGATCTGTCAGCTGTACTTGTTCTGTCTGTATTGTTGCCGTCACGACGGAGCACCTCCCACGACGCCCCTGGCACTTCATGGTTTTGGTGGTGAGTCGGTCTTTAACAAAACCAAGAGGAGGAGGAATATTGACAGAATCCGTTCCATCTTCCATCTCAGGGTCAGGATCCTGTCCAGGGCGACTGATGGTGAATTCAGTGTCTTCTATACATCTCAAGGCTGCTGATGGTCGAACCCACGACCTTTCAGTTCAAGATGCTCTCTACCAACCAGGCCTCGACATCAGTGAGGCCCTCGGCATCAGTGAGGCCCTCGACATCAGTGAGGCCCTCGGCCCCAGACATACTAATAACCCTGACAAGAAGATTCCTGTTTGTTTGTTGCTGTTAGATTTATGGATACTGGATCGGTGGCACATCAGGACAATTTGTGCAGTACCACAAAATGACCGTGATATATCTGGGGGGGGGTTGGATGATACTTGAAGTGCTGAGATTTCTGATTTTTCTGTGTAGTTTTTATGAACTGTTCTGATATTGTTTTTTCTTCACTGATTGTTTTCTAGCACCGACAGGATATTTATACATGTGATGAAACATCAATTTACGACTGAAGGCTTCGCTCCGTACTTTTTCCAAAGTTGTTTTCAAAGTTGTCAAAAACAAAAAAATTATATTAAATTGCTTCTCAAATACTTTCCTGTGATTGTCAAATGTAGCGTGGGCTACGTAGCGACCCATCTGGCGCCTGTGCGGGCTAGAACAAACCACAAACATTACTTGCAAATAATATCTGATCCAGGTCCAGCGGACTCTGACAGCCTCATTTTTTGACCCTAACAAGCCTGTGATTGATGATATTTTAGCTCATGGCAGCAGAGGAATGAGCTGAAATGCGGTTCCTCGGCCAACCTGCCAACAGAGCCGAGCAGAAAAACCATTTGGATGGATGCAACGGGTTTAAACCGGGCCAGTTGGTGGCATGTGCCCACGGCAGAGTGAAAAGTTCAGCCTGTGTGTGGACTGTGAGTCAGATCTGGGCCAGAGTGTATTTGCAAATACTGCTTTTATAGCCGTTTGATTTAACCTACTTAAAAGCCAGAGGGGTGGGGTTTACCACATATGACAACACACACAGAAAGTATTTGAAACAGTAACAGAACAGTTTTCCATGACTGACAATTTATCTAACACGATATGATCTAAACCCCACCCAGCTGGGACTCCGAGTAGGTTAAAACAAACACCAAGAATTATTTGCGAATACGTCTGGTGTGTGTGTGTGTGTGTGTGTGTGTGTGTGTGTGTGTGTGAGGCAGGCGGGCTGGGGGTGTGACGTGAGGAGGGGAGGGGGAGGAGCGGTGTGGTTTTAATTAGGCGGCTGCTGCAGCGTTGTGGCTTGGGACTCGGTGCCAGGACGTCCCGGGAGAAACAGCGCTGACGCCTCCGAGGCCTGCCAAGCGTGGCCACAGCCTATCCCAGAATGCCTCTGTCACCGTCACCGTGGGGAACTGCGAGGCCACAGAACATCTGAGAAAACAATCATCTTTGCCCCGGCGTCGCTACGGAAACACCCATTTTTCTGCCCGGGGGGAAGGCAAACAGGCCGCGGCGGGGGGGGGGGGGGGGGGCATGACGCGCCGCAGGATGATACGTCACATTCCATATCTCACCGGCTGAGGCGTCGCGGCCCGGCGGACATGATGAGGAACGAAGGCATGTCATGAAAAAACGTTCAATCTTCTCTAAATAACAAAAAGGAAAAGGGAAAAAACAACATTTACTCTACTGGTGTTTGTTTTTCCACTGCTGACGCTCCGTATTGAGTTGATTCCATCTTTTCTACTAAACATCACCGAGTAAAAGAAAAGCTCAACCGATACGAGGTTCTGCCGGTGCCGTTACAGGCATCAGGCGTCCTAATGAAGACATGATGCAAGATTAACGACAGGATCTGCACCGCGCATCTTTGCTGCAGCTGGACCGCAACCTCCCCGCGGCCTCTACTGAACTCGACTGGCTTCAACTCAGCTCCGCAGACATTCTGCGGTTGTTGTTGTTGTTGTTGTTGTTTTTTGTTTTTTTTACAACCGAACTTCATTGAATCCCCCGGTATCGTGATGAAGATCTCTCCGCGGCGTTGACCTCATCCTCACCCCATTACGCACATTACGGCATTATTGCGTCGCATTCTCATCACGCAGATCAAAACGCATTTGAGATAAGCCTCGCTGTTGCACTGCTGTCACCTCACCACACCTCACGCTGTGCAGCACCCGCCCACGCCCCGCCGAGACACGCCCCCCACTCTTCCCAGTTAGCCGTCAAATCGCCGCTTTATTGGTATTATTTGCGCCGTCCCCTGCCTCAACAACGCTGACAGTTCTCGTTTCTCGTTTCTCGATATGGACTCAAAGTGGAGCCGATTGCCGAGACCTGCAATTACGTGACGGGCGGAGGGGGACGACGGGGGACAGCGAGGGGGGAGAGAGGGGGGAGAGAGGGGTCGGCTAATGAACACCCTGGGGGATTCTCTCTCATCGTGGGGGGAAGTATGAAAGTATGGCGGCTGTGAGTGACACTCGAGCGTCCTTTCATGTGCGACGTTAAAAACAGGAAGACGAACACACTTTGATTACATGTCTCAGCAAATTGGAGTCTGAGTACAAAGGGAAAACCACACTCTGCTGAAGACCCATAATGCATTCTTCTGATGGAGAGTGTTAGTGTCTACATCTGGGTATCTGTGTGTGTGTGGTTACGCCTGTGTGTGTGTGTGTGTGTGTCCCATGAGACAGGCTGTGTAAGTACATCTATTAAGCCTCCAATATAAACCTCGCCGTCACTCGCTGAGCGTAATCGGCCCTGAAACAGAAGCGTGCAGATGTCTGATGGTTCTGAGCGTTTCCACAGCGGATCTCTCCTCTCTCTGTAACAGATTCCAGTTCGTAGGACAACGTTCAGATCCACTGAATGTGGTGGGAGAGAAACAGCGTAGTGATGGGTGGTCTCTGCCCGGTCCTGGTCGATTACAGCGTGTGATCATGTCGTACTCGTTGAGGAGGAAAAGACACGATGACCCTCGATCTGACTCAACATGTGGGATTCATCACTACCACTTTGTCACATGTGGGCTGAGATGGTGTTTTGACTTGAGGGGATAAAGTCATCTAGTATTTTCTACTGGTAGGGAGGTGGTGGGGTGGCCTACTGGTTACTACTACTACTACTACTACTACTACTACTACTACTGGTTATCCCCGCACTAACCGGTGACTCCCTTTGGATAAAACCATGTAAGACTATGGATTCTGTTGCCCTGTTTTTTTAGTTTTTTTTTAACTGCTTTATTGTTCGACAGCCATTTACCTAGTTGTTCTCTTTCTCCTCGTTGTGCCTTGGGTTCTATGACGTCTCTCAAATTAAATTATTATTATTAAAGGCATCAGTAAAATGGATTGCAAACCCCACAACACATTTTTCATATTGGATGTGAAGATAGTGAAGTATATGATAGAGTGGTGCAGGAATGAGTCCTAAACCCAGGAAGGGAGTTAGCATTTTCCCACTCCCGGTTCCCTCGTCTCGAAGTCAATGGGTTTTTTGAATGGGTTTTTGGTTAGATGCCTGAAATAAGGTCTGTGATTAACACAAGCTTAAGAGGTTTTCACGTTTTGTTCTACGACATAAAATACGTCAGTAAATACCCCACTCATGAATTTTGAAGCTTTTACGTGTCTTAAAAAAGGCGGTTGCTAACAAGTTCGCCATCACGCCGAACACGGTAACTCATCTACTCACTAGTCCTCCTTTACAGCCTCTAGTTGTGTTTCTACTCGCACTCTTCCAAACTATTCTAACTCAAACTTTCCAACTTTTTATCAATTTATAGTATTTATAGTATTTTTAGTGGTGGTGACGTTGAAGTCATGTGACCGTGGTGTAGTTCGTTAGCCTAACGTTAGCTTTTTACTTCTGGCGATTGCATTTACACTTCAAAAACCATAAAAGTGGTTAAAAGTTCATTTGTGAAGATTATCTTGCTGAACAAAACATGTAAGTATCATAAACTTCTGTTTGCCACAGAGTTTATTTTCTGCAATAATCCAAAATCCAATGGAAAAATCCCATTGGCTTTTTGTGGAGGGAACCAGGGCGATGCTAACTTCCGGGTTGGCCTACAAAAATACGTCATCCCTGCACCACTCTATTGCAGACTTAGTTTGGGGGTAAAATTCAGATCTCAAACATTTCAATGGAGGCGAACAGGAAAAGGGGTTAACTTCCTGTTCTCTGCTGCTTCAGTCAGACTTGATGGAGCTGCAGCGTGATGGTCCGACTCTGCAGCTGCAGCCGAGGTGGCGAGGGAGAACGTCTCGTCTGATGGGACTTCAGTTCTCTTTCATCCCGATGAATCATCCGCTCATCACCAGCCACTGAAGGATAACAGGACACTTACAGTAAACTCACATCACATTACATTAGCTGGTGATTTATAGCAGGGGCAGCAGTTGAATGAGCTTCAGTTCCTCGGCAACATTCCAACTCACCATCAACAATCAGCTGCAGCGATGGCGAAGCTCTCAGATGCAAAGATAACCCGATTGCATCACCGTGTCAGCGCGAGATAAAAGCACGAGCAGCGTTACCTCGCGGGAGTAATGAGGCCGCTGGATCGGCTCCCTAATTACCGTCCCCCCGCGAACCGCCGTCTGTGTGAAGTCGGCCTCCGGAGCGCCGCGCCCGTCCTGACACATAAATCACCGGGCCGTCGTTAGAGGCGCTCAGATTAATAGAGGTTAATACGGGGTTGGGTTGCCGGGACCTTCGGGAGACGGATGCCTGGCTCTCACATGGCGGATGGAGGCGGGAGTAGAGCACGCCGCCGTTTCAGATGAAAAGTCGACTTTCAGGATCCAGTTTTTAATGGTGTTTCTGCTTCGTTGGACAGTAAAGTCGAGAGTGACAGGAATACCAGAGGAGGGAGAGACGAGGGGAGTCAGAATCAAAGGTCTGCAGCGAAGCCCACTGAGCCACCAGGACCAGAACATGTTCAGTGGTGATGTGGACTCTTTAAAACTGCACTAGGCAGGATGTTACCACCAGCCTACATCACACAGTGTGGCTGCAACAGAGAAGAGCCAATAACTGAGATTTGTCACTTCTCCGGCTCCGCCCACAGGAAGTGACAAATCAAAGCTTGACAGTGAAATCCAAACTGTCTCCGAGGGTCCAGACTGGACTCACCAGTGTCAGATCTCTTCCTCTCTCACCTCTTTGACCGGCTGGTTGGTAAACAGGAGCGTGCTGTGTGCAGTTCACTGACGTCACGTTACAGGATTTCTGGGTATTTACATTAAAGCAGTTACCTCCTGCTGCCATGTGGAGTAGCCGACTTCTGACATCATTTCCTTTAATGAATGAACTGACATAAAAAACACAATCAGAACAATAAAGGAGCCAAGTGACAAACAACAAAAATAGAGTCAGCTCTTTCATTGTCTGTGAAAGCAGCCGTTGTTTTAGGAAATGAAAGGTTGCATCCATTTTGCAAAGAAGTGCTACCTGACGTTGAGTCCCTGGTGTGTTCATGTGCACTGGAATGTCGTATTCCTCGATAAAACCAGATAATCTTCAATAGCATTTCACATTTTGTTTTTTTTCATTCTGAACTGAAACTCTCCAGTTGTTTTTGTGCCGGGGTGTAGCTGTTGGGGCGGTGGAGGTGTTGGGCTGTGTGGGGGGGTGGGGGGGGGGGGGCGGGGTGGCGGTTGAGGACACAAGGTGAAATGGAACCCACGCCAATGGCCGGCGAATGAAAGGAGAGGAGGCGGCGGCGAGGTGGACGGCGGTTTTCTCCCCCGTCCCATCACACCTGTTGACAAGAGGGAGCGGTGATGTCATCCACTTCACACTCGGGACAATGGTGGCTGGAAGAAAGCAACAGGTCGGAGGGGTGGTGGGAGGACCGGGGGGGAAGAAGCTCTGTTTTATTTACCATGGATCGTATGTTTTGGCCCCCTCGGCTCCAGCACAATAACACTCACGGGTTCAAGTTCCTGCCGTCCCCCTCCCTCCCCCTCCCTCCCCCTCCCTCCCCCACTCCTTCAATTCTCCCTCTGCCTCTCATACATCATCTGGTCCGGGGCTCAAAGACATGAATTTCCCATCTATTGAGACTTCTCTGTAATTACCTTAAGGGGGAGGGGGACAACGGGGGACACGGGGGGAAGTGAGGGGGGGAGGAGGGGGGAGGGAGGGGGGTGTTACATATTAAAAGTGCCTGAAAAAGAAATACTCTGCATTCTTCTATCACTCTTCACAAACGCAATAAAAGGATGAAGAGGAGGAGGAGGGGGGGGAGGGGAGGGGGAGGGAGCGTTCCAGGAGAGCAGGTCCCTGGAGGGAATCTGAATAAATTAATCACCTCCCTCCTCTGGCAGGACGCCGGCGTCTGATTGGGCCCCGCCGCCGCGCACGGCTCCCATTGGTGGAGAGGGAATGTGAGAACCTGAAGACCCCGGCCAACCAGGCTGACAGGGGCTCAAAGGGCAGCTCGCCCCCCCCCCCTCGTCTGAATGGAGAGGGAGCAGGGGGGAGAGGGGGGAGAGGGGGGAGAGGAGGTGGGCGCTATTATACAGCTACTAATGGAGCCGCGGATTTGGAGTGGGATAATTAAAACCAATGGAGGGGGGGAGGTGTGTGTGTGTGTGTGTGTGTGTGTGTGTGTGTGTGTGTGTGTGTGTGTGTGTGTGTGTGTGTGTGAGTGAGTGAATAGGCATGGGTGTCTATATCTGTGTGTATGTTCATGTAGGCATGTGTGTGTTTGTCAGAGAAGAGAGAGAGAGAGAGAGGGAGAGAGAGAGAGAGAGAGAGGGAGAGAGAGAGAGTGAGAGAGAGAGAGAGAGAGAAAGAGAGAGAGAGAACCCCAACAACAAAAGCCCCCCCCCCCCCAGACATCTGCCTCATTATAGCCTCCACTCCACTGCATGCTGCTCATTGTCCAGCTCCTCTCTGTTTGTCCGTCCTGGCCGGTGGAATATCTTCACAGCCTCGCCGCCTCCCAGCAGGCCGAGCGGCGGACGGAGGAGGAAGTGTTTTGATTTGAAAAACCAGCCGGTGTTTGAAATCGGTGACAGGTGAGGGGTAGAGGCAGGCGGATGCAGCTTGTTCAGCAAAACTGGACTTTTTACTTTACTACTTCCTGTCCCCTCACAGGCCTGCTGGGAGCTGAAGGCCAGGACCGATCTGGTCCTCTGGGTCCACGGTACCGCTGGGTCTCTACTCTGACAGGTAGTTTCCATTCTAGCTGACTGGTTTGGACCGGGTGAATGCAGATAACTACCTGGTAGGACAGAAAACCAGCACCACTCTGGACCCAGACCAGCATCTGAGGACCACTGGCAGGTAGAGGAGACGCCTCGTGGCCGGAAGGAGGGAAAGTGAATGGGAACCACTCTTCCTCAACAGATACTATCCATGTACCATTGAGCAAAGCAAGGGTGACATCCAGCGAGTGACATCGTCATGTATTCAGGGTTAAAATCCTGTTTTCCTTTAAATGAAAGAAATTGAATTCTGCTGTTTTTGAAGCAAGCTGAAGAAACAAGCAGCAATACCTTAAAATAAATGTCAAGATGTTGACACAGGAGACTTTTTTTACAGTGTAACAACTTTGTAACGTTAATTAAACTCCATTTATGTCTCGATAGGTGATGAGTGTTGAGTTTATCAGATAAACTCAACATGACACCTCTCACAAAATCATTAATAGCAAAAACAAACGATGCTCCACTTTAAAGTGAGTAAGACAAAGTGAATGAGTTTGATTTAACAGACTGGATCTTCTATATTTTAGAGAAATTGAATGATAAACTTCAATATTGATGTTTTTCAGAAAAATATCAACTAGTACTAAAATAAATAAAATAACAGATAGCCGTCATAGAGGTTCACTGCTGCTGTTGATCCACCCTCACAAGGCATTTCAGACCCTGCAGTGCTGATGGATATTGATATATGGGCTGAGTGTTGATGCCACTACAAAATAAAAGTATGGCTGGGACTATGTTTCAGTCCTCTGTTGGCTTCTAATGCTGTCACTGGTTTACAAAACCCCCTGGAAGACCTGGAGGCTTTTAGGACACACATGCTGACTCTGTGTGTGTGTGTGTGTGTGTGTGTGTGTGTGTGTGTGTGTGTGTGTGTGGTGGGTGGCAGCGGTATTGAACTACACACAATTGCAAACACACATGCCGTGCCCACTTATGCGCCCACCAATCTACCTGAGTGTGTGTGTGTGTGTGTCAGAGTGTTCACACGCCCACACGAGTGCATGCCTGTGTTTGTGTACATGTCATGTGTGTGTGGGTGTGTGTGTGTATAATCACACACACAAAAACACTTTGCTAACACATTAGCAAAGCCAGTTGCAACAGACAGGATTTAAATGTGTTTTCCGACCTCGTGTCGCTCACAGAAGAGGAAGTGGATTGAGCTTTCATATGAAGTGTTGTAACGATTAGGAGTCGACAGATGTGGGGTTTGAAGGCCGATAGCTGGTATTTTGTGCCGATATTCTTCGATATCTTTAAATAAATCTTTTCATGGCCAAAGTGTTCAATGATTCCCTCAGAAGTTTATTCTCATCAGAGTGGAAAAGCCTCCAAACATCTAAACTCTCTTGAAACCAAAACTAATTTAAAGGGAGGGGGTCATATTGGAATAGTCATTAACTGGTATCTAATAAATGTAACTCTACTATTGATTCATTGACAGATAGATAGATACTCTGCTGGAAATAGCTTCAAAAGGATTCAAGATATTTCAGTGGGGATTTTCTGCAGCGTAACAACCTTGTAAACTGCCATTAAACCTCCTTCCTTCCATTAAACTGCTTTATCCAGTGAGACCAAACGCTTACTGATGATGTGAGCGTCTGGACGGATGATCTGAAAACACATCTGACACCACTAACAATCATTAACAGCAACAACTTTATGCTACACTTACAACATGAAGCGTTGTAATGAAGAATCATCATTTTGTGAGAGTGTGTGTTTCTATGTAATGTGTGGCAGTGGGCTGAACTGTCGGGTCATCAAAGACGCCGGGGACTCACTTCATGTTCAGTTTTCCATTAAGACTCGGAAGCTGCGGTACAGTGGACGTGGTGAGGCTGGACCGCTCCATCACTCTGTCGTCACGGTGTTCGGCTGGCAGCATCCCCGTCGTGATGTGTTCCCTCACGTGACTCAGATCTGGTGTCTTCTGATCAGCCTGAGCAGCAAAAACGTTGCACACAGTCTCGTTTTTTCAGTTCATGTGGTGCAAAGTTTGGATCCCGAGCCACGCGACCTACTTGTATCAGAACAGTCAAATCAGAATTTGCCCGCGTTGCCATGACGATAAGTAAATCTTATGTCATTCGCCTGAGGCAGTTGTTGTTGTGATCTTCAGCTCGGCATGGAGGACAACGAGACACAACAATGGGAAGAAAAACACAAACAGCGTCCTGATTGGTGTTTGGGGAGACGCCTCAGTTCAGTCAGAGACCAAAGACAGATACTGAAACATGCAGGAGAGGCTGAGGTCCAAAAGAGGATGACTTCTTTTGTTCTCGTCACTTTTTTCTTTGTTGTGTTTTGTTTGTTTT
>JAXDDX010000104.1:715000-745000 GCA_034670405.1 Hoplostethus atlanticus
CGTGTTCACCAACCTGGCCGGTCTGTGATGCTTCATACCAAAGAGACAAGAGAAGATCTGACGTTGGTGAGTCCAGCTTTTCTCTGGACGGAGCCTCGCTGCTGTTCAGGGGACAGTTTGTGTTTTAATGTGAAGTTTTGATTCATCACTTCCTGTGGGTGGAGAAGTGACCATACCCGACACCAGAATTGAATTGGGGCAAATGGAGAATGTACAGCGTCTCAAATAAGGCTGATAAGTCGGATGCATGTATACATAGAAATCCTTCCTAGTGCAGCTTTAAAGACAGGAGGCAACTTAAATCCTCTGGGGGGAAAGTTGCAAACTGTCTACAGACTTGATCCTCGATATCTTAGAGATATTGAACTTTAGGTAATGACTTCTTTTTTTTTTCCGAAAAGGATTTATAGCATTTTGGAAACTCCTCAAGTATAGTCTCTTGCCTTGAGCAGAGAATCATGAAAGGTTTGATATGAAATGTTTCTCCCGTCACGTGGGGATCGGCTGGAAGTAGGTCAACAACTCTCATTTTGTTGCCCGAACTCAAAAGTCACAGAACCACCTTTTACAGGAGTGAGTGAAGCCCTCATCCATCCATCTGACTAGACAGTCAGGGCCTTGTTGGTCGTGAAAAAGGAAAGCATCGTCATCGGTGCAACGGTAGATAAAGTTATTGAGGGGCTGGAGAAGGCACTCTATAAGGCTATCATTCATCGCTTCGAGGAAGGGATGAAGAGGGTTGAGTCATCTGCTGGAGCGATGTGGGTCCCATGTGGGTGTGAATGCTGCGAGGGGGGTTCAGGGGCTTGTTTATCCAGTGTCCCGCAAGCCGTGACTACTGTTCACAGAGCCAGGATCAGAGCCCAGATCAGGGCTTTGAGTGTTTAGCCCGTGGATTAGCTATTGTATACCCAGCTACATCAACCCCCCCTACATCAACCCCATGGTGGGCACCCAACACCGAGGGGGGTCTAAGCCCTGCATTCACAACGTGTCTAAGAATAGGAGTGCTGATTTGGGACCAGTCTCTCTTCAATCATAGTGAAGTTTATAGATGAGCCCATCGTGGAAGTCAGCCCTTTTGCATGCTTGGATATAGAAGAAATATAGAAGAGATACAGAAGAGATATAGAAGAGATACAAAAGAGATATAAAAGAGATACAGGAGAGATACAGAAGAGATACAGAAGAGATACAGAAGAGATATAGAAGAAATATAGAAGAGATACAGAAGAAATATAGAAGAGATATAGAAGAGATACAGAAGAGATACAGAAGAGATATAGAAGAGATACAGAAGAGATACAGAAGAGATACAGAAGAAATATAGAAGAAATATAGAAGAGATACAGAAGAGATACAGAAGAGATACAGAAGAGATACAGAAGAAATATAGAAGAGATACAGAAGAGATACAGAAGAGATATAGAAGAGATATAGAAGAGATACAGAAGAGATACAGAAGAGATATAGAAGAAATATAGAAGAGATACAGAAGAGATACAGAAGAGATATAGAAGATATACAGAAGAGATACAGAAGAGATATAGAAGAAATATAGAAGAGATACAGAAGAAATATAGAAGAGATATAGAAAAGATACAGAAGAGATACAGAAGAGATATAGAAGAAATATAGAAGAGATACAGAAGAGATACAGAAGAAATATAGAAGAGATATAGAAGAGATACAGAAGAGATACAGAGAGATATAGAAGAGATATAGAAGAGATACAGAGAGATATAGAAGAGATATAGAAGAGATATAGAAGAGATACAGAAGAGATACAGAAGAGATACAGAAGAAATATAGAAGAGATACAGAAGAGATACAGAAGAGATATAGAAGAGATACAGAAGAGATATAGAAGAGATACAGAAGAAATATAGAAGAAATATAGAAGAGATACAGAAGAGATACAGAAGAGATATAGAAGAAATATAGAAGAGATACAGAAGAGATACAGAAGAGATATAGAAGATATACAGAAGAGATACAGAAGAGATATAGAAGAAATATAGAAGAGATACAGAAGAAATATAGAAGAGATATAGAAAAGATACAGAAGAGATACAGAAGAGATATAGAAGAAATATAGAAGAGATACAGAAGAGATACAGAAGAAATATAGAAGAGATATAGAAGAGATACAGAAGAGATACAGAGAGATATAGAAGAGATATAGAAGAGATACAGAGAGATATAGAAGAGATATAGAAGAGATATAGAAGAGATACAGAAGAGATACAGAAGAGATACAGAAGAAATATAGAAGAGATACAGAAGAGATACAGAAGAGATATAGAAGAGATACAGAAGAGATATAGAAGAGATACAGAAGAAATATAGAAGAAATATAGAAGAGATACAGAAGAGATACAGAAGAGATATAGAAGAAATATAGAAGAGATACAGAAGAGATACAGAAGAGATATAGAAGATATACAGAAGAGATACAGAAGAGATATAGAAGAAATATAGAAGAGATACAGAAGAAATATAGAAGAGATATAGAAAAGATACAGAAGAGATACAGAAGAGATATAGAAGAAATATAGAAGAGATACAGAAGAGATACAGAAGAAATATAGAAGAGATATAGAAGAGATACAGAAGAGATACAGAGAGATATAGAAGAGATATAGAAGAGATACAGAGAGATATAGAAGAGATATAGAAGAGATATAGAAGAGATACAGAAGAGATACAGAAGAGATACAGAAGAAATATAGAAGAGATACAGAAGAGATACAGAAGAGATATAGAAGAGATACAGAAGAGATATAGAAGAGATACAGAAGAAATATAGAAGAAATATAGAAGAGATACAGAAGAGATACAGAAGAGATATAGAAGAAATATAGAAGAGATACAGAAGAGATACAGAAGAGATATAGAAGAGATATAGAAGAGATATAGAAGAGATACAGAGAGATATAGAAGAGATATAGAAGAGATATAGAAGAGATACAGAAGAGATATAGAAGAAATATAGAAGAGATACAGAAGAGATACAGAAGAGATATAGAAGATATACAGAAGAGATATAGAAGAAATATAGAAGAGATACAGAAGAAATACAGAAGAGATATAGAAGAGATACAGAAGAGATACAGAAGAGATATAGAAGAAATATAGAAGAGATACAGAAGAGATACAGAAGAGATATAGAAGAAATATAGAAGAGATACAGAAGAGATACAGAAGAGATACAGAAGAAATATAGAAGAGATACAGAAGAGATATAGAAGAAATATAGAAGAGATACAGAAGAGATATAGAAGAGATACAGAAGAGATACAGAAGAGATATAGAAGAGATACAGAAGAGATATAGAAGAGATACAGAAGAGATATAGAAGAGATATAGAAGAGATACAGGAGAGATATAGAAGAGATATAGAAGAGATACAGGAGAGATACAGAAGAGATACAGAAGAAATATAGAAGAACTATAGAAGAGATACAGGAGAGATACAGAAGATGATCTAGAAAGTGTTAATATGGCATTTCATCTATTTTATTCAACTTATAAACATCTAAGAAGTTGTTGTGAAGTCAAAGTAAAAAATCTCCCAGTGGATTGAGATGATTTCACTTGCAGATCAACTAGAGTGACCCTCTTTCTTCTGCCTTGTTTTAAGATGCTTGTTTCTAGAAACTTCCTGAAACAAATGAGAGTGGAGTTACTTTTTCCACACGACTTTCAGACTGAATATGAGAGTAACTTGTTAAGACATTCGTTTGGCCGGTGTTCAGTCTTGACTCGTGGCTCTCGGGCCATAAAAGCCCGTCCACCTCTGAACAGTCCAGTCTACTAGTAATTAGTATTTATAGCTTCATGAATTCAGTCTCCACGTCCTCCTCTACCGCCGGACAGTGCTGCTGCTGCTGCTGCCGCCACATCGCTGGCTGCCGAGGTGACGGGCTGACTGGCCGCCGGGGGCAAACAGATGGTCCACAACAGCCCAGGCGAGATGCCTTTGACCAGCGGCAGCGCTCAGAGCTGCCAACAGAAAGCTCTGGGCTCCAGAACAATACGCCGAACACAGGGTGAGTCAACGCTCTTTCACTCAGCAGCTGGCTCGCCACCAACAGGTCCACAAACACAACGGTCCTCGTCACGCCGAGACGATACGCCCATCGAAAACAGAGCATGGTGTAAACCGAAGCACCTTTGTTCTTCTATTTATTTTGTTGTTTTACTCAATTTGTCGTTTTTTTAAAGGATCATGTTTCTGTGTGGCCGGCGTGCGGGTTCCTCTCCTCTTCAGATGTGTGATATGAACTGATATGAAGCACTCCCCCATTTCTCACATCCCATTAAAAAAAATCAAAAACCAAAAATGCCAGATCGTTTTCTTATGTTGGTTCTGAATAAAAACCCAGAACAAAGCAACCGAGTAACAAGACAGATTTGGCAAATATTGAATCAGTTTCGTTTCAATGCGTGTTGAATGGGAGCTGAACCCTCGCGGGGCGCTCGCTCGCTGCTGTACTTCATTCAGATTTTGATAATTCTTCCTCCTGGGTAAAGGAAATTGCTAACAGAATGTGTTACAGCGAGGATTTTAATTCATACGTGCCTGCATCGCAGCCCTCAACCACAACTCCTAAATACGCCAGCATTTACAAGGCATCGATACCTTCGCCAGTGGAAAGGGCCGGCCCACTCGAGTGTTTTACGGGGCCTGAGAAGTGATATGTGCTTTTACAATGTGACGTGAATCGCCCGCTTGTCTTCCTGCCAGTCGACCCGTCTCTCTCTCTCTCTCTCTCTCTGCCTGCCTGACCAACCTCCTGCCCTGTCTGTCTGCCCGCCAGTCTGTCTGTCTGTCTCACACTCAGACAAAGTAGCCTGACTGAGCCCTGTTAAAGTTAATAGCCCTCCACCAGCACAGAGGCCTGGGCGGGCCAACACCAATAAAACTAGAGCAAATTATATCGCGGGGGAAGAGGCACCGAGGAGCCGCGCTGTTGCCGGGTTTAGCATTCCTCTGCTATCTTGGAGATTGTGAGTGTTTAAGCCGAGGCAGTCTGCGGGCTTGGAAGTGGAGACTGATTCTCAGCGTAGCCTGAGACATCCACGTTTTGAGAGGGTGAGAAGACCCCGTCGCTTCTTCACCCTCTTATTAAATGTCTGGCCAGTCGCTTCCCACCGAAGGATAATCTGAAGAAAGTTATTTGATTATAAATGGAGAAGAAGCTTGTGGTCCTGATGTCAAATATAGTTTCTTACAGCGTTTGCTCGTACCGAGACCCTCCACGTAACGCCATTGGAGATCTAATGCTTCAACAAGCAGAGGCTGGTGTTGTGAGTAATGTTGCCTGGTCACACTTGGTTCAGCTCGGCCTTTCAGTCTGTCAGTATATCTGAAACAGACTGGCTCACATAGTATTTACTGTCCATGGTTTGTTTTAACCTCCTTGGGTGCCAGGCGGGTGGAGTTTCCCACATAAGACAACACCAAGACAGTTTAGTAAGTATCTGAAAGTCGATTTGGCGTATTTTTCTACGTACCTGACTCCGTCTGAACTGTCCTGGTGCACTAAACCCCACCCCGCCGGCACACCGTGTAGGATAAAGCAAACACCGTGAATTATTTGCCGCTGCTGCTGGAGCCCGGTCTCTAACGTAATGGGAGCTCACTCCTCACCCAGACCCAAATACCTGGGCACTGCCTCTGCCAAACACTGTAAATATTTAGGGTCATCCGTCGCACAATGGAAAATGAAAGCCCTGACTTTCACTGTGTGTGTGTGTGTGTGTGTGTGTGTGTGTGTGTGTCTGTCTCTCTCTGTATGAGCATGTGTGATTGTGCAGCGTATGCTTGTGTGTGTGTGTGTGTGTGTGCATGTGTGTGCAGAAAGTGTAGGCATGGCAGTCTATACCCATGCGTGTGTGTGTGTGTGTGTGTGTGTGTGTGTGTGTGTGTGGACGGTAGCCAGCGGCGCAATCCTGCAAGTGTTTGTGTGAAAACCCAGATTCCTTTTTTTTACTTTCAATTCCTCCCCAGCCCCGGCGCTCTGACAGGAGGCAGAAAACCGTTATCTGTCTGATGTGGCGTTCAGGGCACCACATTAATCACTGCCCCAGAAAAGGCTCTCCGCTCAACATAAACACTACACTCCAGAAACACGCCGAGCTGCAGGACCGAACGCACCAACACCGGCCTCCGCCTGGCCTCCGTCATTCAGTCGCCCATCTTGCTCTTTTAGATTTTAAACTTACATTTTAGCCGACTTGCAAAAGTAAGGATTATCAGAACCGCAGCGTCCTGTTCATGGATGTAGGGCCAATATTTTCAGATTGAATTCATGAACTTCACCAACATTTTTTTGCCAATATTGCATATCTTTGACCATTTTCTTGCCTAAAGATGACAAGCATTCAGTGTTTCCCCAAGTATTGTTTTCTTCTCAGGGTGGAAAAGCCTCTGAAACAACATTTAGACCATCACGGGACACTAAAACTCTCCACTGAAACCAGACTAATAAGACAGGGCGACTCACCACCCATTCATCTAAATGAAGAATTAATTCACAAAACAATACAATTAAATGTGCAAAGAAAACTTAATTGCAGGTTTTACAGACTGTTTTTTAGTAGCTGTGGTCGGGGAGGAGCCTCCATCATGTGGGCGGTGGACGACATGACGACACCCAATATTTAATAAAAGGCTGATACCGGCAAACCGATGTATTGGTATAATACAGTAATGTCCAGAAATGAGAATATATGATTGGTAAGTGCAAGAGAAAGAATTAAGACCTGAGACAGGGTTGAGAGGTTTCATATATTAGAGGTGGAGGAGGAGGAATATATGGGACGGGGGGTGTGGTGCAAAATAAAAAGACATCCTGTGTTATTAGGGCTACACTGGGCCCTTTGAAAAGAGCCTCGGAGACCCTGCGACGAGAGGAAAACCAGTTGGAGACATGAGGGGGTAAATATAACGTAGTGTGTGTGGCCTGTGGTGGATACTCTGCTGCACATCACCTTATAGCCCTCCCCGACTCCTGCAGGACAGACAGACGTCCCGGCGGCCCTGACTCGTAACGCTATCATCGCTCAGCGTTTTTACAAGAGGAAGGACAAGGTCTCGGCCCCGCGTTGGATTCGACTGAATACACAGACGGGTGAATAAATATCTGTTTGTCGCCTGTGTACCTAACCTTGAATGGCCTGCATTCAGCTCGCTCTCTGACAGGAGCCTCTTGTGTTCTCAGCCCTCGGCCTCCTGGAGCCTGGGGCCCGACCACACCCAGATACACTCACCCTGAGGTGACCTACGCTGCTCAGGAGGTGGAAAGTACCCGGTTATAATCACGCTAGGTACTGTAGGGTATGTATACATGGATCAGATATGGGATAAGTATATATGTATGATATATACTAGGAGTGTTATTTTACTTCTGCTTGAGTATTTTTTGAAGTAATTTCCAAGTGATTACTACAGTAGGTTTGACTAAGGTTTATTTCAAGACTTTTTCAGAGTTTGACCGAACATCTGACGACAGGTTTGGCCCCAACATCCTCTCTCTGTCTGGTACCATGCTAACACTTTAGCGTACAGTACGTTAAGTAATCATGAAGACAGACCTTTTACTGATCCAAAGTTGCTATTGGTTTTCATTCTGTGGCCTGCAGATTAATAACTTCTGAAAACAAAATCTTATTCTTCATCTTTAGTGAAGTCGATTATGAATCACTGCAAAAACCTCAGCTGCCTGGCTAACACCGCTCACTTCCTGTTTAAAGAAAACGCTCAAAGTTTACAGGAAGAGAGATTGTCTGCCATTGAAACCCTAACCCTAAGCCTTTCTTTCCTTCTATCTTTCTTTCTTTCTTTCTTTCTTTCTTTCTTTCTTTCTTTCATTCTAAACAAATGAACAAATCATCCAGCCTTAGCGCTGCTACAAATTCTCATTCTCAGGATAATGCTAGTCATCTATGCTAAAGCGTTAGCATGGCACTAGACAGAGCTCTCTACCTGAGACACTGAGATGGTGTTGGGGCCAATCCTCTCATCTCATATCGGGTCAGGGCTGAGAGGGTCTTGAAGTTCCAATGTTTGGCGAGAGTACGAGCCAGGAAGCCAGAAAACTCAACACCTGGTGAAGTAATTGTCATTGGTACTGATCAACGACCCTATCAACCCTAACCTAACCCTAACTCTAACATGGTCAATTTTATTGTGGGCAGTAAAAATCTTACCTAGTGCCCATTTAACACAAGTTGAGTAAAATCCAACTGAAGTAACAACACTTCTACCTAAGTACTTTCTCCATCTCTGATCTCTGAGGACTTCCTGGACGTCCTGGAGGCTCAGCAGGCCGAATCACTTCCATCAATCTGTTTCCAACAACGTGCATCCAGATCCAGGTCATGACCTTTGTTGCACACCACCATCTTTCTCTCTCCCAACATCTTATAAAGCAGAAACGCCATAAAAAATAATCTATAATCTCCAAAATCTAAACATTTCTTTGAGCCAATTAAATACCAACGTTTTCATTTAGCGTTGCTGCCAGACAACGTTCAGAGATCTGAGAAAGCTGATGGCAACAACCATGACGTAAATATGTTACCCCGCAGTCCTAAATTAGAGACGGATGGAGATGAATTTGTCAAGACTTTGAGCGGTCTTAGCTATAATTAAGCCATCCCACATCATTTTAACGGATCGGGGGGGAAATCCTGCATCAGAACCTTTGTCAGCAGCTTTCTCGGAGCTTTGATGCTCGACTCGGTTAAGAAGTCTTGTAGTGTGCGTCCAGCCTTGGCAGGCGAAGAGAAAGAGAGGCCTTTGAGGTTCTTGGACTTAGACATTGGTGTTACGGTGACGATGTGCAATGCTTCGCTTCTCCATTAGTTTCCATTAGTTTGTCCACATCTGAAATCTCCATCACTCCTCCTCTTATCCTCCTGGGCTCAGTGGGAGCTTTGCAGAAACTTACCAAAGGGTGAGCAGGTGAATTGCTGTGTCTACACTTTCAAAATAAAAGCTATAGTTAACAAGGGCAATGCATCTGCTAACTAGGCTGGTGGTGTCTCTACTCACAGTGATATATTCTAGTCTGCTCGGAGTACAGCGTGGCCAGGTATACACTTTTGGGGCAATCTAATCAGCTCTCTCTTGCGCCAGACAAGATTGATGAATCCCAGCTGAAGAAAGTGGATCGGCTCAGCCTTCATCTGCCCTCGACACAGTGCTAATCTTCACCACGTCTTCTCCGTCTACCAGACCTGGGTTAGATAGCGGTTGCAGAAAATTCCCATCTTTTGTTTCAAACTGCTCGGAGCACCAGATGTGTAAAATACTGATTATCATGGGTTAGACGATGCATATTGGGATGATGTTGACCTTTCAATAAAAATCGGATATCAGTCAGTGGTGCCCAATGCCGATGTGATGGAGGTGAGGATATGATTTTGCATTGAAACCTGCCTCAGCCTGCATTAAAGAGCTGCTAGCCCATCATTAGCAGGAGTCCTACATGCTGTTTCAGAGGTGAAGATAATATAATTCTGGGGGGAAAACTGAATCCTTGTAATCCTCGGGACAAAATATTGCCTTTGGTTTTCAATGCAATAAATATCGGCGTTGGTATCGGCCTTCAAAAACCCGTATCAGTCGAACCCTAATAACCCTCACTACTCCCAGCTACAGTCTGTTGACAAATTCAGCACTGTTAACATCATGACAGGGTAACAAAAATAAAAACCGCTGTTTAGATTTGGTTCACCAGTGATCTAAAAGTACATGTTTTAAATGGGAATCTACTAGAGTACCCAGTCCAGTTTAGCCCCGCCCCCTCCATGTGTATGTACAGATGTTGCCTCTCTGCTACTATAGTGGCCTTCAGGAATCTAAAGTTAGCCTGTTTTCCTGCTCTCCGGCAGCAGAGGTCTTCCACTCTCTCTAAGTTTTACTCTCTCTGGAAGGAACACTATATAATTTTCTCTGAGCGAGGCTCTATTTTTTTCCAACCACTAATTAATTATAATTCAGCACAGTTTGATGCAGTCAGGCCAAAGGAATGCCGGAGCCTGCAAGTCGAGTTCGGAGAGGAGGAGGAGGCTGACAGAGGCAGTGGGAGGAGGAAGGAGGGAGGGAGCTTGTGGTATCTGTCCCGCTGAAGGGATTCAGGCTCTTCTACGACTGAAGATGAAGATGAAGGGTGACCGATCACACTGCAGACAACTACAGAGGGAGTTGTCTAACAGTTAGGGGGGTAAATGGAGAGCCTCGTCGCTGGAGAGACACCATCCAGTGATCGCTTGGTTCATGAATCATTTGATCATTTGAATCAGAAAGAACCTGAATCGAAATTTTGAATTCGTTCGGTGTCCGTGGACCTGCGCTCCAAACATCCGGCGCTCTTGTAAACACTAAAGGAGCATTCAGCACAACAACAATATGTATCTGCCTTCCTTGGCAGTGACTTCAACACCGGCTGGCTGCTCTTCAGAAAATAGGCTTGATGAACCGCCGTCACAACAACTCAAGTCTTCAAACGTCCTTGTTCATTCATTATTTCTTGTCATTGCGTGACACCCAAACTGCTCCATTAGTTCAGTTCAGCAGTTCAGCTGCTAGTTGGCGGGTTAGCAGCTCAGTTGATCGATTCACGACTCAGACAGCCCAAAAGAATCAAGTTAGTTAAAAGAATCGAGTTAGTTAAAAGAATCGAGTTAGTTAAAAGAATCGCTCTTCCCACCACGAACACCACCCTGTAACAGAACGACTCTGCAGTAACCACGTGGCCTCGAGCAAGACTTTGAATTCCTCGTTGCAAGTTGCTCTGGAAAAACTAAAAGTACAATGTAAATTTAAAGAGGCAATTTTATTTCGTCCATCAGACAAAGTAGAAATTTTTGCCTATAAAAGGTTTTCAATTATTCAGAATGAAAAACTTTAGAGTGATAAAAAGTAGGATTGTTGTTTTTCTTGTTATCTAGTCTCCATCTTTGTCTTTGAGTTCCTGTAGGTGGCGCTCTTTTCTTTGTCTGTTCAGCCACGGTGGCTATCGCTGCTCATGCTAACTACCCAGTTCTTCTTCTGTTGATTCCAAACAAACCAGAAAACGCATCACTTCCTGTGCGCCAGAGGGATTCTTCCTGGGAAAGAATCGCTGTTGTGTTATCAATCAGCAGCACGATGGAAATGTACTTTTATGAGAATGTCATGGATTATTACTTACGGCTCTTACAGATGGAAAATAACTTTTCACACGTCTCTGATCCTCACCATGACTGGAAGTTCAGTTCTGCTCCAAAGTTTACAGCCAAACAAATGTTGAGCAGAAACTTTTGAACCTCCACAGCGGCTCCAAACTCTCCTCGAGTTAATCACACGGTCGACTACACTGTGTCATTTTAGCGAGAAATGCCGTGAATCATTTTCAGAATGAAACAATTTCCCCGTTTCCCACGTTTTAAGATGCTTGTGGTGACGCTGCTCTGCTGCTGGAGCCTGTAAACCACCTCAGTAGAAGATCCCTCATCAATACGGCGGGGCGGTCGCGGCGTTTCGGTCTGCAGTATCAGTCAGCTGACGCAGGCCAGTGTGGGTGGTCCCGCTGTGCAGCCATACAGGACTACTTGTTCTGCGGGGGCCACTATGTCATCACACACACACACACACACACACACACACACACACACACACACACACACACACACACACACACACACACACAGGGGCTGGGGTTTGGAAGGGTTGGGGGTGTGATTTATGAATGGTTTAAAATATGTTCCAGACAAGTTTTTTTTTTTTGCCTGTTTTTTCGCAGCGAGGAACATCAGCTCCACCACCGCCAGCGACTGTTGTGCGTTCAAGCCCGCAACGCGCATTACTCATCCTCGGTCTGCTGTCTTCTTGAGAGAGGAACATCAAAATGGTGCTTAACCACGGGGTTGCTTTGGTCGCAACGCCGCAGACTTCAAATTGAGCGGAAGATTCTGTTACGCAAATATTTTGCGATGCTGAAGTGCGCCGTAACGAGAAGCCCGCGGAGATTTACTCTGCCCGGCTGTGCTTCGTCTCAGAGGCTAAAACGGGAGGGTGGGAGGAACAGAGGAACCAAGGCGACGGCAGATGTGGCAGGGGCATCCCTGCAGGGAATGCTGGGAGTGTAGAACGTGACTGGGTAGACTGGGCATCCCTGTTCACATCGCTGTTCCTGAAAGGTCATTTGGCAAGATGGCCGCCGTAGAACATCTGATAATGTTGTTGATGAGTGGCACGAGACTCAGAGAGGTGATGTGTTTCCTGCACTTTCCACAACATGAAGCTCGTTTCCATGGCAACATTATCAAACCACCGACCAGTCTCATATGAGCATCAAGTCTTAAAACGAGAGAGATGTTTCCCCTCCACAACAGGATGAGGTGGAGGAGACGCCACTAGAAACAGGAAGTAGTTGGACACATGAAACAGCGCGGTGGAAAGTAAGGATGTGGAGGTCGGGGTGGCGAATACACCTGCCTGCAACTCCCAACTCCCGACTCCCGACTCCCGACTCCCGACTCCTGCCAAGACGCTTTCTACTGTGAGTGTTTCTTGTCTAACCAGACCCAAGCCCCTCCCCCACTGACCTCACAGACAATATGAACACTTTCAAACAAGCCCTGTGAGTAAATGATTGGTGACAGCTGATTTCTACCAATCAAAAAAAAGACCCAGCTGACTGGCCCCGCCCCCGGCACACCTGAGCCTCATTTTGACTGATTGGTGGAAATAATCAGACATCACAGACTGAAATGCTTTTCTGATTTAGATTAGACATTTAAACCATTTTTACCCCAAACCTCTCCCTCACCTTGACCCACATCAGTTTCAGAGTTTCTTGTGTTTTCTGAAGCTGGTTGCCGCGGTGCATCGTCTGTCTATCCCTTCTACTTCTACGGCAGGGAGGCAGCAGGAGTGGGACGAGTCCAGTAAAGTCAAGCCAATGTTTTGGTCGGAGGTTTACGGTAAGGAGCTGTCCAGTTATAGCTCATCAAACCAGAATAACACGCTGCCCACACGCCCCAACACACACACACACACACACACACACACACACACACACACACACACAGGTTAGCATCCTGAATAAGCGCTATATACTTTCAGCAGGACCGATGGAAGCTCTTTTACTGTCCCGTTTCGGGGAACGGCAGCTGTACCGTGGGTGTCTTCACCACAAGGCTGTTGTTTGCCCAGACCAGTTTAGGCCTGCTGGCCCCCATCGTCCCTCTGGCCCCACCCCGTCGTCCCTCTGCCCCCCCCCTGTCGTCCCTCTGGCCCCCCCCCCCCCTGTCGTCCCTCTGGCCCCCCCCCCCTGTCGGCCCTCTGGCCCCCGTCGTACCTCTGGCCCCCGGGCTGGCATGACTGAAAGAAGAAAAGTCTTGGATATCTGACTTTAATATTACAGGACTCGACTGGTTTCAGCTCCTGGAGTGGCAGGAGGGTTTGGTGTGTCTGAGTGGCATTTGAAGTCAATTTCCAGCGGACTGTAAAACTCTATTATACTCTATTATACTCTATTATACTCTGTTCTACTCTGTTCAGCTCCATGTGTGATTGGTCTGACAGTCTGAAGGGACCCCCCCCCCCCCCCCCCATTCATTTCATCTGATCACATGTGTACTGTTTCTCTGTGTAACGAACCTGAGTCCTCCCTGTGTGTTTTATAGATAGAAGTACACACCCAGTCCGTCTGCAGTAAACCAGTAAACCTTTTATTGAGACATAAAACCTTTTTCCATCGACACCACGCAACTGCTGCTGCACACAGGAGCATTCAGGAGGTTTATACTGGAATACCTCCACGGAGGAACCCGTCCATCACAGATTCACACTCTCTCTTTGTGTTCCCCCCCTCGCTTTCACCGCAAGCCCAGGGTTTGTACCGTTCAACCTTTTGCCCCGCCGCATGACTATTTAACCTCTGAGAAATCTCTCCGTCAGGAAGATGGAGGCAAATAGAAGCTTGGCAGAGATTTTCGACGTATCAAAGCAGGAGCAGCAGCGCCACGGGCAAAACGAGGCGCGGCGGCTTAATTGCCGGATTAAGACGCGCCATAAATAGATCCACTTTTAGCTCTGACTGCTAAAAGTGGATCACATGGGAAACGTGCCAAAGACGTCCCAGCGGAGGACTTTTCTCAAGACGTCAATCTGTAATTCCTGACCTTTTCACTGACAAGTCAACGGTTGTGTTGATTGGGGGAAGGATCGGCAAAAGTGACGTCGGCTTCTGTTAAAAATATTAAAGCAGCAGGAGAATCCGCCGCTCAAATCCAACGTGGAGGTTTCCAAAATGCTTTATATGATTATAACAAGCTGTCACATCAAATTCATCGTTGAAAATCTCTCAAAAGTAGTTTTTCATGTCACTGAGGAGGTGTCTTCATAACGCTTGGTATGGATGCATCATGCAGCTGTCTTGTGTAAAGACCAGGCTCACTGGTCATAACCACGTAACCACCAACATCTAGACCAACCTGTATTTCACGTTTCCATCACCTTTACATTATGATGCTCTCCTACCAGCGGTTCAGTTCCTACATCAACAACAGCAGAAGCATCCTGTAGTAAAAAGAGGTCAAGGGTCAAAGCCACAACCTGTTATTATCACTGTTAGTCAGTAAATGAACCAAGAGATGACCTGAGACTGGCACAGGAACATGAGGGAAGAAATACAGAATAAAAATAGATGTGATGAAAATTGATGAGAGGAAAACAAGAGTGAGTTTCTAAATCCAAAGATGATTGGATTAAAAACATTCACTTCCTGTCATTCATCATTTAACAAAATAAAATGTTTTCTTTGGCTTTTTGTGTCAAATCACTTCATTCACTTTTCATCACATCAGTTTCCATCATTTCATTTTTGTTGTTCCATGTTTCCTCCCCCGTTTCTCTGTCATCCCCCTTTCCCTTACCTCCCCCCTCTGTCTCAACCTTCCCCTTTTTCTCTTTCACCTCTCTTTCACCGCCCCATCCCTCTTTTCTCTCTCTCCCTCTCCTCCCCCTCTCCCTTGCCTCCCCCTCTTCCTCACTCCCCCCCTTTTTCATCACCTCCTTCTCCCCCTCACCTATCCCTCTCCCCCTCTCTCCCACCTCCTCTTTTTCCTCACCTCCCCCATCCCTTACCTCTCTTCACCCTGACTCTACCTCGTCTCCTCTACCTTGCTTCCCCCTCACCCCCGACCTCCTCTTCCTCCTTACCTCCCCCTCTCTCCCTCTCCTTCACATTCGGAAGGAGAGGGAGTCAGACGGGCTCGGAGATACTTGCGGTGCCAGGCAGACATAATAAAAACTAAAAACCGGAGTGGTGGAAAGGAAAATCTATTAAAGGGACTCGTTCAGATGTGATGTGAATAACTTCATTATTAGACGGTACAAACACCAGGAGGAGGAGGAGGAGGAGGAGGGGGAGGAGGGGGAGGAGGAGGAGGAGGAGGGGGAGGAGGCAACAGTGGAACGCAACATGAGTCGGTTACTAACAGTCACATCTATTGTTGCTGTTGGTCCTCAAAGCATCTGACAAAGAAAAATACCAACCAGGGAACTGAATGTCCTCCACCTCTCTCATCTCTACTGTCAGGTTCTTACTGTCCCAGTATTGATCATGTAGTAAGATTGATTGTTATGATCATATTTATATGTTTATGTGTAGCAACACATCGAGCGTGAGCTGCTGACCTCTCAAGATGTTGTAGTTTGCCATTTGATTTTGGAAGGAGGAAGGAAGATGCTGCTAGTGTGTGGTTTCTATAGACGTGGGGGGCGGGGGGCACATCTTACAACTTAACGAAGTAATATATTTTGCTGAAATGACTCCGTTATATAACCAAGCGCTTTAAAAGCACATTCATGTAGTTTTGTGTACTTAGTAGGTAGTTAGTAATAAATATCACCTCGTTCTGTCTCCATCAAATCAGACTGAATGTGAGACGCTCATCGCCTCGCAGACAAAACAGCAGCTGTCTAGTCTGCAAGCTGTCTTATATGCAATGTGTGTGTGTGTGTGTGTGTGTGTGTGTGTGTGTGTGTGTATAGCAGTATATAAGCAGTAAGATAACTGTCCAAAGGGTCACAGGTTCGATGCCCACAGTGTAACATGTACATGGCACCATTTCAGTCTATTTATTTCCCTCGTCTCTTTCTGGATCTTGTTGCTGTTCTTCTATTTCAGACTTTCCTCTCTGACAGCGTCTCAGCTCGTCATCCTGATTGTCTTGTTGTTGTTGTTGTTGTTTGTTCTGAGACGTTCATCTCAGCTCCTTTGGTTTTTTTCTCACCTGCACAGATTCCTGATTGCATCTTTCTGTTTTTTATAATCATATTTTTATCTGTGTGTTTTTTATCTCTCTGCTTCTGTCCATGCATTCATCCCTCACCTCGACTGTGGCATGAAAGGACAGTTATAAGCTCTTTGTATTGTATTGGCCGTGTGGCGGCGGGGCGGCGGGGGCGGCGGGGGCGGCGGGGACGGCGGCCATTGAGGTGGCGGGATTTTAATTTGTCTCGCTTGGCCTGGCGTCTGGCGGCGGGTGTTAATCGCTTCCACGCCACTCTAATGATTTAACAATAATAACGGGCCTGTTTAATTGAAATGAATTGCTGTTATTACGCGGCGGGAGCCTGCCAATCCCGGAGACTCGGGGCACCGAGACAGAAGGAGGGGGTCAGCTCAACGCAGCAGCTCGCGTCTCGCCTCCCGCCTCTGCAGCAGAATGATGAGGAGCGCCACAGACCTTCTGCAATGACGGGCAGCGAAAACACGGGAAACAAAATCACTTTCTAACTTGAATTGAAAGTTCATATGGTCGTTTGTGGGTTGAGGTAGTTTCATGAGCGCCCTCGCCCTTCAAACCTTCACATTTTCCCCTCAGAGTGACTCAGATCTGTTCTCTAATCAGCCTGAACAGCAAAAAGATGCATTTTTTTCTGTGCATTTGGATCATTTTCATGTGGTGCAAAATTTGATCCCAAGGATGCAACCTACACGAGGCTTGTTTTTGAACACTGAAATAAGAATTTGCTGACTCTGACAATTATTGGACTCATCATATACATACTTTTGGCTTGGAGGACGACGGGACACAATGGGCTAGAAAGACAAACAGTGACTTGACGCCTCAGTTCAGTCAAAACTTGAAGGCTCGCACCGCAAAGTGTGTTGAAAACAAGCAGCAGGAGGAGTGTAGGTATTGTTCCTCTGTGCATGTGTGTCCACATCGCTGTCGGTTCATATTGGTATCAGATATGGGTTACATCCTAGAATAGACACCAACAGCCATCCAAAAACTCTGGTATGAGCAGCAATTTGGAGCCGAGCGTGAAGGCCTGCGGTGTGGATGCAGCCAAAGATACATGGGCGTCAGCGAGAGAGTAAGCATTCTTTTCTTCATTCCTAAAAAAAACACACAGTCTTACTTTTTTTGCAGATGTTTTTTTTTGGTCTGACAACAGGCTGCTGCTCACTGACGGCTGCTCAACAATGACTGGAAGTCTTCCAGTAGCTTCCTCCAACCGGCGGTAAGTGAGGCTCGTGTGCCTGCCTGTTTATGGCTCGCCACCCAGCCAAGCAGGCATTGTTTTATCGCTTTCTTGCACAATGTTGAGTTGTTGAGCATGGAAATAAACCTGCATTGTATCAGCAGCATCTGTGTTGGTGTGCTGTCTGATAGGGAAGAGAGTGTTTATTTGGTTTAATACTCCATCAAGGAGGAGGATCCAGTTTGCAGGAGTTCTGATCATTTTGCCAGCCAGGGATTTAACTTGTCTCCTGCTTTAAAAAGTATGAAAATTGTTTTCATTTTGTACAAGGCATCATTCTGTTCTCCCTACCGGCTTCCTCCTTCATTGAACTGAGCCAAATGATTACTAGCTTACTGTCATCTGAAATCAAAGAGCGTCACGTCGCTCCGTATTGTTCATCTGAGTGAGACTGAAATGAAATCATCTCATCGGCGTTATCTGTGATGCAGTCGTCACTCCGCTCCGACTCCCACCACATCTCAAACCTCCAAGATGCCAATGCCTTGTCAAGAGCTCAGGAGGCTGATTCAAGCCTGTCACTTTCTCAGCTCTGATGCCTGAGCGGCGTCTGATCCGATGACTCTCTATATATAAAGACGCTCGGCAGCGGGGCCTCGTCAGATGGCGTTGAGGGTGTCATGGCTCAGGTATGCATCGAGGCTGTCGGAACAGGTTTGAGCTGCGGAGCTGCCAAGCTCTGCTGAGCTGCTGGAGATTAATGAGCTGTCACAGCAGAGGGAGGCAGCAGACAGACAGGCAGACAGACAGAGAGAGAGAGAGACAGGCAGACAGACAGAGAGACAGACAGGCAGCAGCCAGACAGACAGGCAGAGAGAGAGAGAGACAGACAGACAGGCAGCAGACAGACAGACAGGCAGAGAGAGAGAGAGACAGACAGAGAGACAGACAGGCAGGTAGACAGACAGAGAGACAGACGGACTGGTCAGAGAGATAATTACTGTTGATCACCAGCGCTGGAGCAATCATAATGGGCTGCCTACCTGTCTGTCTGTCTGTTTGTCTACTTGTCTACCTGTCTGGCCGTGAGCCTACCTACCTGCTTGTCTCTCTACCTACCTGCTTGTCTCTCTACTTACCTGCCTACCTGCTTGTCTCTCTACCTACCTGCTTGTCTCTCTAGCTACCTGCCTACCTGCTTGTCTCTCTACCTACTTGTCTACCTGCTTGTCTCTCTAGCTACCTGCCTACCTGCTTGTCTCTCTACCTACCTGCTTGTCTCTCTAGCTACCTGCCTACCTGCTTGTCTCCCTACCTACCTGCTTGTCTCTCTAGCTACCTGCCTACCTGCTTGTCTCTCTACTTACCTGCCTACCTGCTTGTCTCTCTACCTACCTGCTTGTCTTTCTACCTACCTGCGTACCTGCTTGTCTCTCTACCTACCTGCCTACCTGCTTGTCTCTCTAGCTACCTGCCTACCTGCTTGTCTCTCTACTTACCTGCCTACCTGCTTGTCTCTCTACCTACCTGCTTGTCTCTCTACCTACCTGCCTACTTGCTTGTCTCTCTACCTACCTGCTTGTCTCTCTACCTACCTGCCTACCTGCTTGTCTCTCTAGCTACCTGCCTACCTGCTTGTCTCTCTAGATACCTGCTTGTCTCTCTACCTACCTGCTTGTCTCTCTACCTACCTGCTTGTCTCTCTACCTACCTGCTTGTCTCTCTACCTACCTGCCTACCTGCTTGTCTCTCTACCTACCTGCTTTCTCTTCACCTACCTGCCTACCTGCTTGTCTCTCTACTTACCTGCCTACCTGCTTGTCTCTCTACCTACCTGCTTGTTTCTCTAGCTACCTGCCTAACTGCTTGTCTCTCTACCTACCTGCTTGTCTCTCTAGCTACCTGCTTGTCTCTCTACCTACCTGCTTTCTCTTCACCTACCTGCCTACCTGCTTGTCTCTCTACTTACCTGTGTCTCAAGTCTTTAGGTGAAGATCTCTCTCCTCTTCAACAGAACGTTATCAGCCAAAGATCCTCTCCGTCTCTCTGAACCTCAGGAGAGCTCAAGCCTTCAGGAAGCCGCCGGTTGCTGATACTTTGTTCCTAACGTAGCGCCGCTCAGAAGTACACAGTACAGATGCTGTGTATTATCTGATCCGTACCGTAAACCACGCGGTGACAATACCAGGCGCAGACAAACTGGCTGCTTACTGGAAGTGTCAAATCATTTATTTAACGAATGGGTGGTGAAAAATCACACGTCCCCTCTCGTCTGTTCAACGCAGGTCGGTGAACCCGGTTCCTAGTTCCTAGTTCCTAGTTCCTACTTCCTAGTTCTTCACTGTTCTAGTTACAGCCCTGGCTTTTTTTTCTCCCTGTGATGATATGTCTTTTCATGTCTTTCCCCCTCAGGTAATGGCAGCTCGTTTCCCGTTGGGCTCAGGAATATGAGAGTAACATGTAGCGGAGAAAAGGCCTCAAAGAGCTCGTACTGGGAGCAGCGTAGTCATTATGTGCACAATTGATATGTCAAGGCTGCACGTCAAAATTAATCCAAATCAGGTGTTATTCTTTCTTTCGCTCTGTTTCATTCTGTCTCTTTCCTTCTACATGCAGCCTCTTGCCCAGTGCTGTATGTATATACTGTCTCTGTATCCCTACCTCCTGCCCCTCCACAGCCCTGTGCACCATACGGCTGGTTTGGGCCGATTTACAGAGCCGGTACTTTCCATATATTACCCTATATGAATCATAGCAGTGACGGCGAACCGCCTCAGCATAATGGCCTCTCTTCATGTGGTTCCTCCAGAGCAGACCCCGGTGCCTCGGTGCACATACAGATGCAATTACCAGAAAGGCGACGTGCTTCTCATGTGGTGCGAGCTTCCCCCCCGGATTGATTTACTTCATCTCTTAATTGGACCATTATCAATTCCGATGCCCTCAAAGGCCGAAACGCTCGGTGGCTCAAATGGATCGCTCCACGCTGCACTGGCGCTCCCGCAGTCGCTTGAAACTGTGATGAAAGGAGCACGTGATCCCCAAAGTGAGACTGATGTGATTCGAGTAAGGCGATAGCTACGTTGAGTCATCAGTTAAAAGCTCAAAGTCAAAATCAATTATGAGACTTTTCTTAAGGAGAGCGGGTGACTCAGCACAATCTGGCCACGCCATGTTCACGTGTTGGTCATGTGAACACGTGGTCATGTGAAGAGGTTCGTTTAGGTTTAGGAAGGTAAGACAACTTCAGTTACGGCTTCAGTCACTGAAAATGAAAAGTTCTCTCACAGTAGAAAACCTGTGAATTGTCTCCACCCCCCCAACGTTTCAGTGTCAAACCACTTCCTGTTTCTAGCCGTGTCACCTAATCCTTTCCTTATTTATAGTTTCAGGACATCATGCTGACTTCATGATACTTCATGTGACCACTGGTAATACACATCTGATGCTTTATATTCCAGGGATAGTGAATGATGGATATACTGTATGGAAGGGGGGGGGGGTATATGACGCCCCACTGTCACACAAAAATATACTAAATTGATTTCAAATACTTTCCTGTCGTTCAAACTTTCTTTTTACTGCCTGTACAGTCCTATGGTGGCAGGCCCCACCCACCTGGTACCTCTGTAGGATAAAACAAACGCACAGGATGTTTTGCTAATACCATCTGCGTGCCCGATCAGATGATTTGTGGTAAATGAAAAGATTGTGCAGCCATACCATGAATATCTTTCACATGAAAACTATATACTTCCGCACTTTTTTACTTTCTTATCTCACCTGCTGAGTTTTTTTCTCAGTTCTTTCTGCATTTTTTCCTGCGTGTCCCAATACATGAACCTGAATCTGCTGGTCTGAGGCGGGTTTATCTCCACAGTCAGTCAGCTGTGAGTGTGAGGTGGCATACTGATGCGGTCTGGCCAATAATGCATGATTCTCTTTAATGCATGTGAATGAATATGAAGACGGAGACGGATCTAAAAGACGTCATTGATCCATCGTCAGGGAACATGCATGCTCTCTTCCTGCTTCACATCCATCCATCCATTCACACCATCTCCCCCATACCATCTTCTATATACAGCACTGTGCAAAAGATTTATTTAATATACATTTGGTCTTTTTTTGTTTTATATTACTGCTCTTGTGTTTTCATTCTTTTGGAAAGCATCTTCGCTTTATGGATTTTTTCCGTGCTCCTAAGACTTTTGCACACTACTGTGTATTTATATATATATAAATATATATATGTCTGTCTCTGTTTCACTGCCTCTTTACATCCTCAGCACCGTACACCAGAACCAGAATATGCTTCCTATCACCTGAAATGAAATGCAACACATTCCTCTGCCAAGCTATAAAAAGATATCCATGTTTACATTCAAGCAAGCTATCAAGATGTCCTGTCAGGAGTCACGTTTCTATCAAACTGATCTGCTGTATCTCCATCTCCACTATCGGATCCAAGAGCACGCTCCTTTTTTTCTGGTGGTATTTCTTTTGAGCGGTGGGTCGTCAGATTGTCTCTGGGCTCCATGCTGCATTATTAACCTGGTTGGAGGGAACGAGCTGCTGTGGAGTCGTGTACCAACATCAGGTCTCTCATTACGGCTCTGAGACTCAGAGTAATTAGCAGCTCCGCCTCCAGGCCCAGAGAGGAGCGCAAGATGAAAAAAAAACCTTGTAACTCCAGTTTTGGCGATTTTCATGTTCTAACTTCAACTGAAGGATCGTCCTCTCTAGGTTGAGGAGACGTTACAACCCTCGGGCTGATGATTCAAAACTCGGTCAAGCTAAAACAAGGCAGTTTTTCTTGACATTTTGGAGATACAAGGTTTTCACTCATCGGTAAGTTGCTCCATATCGTTTCTATTATATCTCCTATTAATGCCACTATATACTTTATGAATTAAACACCCCCCCCCTTGTCTCTGCTTTATCTTGCCAATTAAATTTGCTGAAGTGATGAAAATGAGCGCTAATTACCCAGAGTTCTCTGAGGGAGGAATCAAAGGGTGTTGCGTTTACGAGGGTTTGCCTCCCGACAACAAATACGAACGGCGCTTTCATTGATTTTCCGATGACCCCGAAGGCTGTTGAGCAATCTCAGATCTTCGGAGCGAGTCGATAACGTCTCACCGGTGGAACCAGATATTCGAAGTGTGCATGAAGCAACACATTTGGCTCGGTGAAAACTCCCAGAGAAATTAGTTGTCGCAGGCATGTGCAGCCAAGCGAGCGGGGGGGGGGGGGATGGGTGTTGTCTGTTTGGGTTTATTAGTGTGTCGGTGCACAGTGTTATATTGTTTGGGTTAGTGGAGCCTCTGCCTGAGGAATCGGCTTCCCATCGCTTTTAAAAGAAACAGGCACAGACATGCAAAGATGTAATTAGCCGCCGTCGCCGCTCAGCAGGCGCTTCACTTAAGTGTTTTCCAGTAGAAGTGTGTGTGTGTGTGTCGCCGTGCACGTCTGATCAGTACTGACGTCGGGTGTAAAGGGGTTTTCGGACGCCAGGATTTACTGCCAAGTCTTTCTGGACGCGGTGGCGTTGAGGCAATGAAACATCTGTGATGGGATTTGGCCGCTTTAATCTCGTTACGCCGCGAGGTTCGGTTACAGCCGATCCAGTTGGGGTGCAAAATGAGATTTCCACCCGACGGAAAAGGTGACACCAAATGATAGATGGCACCCAATTAAAAGAAGTTATGTTAGTTGATGAAGGGATGGAGGGAAGTTCTTTTACAGACCAGATCCTCTTAATAGTTTGTTCTCAATGGATTCGCAGCATTTTGGAAATGAACATTTCCTCATTTTCTCTTCATCAAGGACCGTGACTGTTCATGTTACCGTGTGAGAAGCATGTCAGCTTTAAAGGGGCAATAATAAAGTTTATAACGTCCCATAGTACAGATTAATAATATAATAATAATATATCTCGGGGGGTGTGGAGGAGGAGATCAGGTCTATCCCACTGGTCACTGATAGAGGTCGATGAAGGTCATAGTTAACTTAATGCCCCTTTAAAAACTGCCAACTAAACTAAACTGTGTCGACAGTGACCAGAGGGTCTTGCAGAACAACGCACCGTGTGTAGAAAACCGATCGGAGGTTGCCGCGCTTCGCCGGTCCGTTAATTATTTCTCACCGCTGGTACAGCCGAGCGGAGCATGATGGATATCTGTGGTTATTCCTCCTCGTCTGAGGGCGTGGCCGAGGAACGAGCTGCTTCTTCTTCTGCTGTCTCCCAGACGTGTTGCTATAATTCTTCTTTGCTGATTGTTTGGTGCACCTTGAAGGCTGGGCGGGTAAGAGGGTGTGTGTGTGTGTGTGTGTGTGTGTGTGTGTGTGTGCACAGGTAGGTGTGACAGTGTGGGGTGTGTGTGTGTTTATTTATGTTTGCATGGCGCAGGCCTCCTCCCATGCACACACACGCTTACAGGTTTACACAACACAGGAACACCTGCTCTTTCCAGTGCGTAGTCTGGCCCGGTGGAGGAAAACTCTCCGCTGTGATCCCTCGTTGATTTCACCTTTTTTCAATCCGCCTCCGTCACGAGGAGCAGATTCACCCCTGCAGGCCTTCGACTCCAAACCGCTGCTCAGATCTCAACGCTCATATCTGATATTTCCCCACTTGGCACTTGAATTGTGAGAGTGTGTTGTTGACACAGCCGGCAAACATGACAGCGAATCCACCGAGATAACAAAAAACGATCAGCTCTACTCATGAAAACCAAATATCTACCGCAGTTTGTTTAGGGTTGATTTTCATCTCATAAATATATATTATTTTATTTTAGAGTTTAACACGTAAACACCTCTGAGGCGTAGCAGCAAGACATCAGTGGAGAAGCACTGCTGTGACCCGAACACCTGCCGCCACGCTGCCCTTCACCCCCGCCCAGGTACTCCAGTGGAGACAGAAGTGGACTGTGGTTGCACTGGGGAGCCACCAGGTGTGAATGTGGAGCAGGACCTGGCTGATGAAGAGCATGCACGCTCAGCAAACCCTGCCTGGATGAAGGATGGCTGAATAAAAAGAGGCAGGGGAGGAAAGACGAGTTGAAGAAGGATGACGCCCGGTCAGAGTCAGCCTGAGGTCGAACTATGAGCAGCAGTAGTGAATGGCTTCTGTAAATCCACCAGGATTGAAACATAATACGAGGCGGGGGGGTGGCGGGGGTGACACTTACACCCTCCTGAAAGATCCTTTTTGTCTTCAGCGTTCGGCGGTGGACAGGGCAGGCTAACCGGCAGCGCTTAGCCAAGCAGTTGTGAAAACACACGGACTCCGGCGCCAGAGATCTCACTGTGCTCTCTGACCAAAACCCAGAAGCTCTGTCTGGGACCGGGGGGGGGGGGGAGGGGGGGATATTGAGGGGGTGGAAACTGAGGAAGATTATTGTCCAGGGTTTCTGAGGGCGGGGGGGGGGGGGGGGTGTCTGGAGTCAAGTAATACTCTGTCCGTCTGGAGAGTGGGACTCCTGTCAAAACAGCGGCCTATCGTGAGAAAGCGAGGCCCCGCTGGTGGAGGGGAGAAAACATGCAGCCCACAAGATGAAGAGGTTGGGATGAAATATCAGTTCACAGAAGAGGGAATTCAAATTGGTCCGCTGGAGCCAGATGAAGATGTGGGATAAAAAGACGAGGGAGGAGATTTTAGGAGACTCTTTACTATTGAAGTGTATTAACCCGTAAGTTAACCTGTGGGAAATAATAATAATAATAATAATAATAATAATAATAATAATATACTAATAATGATAATATAATAATAATAATAATAATAATAATATTATAATAATAATAATAATAATATAATGATAATAATAATAATAATATAATGATATAATAATAATAATAATATAATGATAATAGTAATAATAATAATAATAATAATAATAATAAGATAATATAATGATGATAATAATAATAATAATAATAATAATTAAAAGAAAAGAAAATAATAATAATAATAATATACTAATAATGATAATATAATAATAATAATAATAATAATAATATTATAATAATAATAATATAATGATAATAATAATAATAATAATAAGATAATAATAATGATGATAATAATAATAATACGATAATAATAATACGATAATAATAATAATAATAATAATAATAATAATGTGTTGGTGCATCATAACCTGTCCCTGATACATTGTTTTGTGATACTTGATTGTGCTTACAGTGTTTCTGCATTATGTATCAGGGAGATTTCTGAGTACTTTCACAGTATTATGGTGTACTTACAGTACTTTCCCATAGGTTAATGGACGGGTGAGTGGAATCGGGTCACTGTACAGTAAAGTGTTACCATCGGCTTGTATAAAATATCAGTTTACATAATTGAGAATCAGATAAAAATGTGAAATAAAAAAAGAGAGCGGCTTTTATATGAGAGTTTATTGTGGATCTGAAGCCTCTCAGAGCTCTCTCCATGACTGAGGGTTATTTGTGGTCTTCTATTTTGGATGCGACCTATTTAAAAGTGATGTGTGTGTTTATGCAGTCCCTTCGCCCCCACAGGAACACTCAGGTTACTATGCTGCAGTAATTACGCTCTCTGCTTTTAGCTGTCATAACACAAAATGTTTGGGCTCGGGGAAAACAGTCGACGTTGTCATACTGAACAAAACCGCCAACCAGACATAGTAACCCGTGTTTAACTGCAATAGAGCATCGCTGACAGCGGGACGGAGCAGCAGAGTGGGCAGCCGTCCACCGCTGGAAAACAATGAAGGAGCTCAGAGAGGGAGCAGAAGGAGGGAGGGAGATAGAGGAAGAAAAGGGAGAGGGAGATATAAATGGAGAGAGAGAGAGAGAGAGAGAGAGAGAGAGAGAGAGGGAGGGGTGGACTGACTGACTTTGAACTTGCTCTCAAAGAACGCTTTTGAAAGTTGTTTATCATTTTTATATTTTGAGAGGCAGAAAAACAGCGAAAACACAGACGGACGGCGGGGGGGGGAATCACCAGCAGCACCAGTCCGTCCTCCTCTCACCGCAACCCGGGTCCAGCCAGATCCCCCCCCCCCCCTTCATCCAGGCTATCGAGCCGAGTCCGCCGAGGTGTTATTACCGCGTCTGGACCGGCCCGGCTGTTAGCGGATGATGGATGATGCCGGGGAGTCCTGGGTTCTGACCCAGCTTTGAGCCGGAGATGGGGTACGCAGCTGCAAACTTACTTGAAATGAAAATTTACTCTGTCATTGAATTTCACAAAAATACATCAATGAAAGAGAAGAATTCCTTCTTCGTTCCTGAAACACTCCGTGGCTTGAAGATACGTGGTTTACGTCCCAGAATAGCACCAGAGAGAACCAGGGGCATCGAACACGCTCACACACATTATTAGTTTTATTTTAACCTTTATTGATCCTTGGAAAGGTCACATGCAGCAACGCCCTGCTTCATGCTCACTTACACCCATTCACACCTGGGAGCTGACCAGTACAACCAAGTACCACCCTGGGGTTTGAACGTGCAACCTCCTGGTCCTTCAAAATAAGGGTTCCAATTGAGTTGATGTGAGTGGTTCACATAGACAGATAGATAGATAGATAGATAGATGATGGATGATGATAGATGGATAGATAGATAGATAGATAGATAGATAGATAGATAGATAGATAGATAGATAGATAGATAGATAGATAGATAGACAGACAGATGATATAGATAGATAGATGGATGGATGGATAGATAGATAGATAGATAGATAGATAGATAGATAGATGATAGATAGATATGGTGCTTTAAAAGAGAATGCACTCCACTCTACACTGATTGTCTTTTTTTTCTTTAAAGTACATTAAAGTCTAATATCCCACCCGCTAAAGGACCTCTATCCTCTGCTGTTTCCAAGGCAACCGCCAGCTGCCATCCCATTGCACCTCACCCAGAATGCAACATAAACATCCTTTGCATGCTCTCGTATGGATTTCCTGTTGAGGTTACCTACCGTCGTTAATACCGTCGTTTATCATGCCATTACCGTCGGGACTTTGGGAAATTGATGTTATAAAGTTTATTGTTTGTCATTGTTGTTGTATCGCTATAATTATTATAATCAACAAATCAAGATAACGTAAAAATAAAAATGAACATCAGCAGCCTGATAATTATTTGATCTTATCTTACACGTTGTAATGTATTATAAGTCGGTTTGGCAATATTGTTTTGACAGTCACGCCAATTAAGCATCTTTAAATTGAACTGAACTCAATGTGTTTGCAATAGACAAGCCTATTTAGAGTACGATACCCTCTGGTCACTGTTATAATTGTGCTTGTAGAGAAATATCACTGCACATCATACCATTTGATCTAAAGTACGATAGCAAACCCTTCTCTGGATGTGTGAATCTTTGTGTTGAGACGTTGAGTGCAGACAGAGTGGGTGTAGTGGAGGTAGCAGGTCTCCCTGAGGCAGGAAGACCGGTACCCAACACACAAAGAATCTAAAGACTGTCACATTTCCGGTCCGAGCGCCAAGCTGCTACCCACCTCCGCTCAGCTCTACATATCTGGGATTCTTCACTCTGCTCTCTCTGAGGTTGAGGTTGAGTTTATCTTCGTAGACAAATGATAAAACGTAAGAAGAAATAAAGGTTATAGTATGGAATTTATAAATGGAAAATGTGTAGGAAGCCTGTATGTGCAGGAATCAGTCCAGTTGGAGACAGTTTCCCTCCGCCCTGTGCTTCAAGGCTCAGACTCTTTGTAGAAACTTTACAAAGACCTTACAGACGGCTTTCAGTCGACGTAACAGACCATCTGGCGGCCATATTGGAGGTCCTCAACTCTTGGGCATCAGTGGCTGTGAACAGCTGATTACATTTCTAAACGTATGACTTGACTGTCTCAACAGAATTTAATAGACATGTTGTTGTTTCTACTGAACTGATCATTTCATCACTGATCCATCTGATTGATTTAATGTTTAGATCATGTAGCTTGTTAGCTAGCTAACATAGTATCTGGTCAGCTAACCATCACTGTCTTGTTGTTAACACATCTGATTAGCACCCTAGCTAACATATCCAGTAGAAGCTAGCGTTAGCAGTGGCTACTATTCCTATGTTAACAGTAACTAAACTAGCCTGCTGGCTAGTTAGCTAGCTACCAGTTTGTTCAGGTGAACTGAGCTGACTCTTCTCCAGCTCCAACTCAGAGTGTTTTGGAGTAGAGACTAGGGCTAAAGACAAGACAGTTTACTGAGTCACAGTAACCTACATTTGGAGACAAATCTACCTGATCACACTGATCACTTTTACTGAGAACGTTACTGGATGATCTACAGACACACCACAACAACCTGGTTCAGCTAGCTCTCTGTTTCTAGCCTGGTTGTTTTATATTTAGACGTTATTTCCGTACAGACAATCCTCCAATGAATCTCCATGATGGCACCAAACATGGTTGAATGTTAAATACATAATAAAACAATAGTGCATGCAGCGTTCAGTGCCAGGGGCCAGGAAGGTGTTTACAGGGTTCATGCACACAAATTTCAGTTCTTTTCCAAACCTTCATTTCTCAACTGGATTAAAAGGTTTTGGTCCACGGTGAATATGTACGCTGATGGTGGCCGGGCAACGGGTCAGCGAGGCCACATCACTCCACAGCCGAGATTATTCTCCTCCACAATACATATTACAACCTGCCAAACGATGCCAAGCAGAATTAAGCAACCGTGTGAGTCAAGAATGAATGTTAATATTTTCCCATGCTTTTTCCAAATTGATCAACCAAATAAGAGAAATACAATAAAATGCAATCTGTGTGGGTGAGAGAGAGAAACCCTGTGGAGCTTTTAGAGGGTTCCTGGGTGTGAAGGTTTGAAGGTTCAGTCCAAAGAGAAACTGTCCACATATCAGAACAGCACACCGCTTTTCATCTTCATCTACAGCATGCATAATGGATGACATTGATTTCCATCCAGCTTTGAAGGTTGCACATAAAAGGTTATGCTTTACATGCTGCAGTAAAATTGCTTTATGGGGAATTTGTCATATTATTGCTTCCCGCCGCTTTAATAGTTGGTGTGACAATCATTACTGGGGCTTGAGAAGTGAATCTTTCCCGTGTGGTCCCTACAGGCTTGGTGCCATTGAGTTGTCTCGCTGTGACTTTGGATAAATTACTGTGTGCTTGCAGTACTTTTCCATGGGTTAATACACAAGTTAATACACTGGAATGAGACCAGCGTTGAGTGTTACCGAGGAGAGGTTGAGGCTTCAAGATGGGGATGACATTGTGTTTAACTTTGCCATGAGAACGGACATCTTGGAGTTTTCTTTGGTAGGATTTTGGTGTTCACAGCTATGAAGGCTTTGGTTTAGTGTACATACTGCAGCAGATGTGAGGTTGTGACTAGGATGCCGCAAGTTTGAATCCCAGGCTGGTGAGATTTCCTTCAGCAGAACAGGAATTAGCAAAAGGGACTCAGTGTGAATAACATGGCAGAGCCACTGTGGT
>JAXDDX010000104.1:750000-752500 GCA_034670405.1 Hoplostethus atlanticus
TGACAGATTGTAAATCAAATCAGGGTGAAGTCACTCGCTAAGTACACACTTTTGCTTTTGCTTGCCGTCCCTCAAAGTAAAAGGTGAATTTGTCTCCATTAGTGTAACAGTGTGAGATCCTGTGATACCAAACCAACCGTCACTCCACCGCCGCGACCAAAACTCTTGTTGTGCAAACTTGTTTGGACGGCTGAGAACATCCAGGTTGACTGACAGATTGTACGTCTGGGTGAAGTCAGTCATCGAGTGGCTTGCTAACAGGTCGGACTAGCTGTGTGAGTCGCTCCTCCTCCCCCCTCTCCCCCCAACCCCTCCCCCTCCCTCCACGCTGCTGCGACTGCAATCCTGCGGACGAGCCCAGTGGTTCAGTGTGAAAATGAAAAACTCGGGGCAGAGATCCTCCACTCTGCCCTCCCACGCAGTCATTAAACCAGCCAAACGCAGCGGGGAGAGAGAGAGGAGAGGGAGAGAGAGAGAGAGAGAGAGAGCGTCTCCCTCGTGTCAGATGAAGGCTGAGGCAACACACTCTCTAATGTATTCAACCTGATGGGAACCAGCAGCACTTGAAAGCATCACAACTGAATGTCATTTCCATTTCCACCCCATTGGCCGGCTACAGTTGACCCAGACACACACACACACACACACGCACACACACACACACACACTCTCCGATACTGCGATGCCGCCTCACTGAGCGAGGGATGGCGGTGCCTCTTCGCCTGACCTCATCTCTTTCAAGCCCTCCGTTGAGCTTTTTGATGTCGGTAAGAAACCGAGGGAGTCTAAAAATAGAGTCTGGATGAGACGCAGGCAGAAAATAGCCTTTCATCTCTGCAGCAGCAGCAGGCCTTCTGTTGCTCTCTCCTTCATCAGACTGGGGGGGGGGGGGGGGGGGTCCGGAGATGTAAACATGCATCATAATTGATTATTAATAGTGGCCAGGTCAAAGGTCACAGCCTTACATAATCACCAACCCTCTTTCTCTTCTTCTGTCATGTTTCCTTCTCTCTCTCTCTCTCTCTGTGAGTTTGACAGTAAATATAAAACCTGAACACTAAATCTTTTTTTCTAATCTGGATCTTCATCACGTCCAAATCCACAAAGATCCAGATTTTTAATCCGGTGCAAATCTGCCGTTTCAGTTTCAGCCATCAGTTTATTTTTGGTTTCTTTTTCCTCTTTCTTCTAGAAGCGTCAATTTCTATCGTCCTCCTGTAATGAAAATGGCTTTGACTTCATATTTGGTACAAACTTTTGCTTTGCTGAATCAGAAAGTGACAAGTCGTTACCCAGAAGCCCCTGAGTGTCGTCACCGATCGAGCGCCGGTCAGATAACACAGCTGACCCGGTAGCAGGACGGCACGCTGCTTCACCGCTGTGCCTGGTCGCCACGGTGATTGGTGCTAAATGTATATTTGTGTAGTGATATGTATGGTGGGGGGGTGTAGTTATTATCAGCCCCTGCACCAAGACCACCAGGACTCATTCTGATATTAATTTCATTATTTTTAAGGTTTCATCTCTAATATTTCTATTTCTATTCTGGTTGCACCGTTCAGCAGACGTTTTTGAGTTGAGGGAGGAAAAAAAAAAGCAACATTTCGCTCTAATCCGGCGAAGATCAGCGTCTCCACCTTGATTCAATAAAGGTTTTTTCCCTCTGCCCCGTCTGGCTGGCAGGGGCAGCCGGCCAACTCTCCGAGCCGCTCTACAGCTGAGACGCAGCAGGCCGAGGTTCGCCGCCTCCTGCTTCTTGCCAAGCGCTCGCAGCTGCCTATTTAACCAAGATATCACTTGACGTTGAGGTCGAGCGATTAGATAACAATGCTTTGTTTGATCGCTCTGGAGTGTTTAAGCCCGGGAATGAAAGAAGATGCACGGGGAGGGAAACCGAACCCAAAATATTTCCCCTCTCTCTGATTCCTCCTCTCCTCCGGTTCCTGCAAATCTGTCCTTTTTTTTTTGTTGTTGCCGTGCAAACACGAGTCAATCCCAAATACCAGCCAGGCGTTGAGCTTTCTCCGCCGCGGCCTCTCCTTGTTTGATTTAGTCTCAGAGTTTGGTTTAAATAGAAATAGCTGTGTGGCTCCTGTTGTTGATCCCCTGTAAACAGCAGATCTCCTCTGTTCTCCTGCTGGGAGAGAAAAACCAAGAGCTGCTTTTTGACTCCAGAGGGTTTTTTCTTTTGGGGTTGAGTGCGAATGTAAACACAGCTGAGGGCTGGTTTTGTTTGTCCTGGTGACTCTCAGTTTTACACCTCCACGGATAATCAAAACAGGCGGAAGGTGAAGCTGAAGCTGGAGGGGGGGGGGTCGGGGGGGAGGCAGGGGGGAGGCAGGGGGGAGGCAGGGGGGGGGGTCAGCTGCCGATGCCAAGGCCCGGACATGGAACAACCAGCCACTGTGTAGTAGAACAACAGAGAGAAGATTTAGCACTTAACTTTACCATCTCAATGTGTGTGTGTGTGTGTGTGTGTGTGTGTGTGTGTGTGTGTGTG
>JAXDDX010000104.1:757500-775000 GCA_034670405.1 Hoplostethus atlanticus
CCATCCTGTATTCTCAAGGAACAGTTTTGCCACAACTATGGTTTAAAATGGACTTTTACAATTGCTTGCCATACAATTGCAGGCATGCTTCCAAGTTGTCTGGTAAGTTTGGTGGCTGAATATTGTGTATTTTATTGTGTATTTTTAGGCTTTATATATGGCATCTTGCATAGACTTGTGTGGCTATGAAAGCATGCTGTGAAGCGCATAAACAACAACTGTATTATTCACTGACTACAGATTCAATCTTACTCTTCATTTGGGGTAACCAAAAAACCGTTCTAACAAAAGTTCGTCAGTGTGGGTTTTATTTTGAAATTACCAACCGGAACTGATCTCATTTCTCATTCTGGCCGGCTTGACTGCAATGCTGTGGCGCTTGTACTTCACAGGCAGCCAGCGGAGGAAAGCCACCAGTCCGAGTTGGTTGAGCCGAGGCGACGAAACACACCGACTGGTATCCGGGAGAGGAGCGAGGAGCCGCGCTGCTGCGTCCCGTCCATCCCCTCCAAACCCCCCAGGAGGAAAGGATGAAGTCTTCTGGGACATTTGGACACTTTGGACACTTTGGACAGCAGCCCGCAGCGGGAAACCGGATTTAGTGGAGAAGTTGGTTTTCGGAGCGACGGTGCCTGAGCCGAGGACTCTCTGTCTCTCTGACAAGTCGCGTAGGGATCTTTCTGATTTTTCACTGTCGCTGAACTGAGCTCCGGAGCGCGAGGGCGGATTTAAGAGCGGGTTTGGAAGGTTTTTGAAGTTTCCTGGAGAATAAAAGGGCTGTTTTTTATTCTTCTGAATGCTTGGTGACATCTGAAAAGCTTAGATTTGGTGGCAAAACGGGACACTTTTGGTAAGATTTTTTAATATATATATTATTATTATTATCAATTCCACCTATAATAAGTTGATGGCTTCACGCGCACGTCGTGCAGCCTATCCATGAGGCATGAGAGAAACAAATTCACTTCCTTGTCGATTTGAGTTGGACAGGTTGGCCAGTTTGAGAGTCACTTCAGTCTCCGGTGTGTGGTGACTGTCAGTGTTCAGTAGCCGTCTTCACCTCGTAGCATGGAGATGTGTGTGTGTGTGTGTGTGTGTGTGTGTGTGTGTGTGTGTGTGTGTGTGTGTTTGGAGCCACCACCAAGCCACGGCTACGGCATCGGACAGGTGGAGCAGAGGGAACGGGTCGGAATCTGTGCGCAACCGGCGCGTCAGGGCGCAAGGACGCGACCTGTGAGCGTTTTTATCACGCAGGGTTTTCTGTTACCTCGTTAATATCGGCTGCTCTGTGTGTGGCGGAGCTCCGGGTCTGCGGGTGAAATTACGCACACTGCAAAATACAAGTGGTTTTTATCGCGTGTCGAGGCTTAAAATGATGTTTTTCTCGGGTGAAAGAAAAGCTGCCATTTGGGTGAAATCATTTCACTCGGTTCCAACGCAGTTCAGGAATCCTCCAAATCAAACAGTTGATTTAGTATTAATATGAGTAGAGCCTTGTTTCCAGATATTGCCAGTTGTCTCCAGAAAATTCCTGAAATAAGTGAAACTGCACTGGAAACAAGTGGAGTCACCTCAAAGCAATAGCAGAATATTTCATCATCAATATTTATTTTAAGAATAATAATAAAAATAAGAATTGCAGCCTGATGAGACCAGATGACGTGTTAACGGGGGTATTTTTATGGTTACTAATGAAATGACGCGCGGTTATCTGGCCCTGTAGATCAACACAGGTGGAGGATGCTCGTTGGGTATTTCCTAATCCGAGTTCATCATCACCAATCAAATCAATCAATCAAACGTTGGCGTGTTATCATTTATTGTGAAAGAAGAACAGCGTTGACTTATGTACTTGTTCTGTGCCTGTCAGGATGTACACGCCTTTTCTCTTTACTGCAACAATGACGTATTCCCTGGTTAGGAGCTGAAATATGAATGACCTAAACCCGTTTCAAAGCCCCGCGCCCCGTTATTAATGCCCCCGCCACTTCTGAAGTTTCTCCAGAAAGCAGATATTTTTCTGTCTTTGAATGAATGAACGAATGAACTATGCGGTTTTCTCCCCGCAGCAGCAGCAGATCAGTCATCCTCTCTTCAAACAGCAGCTCAATGGGATTCAGATGATGCTTTTGGCCCCTGGTGCAGCTCCTCCACTCCGTTTGACTCGCACCGTGTAAAATCATCACCGGAGAAAATTACCGGATTAGAGCGTCCTGAGAGAGAGAGGGGCCCCGGAATGAGATTTGGGACTTCTATTGCATTAGCCCGTTAAATGTCGGAGTCAGAAACAAGCGCGCGGGTGATAATAGTTGGGCTAATACTTCAAATTAATTGTATCTATTGACCCGAGAAATGTGCACGCCAGTTTGCTGCGTTTTCAATCAGTGGCGAGCCCCAGACACGTCTCGGTACCAAATTAGACTCTGATTGCCTCTTTTCATTACCGAAATCGTCCCGAGACGTTTCTCGCCGTGTAGTTTATTCATGCCCTTTTCTTCTTCTCTGTTTTAAATAAGTGAACTGGGTTAATCGGTTCCGACTTTATTGACTAAGTAAAGCTCAGTGGCTGGGTGGCAGGCAGCACAGGGCTTTAGTGACATTATGGTACTTTATGGTATTTCTGTATGCTATCATTATGATATTCCTATGTCATATAGGGGCTTAGTGTGGGTGGCACGAACTAGTGAGTTTATAGTGACCCTATTGTGCTTTAGGTACCTCCTATAATATCACTATAATCCTATGGTATGTCTGTGGTACTCAGTACTGACTTTATATCTTATTGTGCTTTATGATGCTTTTATTTCCTATAGTATCCCTATAATATCCCTATAGTGTTCCTATAATATCCCTATAGTGTTCCTATAATATTCCTATAGTGTTCATATAATATTACTATAGTGTTCATATAATATTACTATAGGAACTTCAACTGTTGCTGTTATATTTGTATAGTATTTCTTTTAAATTTATGATTAAAACAAATTTTTCTCCTCTGTTGTGGAGAGAACGGATGTGTATTAGGACGTATTGTATTGGACGGGTATGTTAGGCCTTCACCTGTACAGAGTGGGACACATGGCCAGCCGAGCCGTGCCGTGCCGAGCCGAGCCGTGCCGTGCTGTGTCGTTTGAGTGTCAGACCAAGGTGAGATGCAGAGGGCCGTCAGCCTCGAGCGCCTTACCACTAGAGTCAGCGCGCCTCTGACAGCTTTAAAGTGAAGTGCTCTCGCTCACCTGATCAATATCACGTTTCACCTGAGGGTGTGCGTGCGTGCCTGTGTATGTGTGTGTCTGTGCGCGTGCGCGCGCGTGCCGAACACAGGGCGGTGGTGTGATTAAAGAGAGGGAGAGGCTGCGCGAGATGTGAGGGAGATAGTGGGACAAAAGAGAGAGAGACATGAGAGAGATAGGGAGGACAAAAGACAGAGGGAGAGATATAAAAAAGAAAGAAGAAGAAGAAAGAGAGAGAGAGATAGAGAGAGAGAGAGAGAGAGAGAGGTCCTCTAGCGGAAAACAGGGTGGTAGTAGTGTCACAGCAGAGAGGGAACACCAGGTACTGAGGTAGACAGGAGTGAGAGCTCCTATGGAAGATTGTCTGTCTGTCTGCCTGTCTGTCTGTCTGTCTGTCTGCCTGTCTGCCTGCCTGTCTGTCTGTCTGCCTGCCTGCCTGTCTGTCTGTCTGTCTGCCTGCCTGTCTGTCTGCCTGTCTGTCTGCCTGTCTGTCTGTCTGTCTTTCTTCCTGCCTGCCTATCTGCCTGTCTGCCTGCCTGCCTGTCTGTCTGTCTGTCTGCCTGTCTGCCTGTCTGTCTGCCTGCCTGCCTGCCTGTCTGTCTGTCTGTCTGTCTGTCTGTCTGCCTGCCTGTCTGTCTGTCTGTCTTTCTTCCTGCCTGCCTATCTGCCTGTCTGCCTGCCTGTCTGTCTGTCTGTCTGTCTGCCTGCCTGTCTGTCTGCCTGTCTGCCTGTCTGCCTGCCTGTCTGTCTGTCTGTCCCAGAGGAGTCACCACCACCAGCCTGGCTGCTGTTTGCACTTGTGCTCCTTCAAACCTCTAATCCCTTTTTTCCCAAAACGACAAACTCCATCAGCCCAATTATTAAAGACTTCTGATGTTTAGTGTCGGTCTTTCCTCCTGCTGCAAGGTGTGACTAGCATGTGACCGGCTCGACGGGGGGGGCGGGGGGGGGGTGACAAGAGTTTGAACCCCAGTTAAAGCATTCTGCCTGGGAGCTATTACACTATGAAGATGGTTGTGCATGATTAATGCTCATGTATTATTAATGTCGGACGGTGGAGTTTGTTTTCTTTCATGCTTTAAGAAAATATTAGCATGGAAACACTTTGAAGTCTCCTCTGCATCCATACCGGCTCTTTTTCTGCTGCTTGGATCTTCCGAGTTGTTAAATTGAATCAAAGTTTTTTTTCTAGGTAGCCGTGATGTGAAGAGTTCATCTCTCCTTATCTGAAGTTCACCGTTCATTATAAGTGTTATAAGTGCAGAGGATGTAGAGTGTCAGTGTCACCGCGTACGTTTCCTACCGTCCTCAAAAAAAAAGTACCGTAATTTGTTCCAATCCCGTGGCATCACTCACGCCGTGGGACTTGGCAGCTCGTCAAGTCCCTGGATTCTCGAGTTTGTCTAAACTATCACGCCGGCCCGGCAGTCAGTCTGAAGTGTCGATTGTTTTTTTTCCCCACACATCAGCAGAGAAGCTACTTGTCTAAACAGATCTGTACGTTCTCATGCACCGACTCCAGCGTACGTTTTCAAAGCCGAGGGCCCGTGAAACGCCCGTTCAGCTGAGAAATGTTGTTGTTTTTTTTGTTTTGCCCGCGATACAATATCAGCTTATTGCCTGGGTGAAGCCGTGCCTACCTGCCAAAGACAACAAAAGCTTTTCCCTTAAATTGGAGACGCCCGCAATCAGCTACCTCCACGCCTGCAGAGCGGAGGCCTTATCGGGCTGCATAAACAAACCACGCCGGCGTGTAGGCGGTGTCGCGGTGGAGGAGGGTGAAGACGAGGCGAGAGGGAGAGGAGGGTATAACTCAACATAAAAGGCCTCGATGCTGCAGGAAAGGTGTTCAGACCGGTTCGATTGTCTTCCTTTACGTCCGAGTGTCCTCCAGAGGTTCCCGAGCCGTCCCCCCGGTCGGTGTTTTCTGTGCGGAGGAGTGATAATGTGCGTCAGTATGTGCTGAGCAAGGATTGGGTCACAGGTCCTCCGAGGGAAAGAAAAACAGCACTGTTAAGACTTAAGACAACACAGCCTCTCTCCGGAGTGTGTGTGTGTACAATACACCTCTGTGTGTGCAGGCAAAGCCCTCTCTTAAAGGTTTGTGTGAGTGTGTGTGTGTGTGTGTGTGTGTGTGTGTGTGTGTGTGTGTACGTGTTTAGCGTCTCAGTGTTTGCATGTGTTTCTGTTCGTCTCACAGCCAAGGCTATTCTGAAGCAGGACAGAGCCGCTAAAGTTTAAGCTAACAGTGGTAGTTTCAGCAGGGTGTGCATGTGGGGGGTTGTGTGTGTGTGTGTGTGTGTGTGTGTGTGTGCGTGCGCGGAGGCTCTTTTGCTTTTCTGGGCACCTCTCTCACAGCTCCGAGCCCTCGCTGCATTCCAGCTTCTCCCGCTTAAGCAAACAGAGCAATAGCACTCCGCCATCACTCGCTCGCTGCTGCAAGCCGCCGTGCGCGTTGGGCAACCGATACTGTAGACTGCGGCATTCCTCGCCCTGCAGAAAGATTAGTGAGTCGGTGTCAATCCCACGCTAAACCATGCAGAAGAGTCTCTCGAGCAGAAAAGAGTCCTGTGAAAGGAGTGACAGGCTGTTTAGGTTTTGACGCTCGGGCCTAATGCGCTCTTTTCCCTCCTCCGTTACGGCGTCGCAGTCCCATCGAGTCAACTCCCGTGTGACTCGGGGTTAATCGATCGGTTAATGGAACGTTTCTCCAGCTGATTGACGACGGATATTGTTGCTTCCAATTTGGCCAGGTCCAGTGACGATCGGCGGGGCCCGAGAAAGTTTCTGAGAAAAAGCGTGAAGAGGGATTTCCACCCTGATCCCTGAAATCTGTGTGGAATGTCGGGTGAAAACCTGGTAGCATGTGTGCAGACCCGAAGGCGCTTTTCAGTCTTATTTTCATTATTTTCATCTTTTTTTTTACATATACGTATTTTACGATCGACTTCTGTTTCAGTTATTTGTCACAAAAGCACTTTGAACTGTATTTTACGAACTTGTGCTGTACAGTAAAGTACGACAGGTTGATCGGTCTGATCTGAACATCCATCTCTCTCTGTTCTCTCTGTGATTGATTGCTCTCCATCCGTGTTGTTTTTGCAGGACGCCACGGGGAGTTGCTGGAGTGTTTCCTTGCGGTGTCGGAGGCCGCCGCCGTTCTGCTGGACAGCATGCAAGCGGAGGATGTCGTCTGAGTCGGAGTCGGGCCTCGCTGCTCTACGCCTCGCCGCCTCGTCGTCCAGAGGGATGACGGCGCTGTGGTGCTCTCTCTGGCTTTCCTTCCTCCTCCCTCTGTCCGTCACGCCGGCCAGGCTGCCCACCGCTCAGCCCACAGGTACCGTGTGACGCAATACAATAGAATATACCGTACTGTACTGTATATACCACAGTCCTGATACCGTCTGAAACAACACCAGTTATTGTCCTGATACAGCAAACAATCGTATTGATCGTTATACATTTGTGCCGAAGAGGTTATCCAAATTGATCCAATGATCATCTGACAATCCCACCATGACCCTCAAAAAGTTTCCAATATCTTTATCATCTCATTTTGACCCTTGACAGTAAAGCCCAATGTTGTCCACTTCCCCTGCCTCAGAAAGTCACCTGAACACATCACCTGAACACATCACCTGAACACATCACCTGAACACATCACCTGAACACATCACCTGAACACATCACCTGAACGGAGTCGCTGTGTTTCCCCTTTTGCAGTAACTTATTTGTACAGCAGTTCCCCTCTCTCATCTTGTGAGGTGATAAAAAGGCAAGTTGCGGGAAGTTGAATCGATGGGACGCATTCCAACACAACACAGAGGGATCCTCCTCGCTCAGAGAAAGACCCAACCTAAAGAGAGGGAGCGTTGAGCTGCTCCGTCGCTTTGCCTCCTCGATTTGCTTCCTCACTTCATTTTCCACGCTAATGTGACATCTGCTCAGAGCTGCGTTCAATTCCGCGCGCGTTCATCACTTCAAATAGGGAACATTTCAAAAGGCGCATTTATTGTTTATGTGAATGTGGTTGTTGTTGTTTTTTACGAGGAGGATTTAATTGGAGTCTGCTCGGTTCGCCGGGCTTAGCGCCTTTCTCCGTCTTTGTTCTGCAGGCGGAGAAAAAAAAACCCCGGATCAATCCAAAGTAAACGTCGACTGTGTTTGCTTTAATCTCCCCGTATTGCGCAAAAAGAAACTAACACAGCGGAGTAATCTTTTTCTCAGGCGTTCGCCAAGAGGGTTGCTTTTTTTTTTCTTCCTCTTTTCAAAATGAGTCTTTGACACACTTTACACGCTGCGGTGCATTAAGGAAGACGAGGAGAGGACCGGGGTGTCTGATGCAAGGCGAGATACCGCGCTCACGGTGTGTGTGTGTGTGTGTGTGTGTGTGTGTGTGTGTGTGTGTGTGTGTGTGTGTGTGTGTGTGTGTGCGTCAGAGCGCTGCCTGTCTAATAACTGAGGTCAGGCTGATCCGACAGCCCTCTACCTGTGTGTGAATATGACTCATAGCAGCATAAACCCGTTCTCCACTCGTCTCTCTGAACCCCACCCTCCTCCTCCCCCCCACCTCACCCCCCACCCCCGCCCTCCTCGACTATTGTAAAACCCGGTGTTACAATAGTCGTGTTGTGATTCTGTACGCCTGGTTGCCTTCCCTGCTGGGAGCCATCACAACCTATTGTGGTTGGCATCATCTAAAGGCCAAGTGTGTGTGTGTGTGTGTGTGTGTGTGTGTGTGTGTTTTCTTCAGCCCTTCGGGTTGTGATCTTGTACCTGCACGGTCGGTTCAGACACGGCAAATTACTCTGAGGAAGCCGTTGTCACAAATCGCTGATATGTGTTATATTAGTCAGGTGATGACATGGAAGATGTCCTGCAGCTACCGAGTTTTGAACCGTCGGATTGTGTATTTTGTCGTCTTGATTAAGTGCATATTGGGTATTAATGGGTAATAAATAAAGAAAACTAAAATAAAGAAAGCTTCACATCGACCCCAAAGATCATTTATTCCTGGAGTCTTTTAGCTTTGAGTGGAGCTGTGGATGGTGATATATTGTCATTTGTGGTTGATGTAATACTGCGTTGTGCTGTATTGTTTCCATGCAGCTTTATTGCATCCACAATTCAATTTCACCAAGAGAACAAAAACAGGAAATTATCAAGTGTTGCAATCCTGGGAGCTTGAAATACTGAGAGAGCACGTAGACGCCTGCCAGACGCCGAAGCCGTCCATCACTTCCTTCCTCTCTCTCCATTCAGAATTCAAGGTGTGCTTCAGTCTCCCGCAGGAATAACCTGTAATGGAGCTCTTGAGTCTTGAGAGAGGAAGGGGAAAGAAAGGCTTTGAAGCCCACAGACGGTGCCTCGGTGCCTGGTAAGCATCCCCAGCATCCAGCCCCTCTCCCCGTGGGCCCCTGGTCTCCAGCAGGGCTCCCCACGCCCACAGATGGACGAGCAGTAGGGATAAAACGAGCGTCCTTTCCTGGCAGATGGCTCCGCTTCCCCTCAGCCGCCACGGAGACGGGCCGCGAACCTGTCACCCACATTTGTGTTTTGTGTGTGTGTGTGTGTGTGTGTGTGTGTGTGTGTGTGTGTGTGGGTCATAAAATGTGAAATTAAAAATGAGGGGACAAAAACATGCTCCCAATAACGAGACCTGTTTCTGCTTTTCACCCCGTTCACATCTTCTCATTGAGCTGTCATGTATTTACACCTGTCCCCTGTGGGCCACCGTACCGTAGGTGATTTGTGGGAGCCTATGACCGGGCGATTCTTTGCAGTGCATTCTGGGTGAGAGGAATGGAAAACACTCAAGACAACAGCCTGAAGCAGTAGAAGATGTCTCTGATTGTTACTCTGTTTCTGTGATTTACAATCAAACACATTTTAGTGGTTTAGTGTTTCAGAGTTCAATCAAAACGCCCGGAAACAAACCGCTAAAAACCAGATCAGTGGAGCAGAAAGGACCTCTGAAAAAAAGTTAATTTCTTACTTTAGTGTGTGTGTGTGTGTGTGTGTGTGCCTGGAGCCTTGTTTCCATTAGGTCCACCATAATGTTGTCTCAGAGCGCGCCGTTGTTTATTTCTCTAAAGCCCGGTGGCATTTCCAACTGTTGTGAAAATGTTTCAGAGACCGATGTGAGAGACGGATGACAAAGAGCAGAGGCGTGTGTGTGTGTGTGTGTGTGTGTGTGTGTGTGTGTGTGTGTGTGTGTGTGTGTGTGTTACTGACCACAGTCGCCTCCATGTTGAGCTCTCAGATAAAATATGTGGCTCCTCTGCTCCGAGGTTTTCTGTGAACCAGCAGACCTATAAATTCAACACGTGCAGTTTTGCCATTTCATCTGTGTGTGTGTGTGTGTGTGTGTGTGTGTGTGTGTGTGTGTGTGTGTGTGTGTGTGTCTTGCCGTGTCTGTTGCGAAGCAGTCTGCTATGAAGTGAATGTTATGTCTGTCTGAGCACAGACGGATTGTGAAGGGAGGGAGGAGAAGAAGATGAAAAGAAAAAAAGATTGAAATAAAAGGATAGTGGAGAGTGTGTGTGTGTGTGTGCGTGTGTGTGTGTGTGTGTGTGTGTGTGTGTGTGTGTGTGTGCGTGCATGTGAGGTCACTGACCCCGCCCCCACCAGCTAGGACTGTAAATGTCAGCAGGGGTTGTTTGGGTCGTTAGGAGACTCGTTAAAAACACGCCGTACGCAGATTTACGCTCAGGCTCCACAATTCACACACACACACACACACACACACACTTGTTATTTTTCTAAGTCACTCTCTCACACTCTTTCTCTGGAGCTCTCCTCTTTGTCTCTCAAACAATCTGCCACCCTCTCGCCTTCTCTGCTACTCTCTCCTCTCTCTCTCTCTCCCCCTCTCTCTCTCTCTCTCTCTCTCTCTCTCTCTCTCTCTCTCTCTCTCTCTCTCTCTCACACACACACACTGATCCAGTTGGCTGGTGTCTGTTTGAAGACCTAGCCTAGCGCTGTCCTTAAGGCGCTCCACTGTAGACTAGCAGAGAGCGTGAGCAGCTTAGCGCCGGGTGTCAGTCAAACCTCCCAGCTAGCCTCCATGTTGAAGCTGCTGCAGAGGAGCAGAGCGTCAGTCCGCCCCGACTGTGGTGTGTGGTTCGCTGACATCACCTTGCAGGATTTCTGGGTATTGAAGTTCAGTGGCCTGTTGCTGCCACTCAGCCTGCCGCCGTGCAGAGATGCCCCTTGCAGAATTCCTCTCTCACATTTGAACTTGAGCAAAAGGCCTCCTAGTCTCAGTTTGTCTCAGCTCCTCTAATTCTCTTCTTCTATGTGTTCTATCTGAGCGTAGGGTTAGCCCCGCCCCCTCCAGCGTGCATCCATAGAAAGGCTTTTTTTTCTCCTGGAGTATCATTGTGCTGTAGTTTTCTGTGGTGCGTCCAAGATGGCTGCCTTAGAATTGAAATCATGTTATCAGGGGGGAAAGAGTGCTGCTGCATGTGTGGGCTTCACGCGAGGCGCTGGAACCTGGAGTGCCCGTCACAACTCCCTGAGTGATGTGAAGCCAAATGATTCCTTTCTGCTGTATGAATGTTCATTTCCTTGGCAACATATCAAGAAATGTTTGGCTGGCGTCGGATGCGCACCGGCCAAATAAGCACTGGAGAACGGCAATTTGTTGAACAATGCCGGTTCTATCCTTAATCCATCAGACGCTTAATCCGTTCGTCACTTCAGACACTTTTCTGGATGGGAATTAAACATTAAACGCAACTCAGAGTCCAAAGGTGCAAGGGGGCTTCCCGACGCAGCACCGGAGGCTCCCAGGGGTCCTTGAGTCAGTTCCCTGGGCTCCTTGAGTCGGTTCCCCGGGGTCCTTGAGTCGGTTCCCTAGGGTCCTGTCAGTTCCCTGGGGTCCTTGAGTCAGTTCCCTGGGGGTCCTTGAGTCAGTTCCCAGGGGGTACTTGAGTCAGTTCCATGGGGTCCTTGAGTCAGTTCCCTGGGGTCCTTGAGTCAGTTCCCAGGGGGTACTTGAGCCAGTTCTCTGGGGTCCTTGAGTCAGTTCCCTGGGGTCCTTAAGTCGGTTCCCAGGAGTCCTTGAGTCAGTTCCCTGGGGTCCTTAAATCGGTTCCCTGGGGTCCTTGAGTCAGTTCCCAGGGGGTCCTTGAGTCAGTTCCCTGGGGTCCTTGAGTCAGTTCCCATGGGGTACTTGAGTCAGTTCCCAGGGGTCCTTGAGTCAGTTCCCTGGGGTCATTGAGTCAGTTATCTGGGATCCTTGAGTTAGTTCCCAGGGGGTCCTTGAGTCAGTTCCCTGGGGTCATTGAGTCAGTTATCTGGGATCCTTGAGTTAGTTCCCAGGGGGTCCTTGAGTCGGTTCCCTGGGGTCCTTAAGTCAGTTCCTTTGGGTCCTTGAGTCAGTTCCCAGGGGTCCTTGTGTCAGTTCCCAGGGGGTCCTTGAGTCAGTTCCCTGGGCTCCTTGAGTCAGTTCCCTGGGGTCCTTGAGTCAGTTCCCTGGGGTCCTTAAGTCGGTTCCCAGGAGTCCTTGAGTCAGTTCCCTGGGCTCCTTGAGTCAGTTCCCAGAGGTCCTTGTGTCAGTTCCCAGGGGGTCCTTGAGTCAGTTCCCTGGGCTCCTTGAGTCAGTTCCCTGGGGTCCTTGAGTCAGTTCCCAGAGGTCCTTGATTCGGTTCCCTGGGGTCCTTGAGTCAGTTCCCTGGGCTCCTTGAGTCAGTTCCCTGGGGTCCTTGAGTCAGTTCCCAGAGGTCCTTGATTCGGTTCCCTCGGGTCCTTGAGTCAGTTCCCTGGGGTCCTTCAGTCGGTTCCCTGGGGTCCTTGAGTCAGTTCCCTGGGGTCCTTGAGTCGGTTCCAGGAGATTCAGGAGATGCAGCACAGGTTAACACACTGCTGTTCAGTAGCGTGTTAATCATTTCATGTCAGGACTGATTCCAAGTCTGTTTCTGGGAGCTGCTACGGTGACATGTTGTAGTCGGAGCTTGATCTGAAGATTCACTCCGTCCCTGTCAACCTATCTACAGACGGTACTTTACCTCTGGGTGTGATCAGACCCTCCCAACCCTCCAGGTTTACCCACAGTGCACCTTGGTGTGGCTGAATTGATCTGAGGGTCAGCGGGTCGTTGTCGGGCCGTGGCCTCGGCGCTAACCTGTAATGTGTTACTACACCTCATTAGGGCCCTTTGAAACGCTCTGGGTGTTACACTATGAATTATGGATGAAAATAGAGGTGTGTGTGTGTGTGTGTGTGTGTGTGTGTGTGCGCTCATTCAGCAGCAGTGGTTTTTTAATTATTTTTCTTTTTCTATGTCTTGCTTTCTCTTTCTCACACAGAAATATTTAACACACACACACACACACACCACACACACACACACACACACACACCACACACACACACACACCTTTTTAGCACCTCTCTTTCGGCTCTACGTCTCAAGAGTTTTCAATTTCCGAAGTCTTTGGTGATCGCATGTGAAGGTGGTGTAGCTAAACTCACCTGTTTGACCCCGACAATGTCTTCGCAGCATGTACACACACACACACACACACACACACACACACCTGTACATGTCCTCCGCTGTGCTCTGCTGCTCAGGGCAGCTCCTAGCCTGCTGGCTGACAGCGGCGTTGACATACGGCGGGTTTTTAATTACAAAGCTCCCCTTAAGGAAATTGTTGAGATCGTTAACAGATAAAGCAGACATGGAGGAACAAAGAGGCTCCTTGTATCGTATCAGGAGGACTCCTTTTAGAGGGCGCGCAGGGGGCAGTGGGGGCGGGGGGGGGATCAGCTAGGGCTGTAGTTGAGGCTGACAAAATATTTGTTCTGAAGTGACTTGATGGTGTTTTATTGAAAGTTACGCGACTCAATTTCTATCCATTCCTGTCTGTCTGTCTGTCTGTCTGTCTGTCTGTCTGTCTCTCTCTCTCTCTCTCTCTCTCTCTCTCTCTCTCTCTCTCTCTCTCTCTCTCTCTCTCTCTCTCTCTGACATCTGGATTTATAGAAGCCATTGCTTGGATTGCATAATTCTGATTGAATTGTTTTGATGGATGGCGATTGCAATATGAAGCCAATACACACCGTCCACATGCATGTACAAACATGTTTGTGTGCGTGTGCATGGCTGTGTGTGTGTGTGTGTGTGTGTGCTCCTGTCTCAGCTCTGAGCCAACCCCATTGGAAGGGTGTTTTGTGTTGCTGGCAGAGGCAAACAGATGGCAGGTTGTGTGCCGAGCTGTAAAGAGTCCAAATACACACACACACACACACACACACACTCACACTCTCACACACACACACACACACACACACACACACACACACACACACTCACACACACACACACCAAGAGAGCGACAACACAGGCTTGATCTGTCCCACCCATCACTCAGCCCCCTGACTCCCCCACCCGCCTCTTCAGCCCAAACACACACACACTCACACACACACATACACACATACACACACACCCTCTCTCTCTCTCTCTCACACACACATACACACACACAAACACGCACACACACACACCCATGACATAATAACCATACTATGACCATGTAATATAATAATACATACTATCTAAACTAACAGTCTGTTATCGCTCTGTTCTTCCACTCGCTCACCCATCTCTAACCTCCATCACGTCCTTCTCTCTCTCTCTCTCTCTCTCTCTCTCTTCTTTTCTCTCTCTAACAATCAGAGGCTGTGTGTGTGTGTGTGTGTGTGTGTGTGTGTGTGTCGAGGGTCTCCAGTGAGGCAACAACAGCACCTCTCTTTCTCCTTCCTCTCATTACTCTCTCCTCTTCTTCTCCTCTCCCTCATCCCTCTGTCTCTTCTTCTTCTCTCCTTCCTCCTCCTCTTCCTCCTGTGTCTCTCCTCTTCCTCGCCTCTCTCTCCTCCCTCTTTCTGCCCTTCCTCGCTCCTTCCCCTCTCTCCTCTCTCTTCCTCTGTCCTTCCTCTCTCTCATTACTCTCTCCTCTTCCTCATCTCTCTCTCCTCCCTCTTTCTGTCCTTCCTCTCTCTCATTACTCTCTCTCTTCCTCATATCTCTCTCCTCCCTCTTTCTGTCCTTCCTCTCTCTCTCATTACTCTCTCCTCTTCCTCATCTCTGTCTCCTAATCAAATCAATGGGCTATGTTCACACTGCAACATCTGCTCGCTCGGCCCTCATTCTCTCTCTCTCCTTCCTCTTCCTCTCCTTCCTCTCTCTCTCTCCTAATCAAATCAATGGGTTATATTCACACTGCAACATCTGCTCTCTCTCTCTCTCTCTCTCTCTTTCTCTCTCTCCCTCTCCCTCCATCATCCCTTCTTCAGCCACTGTGTTGTTCAAAAGCTCGGGGTCTCTGCTGTCGCCCCACATGTGCTTCTGTTTAAAGCCCCCCCACATCCCAGGCGGCTGACACATCTAATATTGAAACCAAACTCAGCTTCCATCTCTCCCCCGTCTCACCCCTCCTCCCCCCCCCATGTTATTTTGCCAGGAGAGCTACAATAATAAACCCTTGTAATGTCTGCAGGGCGTAATGGAAGCCTTTTTCTCCCTGGAAAGAGGAGGGCGGGGCTTCGGCGCTGCTGGATGACTGGAGCTCTGTGTGGCAGCAGAGTGACAGTGGAGCTGGTTTGAGAATCTCCCGCGTCACAAATTTACTAAATTCCCATGAAGTGTTTTTCTGCTCGGCGTGTCTGGAAATTGGCTGCATATTTTCCACGTGCAGCAGTTTTCTCCTGGACGCCGGCGGGTTATCTGCTGCGCGTCGCCGCCGCCGCCGCATCGGAAAACATTTGAGTATTGTCAACTGAGAGGCGCTGCGTAACAGTCAAGGGTTTCTATGTTCTCTATGACCTTTATCGACCTCCATTGGCAACCAGTTGGAATTACAGCATGGGTAGACCTGATCTCCCCCTATAGCCCCCCCATGCCTCCCATCCCCTTAAGGTACGGTGGCCTGGAATTGACACAAACAATAAAGTCACTTTTTACAATGTAGAGCAGTAAGTCTAGTGGAGAGGTGAAATATCACCATGCTGAATACTGGAATAATATAATAATAATAATAATAATAATAATAATAACAATAATAATAATATAACAACAATAATAATAATAATAATAATAATAATAATAATAATAATTATATATATATTATTAATAATAATAATAATAATAACAATAACAATAATAATATATCATATAATAATAATATAACAACAATAATAATAATAATAATATATATATATATATATATTATTAATAATAATAATAACAACAATAACGATAATAATCTATCATATAATAATAATAATAATATGATAATAATAATAATAATAATAATAATAAGCATCTTGAAACTGGGGTGTTTTTGCTCCAAAACAGAGTACAGTACAGAAAGTGAGTTTTGAAACCAGAAATCTCAGCAGCTGGTGAAGTAATCATTGAGTGATTGGTATTGATCAATAAGCCGATCAGCCCCTGCAGGTATATTATGGTCATTTTAATGGGGCAGTAACAGGAAGGAGTAGAGGGAAGGAGTCCTGCTTCAGACCCATTCCTGCTGCCCAGTTCAGCCACAGCCCTCCTCTGTTGGCTGCTGAGCAGCTTCACTGGAGCCGCTGGGGGTCAAGTGCAAGTGCTTTGCTCAATGGCACGTTGGCAGGAGTTGAATGGGAAAGCATTCAACATTTTCATCTGTGAAGCACCATACTGTCGCCTAGCCCCACTCAGGGAACTCCATTGACTCCTACATGAATGGCAAAACAAGTCTGCTGGAGTGCAGCGCATACAGGCAGCGACCCCGGATACCTAAGTGGTTACCATAGAAACACCCGGGGCCATCCGGGTACCTGCAGTGTGCAGCTAGCTCACTGGTGATGCTACCAGTGGCAACGCTAACATCACAACCAACCAGATGATATAATAGATGTTTCAGTTAGTTTCATCGACCGGACTGTAGATGGTGTTTCAAACAGGAAGCAGATTAGGAAGGCTTTGGGTGATCAGAAGCACATGGCGGTGAGATCAGTGGAGAGACCGGCCCACGCAGTCCCACCGCACTAATAAACAGCGCCCAGTAGTAAACCCGGTAGTAAACGCTCCTACGTCCTGCTGGTCCCAGACCTGCTGGTAACAGCTCTCTACATCCATGTTAGATTTACTCCATCAGCTTGTTGGGGTTTAAGCAGGTTTTGACTTCCTAAGATCAGGACACAAAACATAAAGAACCAAATGACGTTAGAAAATACGTCAAATGAATCTTAAAACAAAAAGTGTGTGTGTGTGTGTGTTCGTACTAGGCTAATAGGTGAGTGTGCCTTTACGCTGTCCATGCCTTTGATGTCTTTGTCGACTCCCCCACACACACACACACACACACCACACACACACACACACCACACACACACATACACACACCACACACACACACACACACACCACACATCATCACTATCACTATCCCAGACAGAGCAGACCAGAGCAGGACAGTCGAGGGGGGTCATCCCTGCTGTGGAGTGTAACAAGTTGTGGGGGGAGGGGTGTACACTCCCCACACCGAGAGGTCAGGGTGGGGTCACGGTAGGGGTCAGGGGAGGTCAAAGGTTAACCTTTCAATCAGGGATCTCCTGCGCGCTGCGTCAGGGAGTGTTCAGAGATGGTTTCCATCAGCTGCTTCGTGTCTGCAGGACAACAAACCCTCTAGTCCCTCTATTCCCTCTATTCCCTCTAGTCCCTGTAGTCCATCTATTCCCTCTAGTCTGTCTATTACCTCTAGTCCCTCTATTCCTTCTAGTCCGTCTATTCCCTCTATTCCCTCTAGTCTGTCTATTACCTCTAGTCCGTCTATTCCCTCTATTCCCTCTAGTCTGTCTATTTCCTCTAGTCCCTCTATTCCCTCTAGTCTGTCTATTACCTCTAGTCCCTCTATTCCTTCTAGTCCATCTATTACCTCTAGTCCCTCTATTCCTTCTAGTCCGTCTATTCCCTCTATTTCCTCTAGTCCCTCTAGTCCCTCTAGTCTGTCTATTCCCTCTAGTCCCTCTAGTCCCTTGCAGTTGTATTATTAGTCAAACCTCTCAGAGTCTCGCGCTGCTGATCTGACATGTTTTGTGAAGCCGATATAACGAGTGTTTGCCAGCGACCCTAAACCAACACATCTCCACCCGACTCGTCAGCTCCTCTTCCTCCCGTCAGACGGAGAGCGAAGTGTTATCCCAAACCAAACAAGCATCCTGAGATCCCAGAAGCCGCCTTGTAATCGGATTGGTTCCCCACGTTGTTTTGGGACGGT
>JAXDDX010000104.1:777500-787500 GCA_034670405.1 Hoplostethus atlanticus
CTGCGCCGGGAGCCGTGGCGGCAGCGGCGGCGGCGGCGGCGGCGGCGGCGGCGGCGGCCCCTCCGTCTGGTCCGCCGCACTCCTTCTTCCTGTTCCCTCTCCAGCGTCCCTCGCTCGCTCTGTGTGGAGAACGAGAGAGAGAGGGGAGGCAGGCGTGGAAAAGGCCCGGCCACATAAAGAGGCCTTTTCATCCCCGGGGCCACAGCCTGCCCGCCGGCCCCTGGAGAAGTTTGTAGAGGATAAATAAACCTCTTCAGACGCACAGAAGAGATGGAGTCTGCGAGCGGCGCGTTAACGGACAGCGCCGCAGCATCTCAAAGAGAGACATTATATTATTCTGAAGGGCTATTTGTTATGATATTGAGCCGAGGGGGGACGAAGGGCCAGGAGGGCAGGGGCCTCTTGATTTATGGAGTGACCGTCAAGGCTGTACTGTCGGCCTGTGTGCTGCGTTCACACACACACACACACACACACACACACACACACACCAATCCACATTCACAAACACACACATGCACACACAAAGAGTACATATAGCACATTGCTTCCAGCTGGCCCCAGGTTCTGGAGAGAGCACCCCCCCCCCATACACACACACACACACACACACACACACACACACACACACTCCCACCTCCCACACACACACACCCCTGACTCCAGCCAGGCGGCCGGTAGCTCACACATGCCGCGCCGGACGAGATAACAGCGGGGACGTCTGGATGCTGCTTGGTCCAGACAGGCCCTGAACGCCTCGTGGCGCTACAGTCAAGTGCTTCTATCAAACAGGTTCATCACAAAGGTGTTTCAAACGACATAACAGCAAATAAAAAGCAGATAAAAAGCAAACAAGTCTGAATCGAAGCCTTTGAATGAGAGTTTGACTCGTTGTCGGGTCGCCCTGCCTCAAAGAGCTGCTAACCCTACAACAATGTCATTGCTCTGGTTTCAGTGGAGAGTTTTAGTGTCCCATGATGCTTTTCACCCTGACAAGAAGACATTTCTGGGGGAAACAGTGAAAACTTGTCATTTAAAAGATAATTATTGAATAGCAGCCCAAAATATTGTCCACAGGAGACAAGCCGGGCCGCGACCCATACGTTAAGAAACCTTGGAGTAGCTTTTATTTTGTTAACTTTATTTATGGAGGGAGAGGTGACTGAGCCTCTCTTCCACACATTCCCACCTGCCCAGTGCGACCACAGCCCTGCTGGAAGTGGAAACTACCAGGACGTTTCTCTCCAGGAATGTGGAGTACCGTCACGTCACAACACTGATGTCGAACCTGTGACCTTACAGTTACAGGACGCTTCTCTTTCATCTGCAAGGGCGTAGTGATCCCTGCTAGGACACGGGGGGGGGGATCAGTCCCGGAGCCTCTCAAACCAAATTCATTTCTATTCAGATCATCTTTTTGATCATGTTTTCATTCTCACATCTGCATTTCAAAGTGCAGATCTGAAGCCGGAGCTGATATTTGTCATTGACGGCGACCGGGGGGGAAAACGGGCTTCGCTCTTTTGTCTGACACCTTAGAAATGGAGTTTTTGAATGTAGGAGGGTTATATCTTTGTTTTGTTTTTGTCGTTTTGTTGTTTTGGTAAATTGCATTTGCTACCCCATGGCGGTGTAAACATCCAAGCGGTATACAAATGTTCTTCCTGTCTGTTTTCCCGGGATCAAAGCAGAAGTGTTTCCTTTTAAAACGGGATCACACAAAACGCATTTCCTCGCTCCTAACGAAGCCAATTAACCAACCCGGGATGTGCTCGCGCGCTTTGCTAGTTCACATCAGAGCGTAACCGTCTGCAGGGCGCCTGGTCCTCCGTGTGCTTATCGTAGCGACGTTAGCTGCAACGTCGTGCAAAGCCACAATGTGATGTGTTTTTTCACCCGTGCACGATGGCGCTCGATGTGGAAGGGGGAACTACAGCATGAGCCTCATATGAAGAAACGGTTGCGGGCCAGCCTCAATGCTGCCGTTCATTCAGGCTTGCCAGAGGAAGTAGCGCTTGAGTGCGTGGGCCGGTGGAGCCGAGGTGAGCTACGGGCCCCCAGAGACGGTTATATCTACCCCATAAAGTCCAGTCCCCCATGTTTCAGATATTCTAAGAGCTTTTTTCCTCCTTTCTTTTCACAAAGGACCGTAAGTAAAACACGGAGCTAGTAAGTCATGCGGGCTGCGCTTGAATTTATGCTTCCTCCCCCCGCCGCCGCCGCCGCCTCGCTGTTTTTCCTCTCCTGAATGGGGCTTTGTGTTAAAAAAAAAAGCGGCATCGTAAATATGGCTGTCAACCCCGGAGGCCACGTGGAGATCCTTACAACCGGCTTTAGCATATTATTGACTTAACACCGGCAGTGGTTTTAATAGAGACCGAGAGGAATCAACTCATCTATTCTTTAAAGATGAAAGAGGCGAAGCAACATCAGTTTTCATGAGTTTTCTGCTTCACTCGTACGGTTTCTTCCAGCGTCCACGCTAGCACGGCGTGTTTTCCCAGTATGTTTGCAGCAGTTTGGTTGGGTCGGTAGGACAGAAGCCTGCCGGTAGGTCACATGCATGTTTGGCAGGCCGGCGGGGGGGTTGCACGCTGCGTCCCTGCATGCTGCTAACAGGACCTCTGACTGTCCTGCAGCCGGCCTCACGCCGAAGCAGCCTCTCTATAATTCATAGCTCCTATTATGCATTCCCCGTGAAGATTGTCTCGTCTGGAGCCGCTCACGGTTCCAACCTTGCCTCTCCACTCCAATGTCCTAATCTCTGTCTGCGTCTGTCTGCGCCGGGCTGCCGGAGAAGGCTGCGTTCAGGTTCGCTGTTCGTCAGCGAGAGGCTGCGACTGCCGCCGCCCTTCCGTCGGTCAACAGTGGGTGTCTTCGCCGTCGTAAATCACACTCTTAACACAGCTCACTCAGTTGTGTGTGTGTGTGTGTGTGTGTGTGTGTGTGTGTGTGTGTGTGTGTGTGTGTCTTTCACAGGGGGTGTTTGTACTACATGCTTGCATATGTACAGGTATTTATGAACGTGTGTGTGTTTCTGTGTGTGTGTGGGTATACATGTGGGGTTGTGAGTGTGTGTGTGTGTGTGTGCCTCTCTGTGTGTGTGTGCTGTGCGCTGAACCGTTGCCAGAGCGACAGAGTGTTTACGAGCTCGTCTCTCCATCACTCCCTGACGGCGATGATGTATAATTGAGGTCTGGATGAGAAGACACCTCTGATGGAGAGGGAGATGGACGGAGGGCGGGAGACAAGGGAGACCACTGTCTATTTATTCAGACATGTCTCTCTCTCTCTCTCTCTCTCTCTCTCTCTCTCTCAGTGAAGCCAGTAAACATGTTGATTTTTCCCTGGCTCTAACTAAGCTGGTGCATGGAGCTCTTAGAGTAAATGAGCTGGTGTTTGGGGGGGGGTAGAGGGGGAGGGGCTAGAGGGGCGGGGGGGGGGGGGGTAACTGATTTCCCTGATCTTTCTTCTTCATGCTGGAATTAAATGTTGCACTTTTCTTACTTCTTACTTCCAGTGGGTGATTGATTGAAACAGATTAGTTGATCGCTCGGCGGTTAACTCCCTGGAAGCATCACTGTCTCTTTCCTCCTCCTCTCCTACTGGGAGGAGAGAGTTTCCATTAAACCGCAAGAAGACACAATTAAATGATACCACAGACGTACCAATATCAATATCAGTCTCGTCAGTCTCTTGTTCCCAACCTCATTCAACTTTAATCTTTTGTTTCCAACTCAACTCGACTTTTTATTTTCACACTAGAAGGAGCATCTTTTATGCAAAAGCTTGAATCTGATTTTAAAAAATAACCGTTAGAAAGATCAATAAAAAAAATAACCTGATAAATTAAGAGCTCAGCACAGGATTTTTGCAGCATGTATTTAAAAAATGTTTTATTCCCCCTTATTTATTTATTCTTTTATTTATTTTTATTTACTAATTCATTCATTTAATACGTTTTCTTTTTGCTGATTTAAACTGAATTCTTCTTGTTGAAAGTCACTGAGCTCCATCGTCTGTCCTCTCTCTCTGCAGACTTCGTGTCCAGTGAGACAGCCTTCTTGGAGGACTATGTTCTGGGCATGGGAGACACCCTGGAAATGTCATGTGACCTGGAAGACCCCGCCCAGCCCATCGTCTGGTTCAAAGATGGCGCCGGGCTGGTGCCTAGCAACCGGACGCGGCTGGGCCAGCGGCTGCTGCGCATCATCAACGTGTCGTACGAGGACTCGGGCGTCTACTCCTGCCGCCTCGCCCACAGCAACACGCTGCTCAGCAACTACACCATCAAGGTGACAGGTGAGACGCTGTGAACCCGCCTTCCTGAAGAGATGCTGCTGAGGTAGAAGTTACATTACTGGTGTCACAATCTACTAGTAATATAAATATAAATATAAATATAAAAGGAAGAAGTAGCTCATTTTAAAATGTTTCTAAAGCCTTAAAGAAACAGACGTTAGATGAAGGACAAGAGGAGAGAAACTCAAACTAGGTTGTTTCAGTAAATCGTGAAGTGAAAGGAACCTTCTGGAAAAACAGGATAGGAAAGAAAAATCATAATTCTTACAATAATGTGAGTTTGTCTCTTTTTAAACTGTATTTTCAGTGAAATTGCCCTTTAAATGCTGAACTGAACATGTGCCTGTTTGAACCTGGTGGAGACGCTAGCAGGGCTCTGGTGGAAACAGACCCTCTGGCGCTCTGGAATCTGACTTATCTCGGTTTGCCTGCGTGTCTGGCGAACGACGGAGAATCAAATTATTTCCTATCAATAAACACTGTCGAGGTAGAAACAGCGCCGATGTCTTGGCGTGACAGAGAAACAGTGAAAAGGTCGTTTTGGTGGAAAGTCTCTGTTTCGACTCCGCGGCCCGCCGAGAAGACGGGCTGCAGGCCTGCTCCGACGTTACGAGCTCCTAACAGCCTGCCAAGCTGTATGCACACACACACACACACACACACACACACACACACGGCATCACACCGGCACAGACTTCCACCGCCTATCACCCGGCCAAGTTTCACACAGCCCCCCCCCCCTCCTGATACGCAGTCAAAGGTGAAATTCATTACGGTACGGGGGGATAAGTTACGTCTTTAACAAGTGTGTGATGCAAATAGCTGTAATAGGAATGTGGGACGGTGGAGGTGGAGGAGCGAGAGGAGGAGGTGGGAGGGGTGGAGGTGGAGGTGGAGGAGCGAGAGGAGGAGGTGGAGGAGGTGGGGGGGTCAGAGGGGAGTCAGCGGTAGCTTAAAAGTCTGCCTCCCTTTCCCGTAAAGCTCATGGACACCAGCTGAGCCTGTTATTGACAACTAATTAGAAAGCAATTAGCTTGAAACGTTTCATCATTGAAAACAGATGGGTGGCAAGAAATGAGAGAGTTCGCTCTCTCACCAACACACACACACACACACACTCTCACACACTCACACACACAGATGCATGTGTTTGGCTCGGGTCTCTTCCAGGCCCGATCAGAGGTGGACAGCTTCTCCTCCCGGACCTTCGTGTCGGCTCCAGACTCTCCAGGAGAACACGAACACGTTTCTGCACCGATAGAAACAAAGAAATGTCTCGCCAAATTACGTCCAGTGTTTCTTGAAACAACTAAAACAAACGTGCCGGCGGGGTTTCGGTCGCTCTCCGTTCAGAAAGAGTGAAACTGAACAGGAAACAAGTTAATTCATCTCCGCCAGCGTCAGATCTTCACTCGCTTTATGAAAAGTAGCGTTTTAACACCCAATACAGGATTAAATGACTCGTCACGTCAGACCTTTTTACACTATGTGGTGGTAATATCCTGCCCCCCCCTACTCTAAACACACAGCCCATCTAAAACACACATGGCTTATTGTGTTTTCCCTCAAATATTTGAGTAAGGTGTCAGATATTTAGGAGCGGTATCAGATTTAGCACCTGGACGGTTTCCAGCCGGACGAGCAGCCAGCTCATGTTGTACTCACGTTAGAGGCAGGAGGTTGTAATGGAGGAGGATGAAATATGTCTTCTGCTCCGTTATTGAAACTGAACTTTATTGAAACAAGCAAAATTGGATTTGTAGAGAGGCTTTGCAGCTGCATCCCAAACCTCACAGCCACGTCTGGTGCCATCATGGAGAATTATATGTTCACAAATAATGTCTAAATATAAACCAGCCAGCTAGAACCAGTTGACTGTCTGAACCAGGTTGTTGTGGTGTGTCTGTAGATCATTCAGTAACGTTCTCAGTAAAAGTGTTCAGTGTGATCAGGTAGATTTGTCTCCAAATGTAGGTTACTGTGACTCAGTAAACTGTCTTGTCTTTAGCCCTAGTCTCTACTCCAAAACACTCTGAGTTGGAGCTGGAGAAGAGTCAGCTCAGTTAACCTGAACTAACTGGTAGCTAGCTCACTAGCCAGCAGGCTAGTTTAGTTACTGTTAACATGGGACTGCTAGCCACTGCTAACGCTAGCTTCTACTAGATACGTTAGCTAGTGTGCTAATCAGATGTGTTAACAACAAGACAGTGATGGTTAGCTGAACAGATACTATGTTAGCTAGCTAACAAGCTACATGATCTAAACACTAAATCAATCAGATGGATCAGTGATGAAATGATCAGTTCAGTCAGAAATGAACCATGACTATTTTATTCTGTTGAGACGGACAAGTTGAACGTTTAGAAAAGCAATCGCCTAGCTGTGGACCTCCAATATGGCCGCCAGAGGGTGTGTTATGTCACCTGAGCGCGCTGTATTGTCTTGTGTACATGTTAGAAGTAAGGGACTGTGATGTCAGGTAATGGAGGCTGGCAGCTCCTCCAGTCTGGTAGTCTGGTAGTCTGGTAGTCTGGTCGTGGCTCTGCCGGGGGATCGTGGTGTCAGACATTAGAAACAGAAACCGACTAGTCAGGAGTTTCAGCAGTAGTTTAACTCGGGGGGGTTGAGGTAACATCTGGCTCTCGTTACCCAGACCTGAGGAACTGAACCAGAAAACTTCGAGGTCACGAAGAAAATAATTACCAAGCCGCCGTGGAAATGTGTGATACAGCGAATCTGAACAGGCGTATCTGAGGCCCAAGAGTTATTGGACGCCAAGTGTCAGCGAGAGTGAGCGTCAGTGTGTGTGTGTGTGTGTGTGTGTGTGTGTGTGTGTGTGTACAGTACGTATGCACACACTCACACGAGCGTGTCGCACCAACAGCAGCGCTAATAACTCTCATTTGTAAAGTCTGTGGAAATGTTTGGGTTGCAATCTGAAAGACTCGCCACGCTGCAGAGGACTGTAGAGGCATTCATGGGCTTTTCACGTGTGTGTGTGTGTGTGTGTGTGTGTGTGTGTGTGTGTGTATTTGTTAGTGTACACACACACAATCTAATCTCCACCGGTCGGTCAGCATGTGCAAAATTTCCTCTGTTTTTCCTCTTGTCTTGCACAACATCGTTTCCCGGGTTCAAGCTCTCCAGATGTAATTTCTGGTTATCAGATGGGAAACAAAGTTCAAGTAGTCTGAAGAATAAACACGTAAACACGGTTTAGTGATTCAGACTGGAGATACATGGTTTATTATGTGCTGCAATACATCCGGCTAAATGTCTGTTCCTCTCTTCTTTAAAGATTCTCTGTCGTCTGGCGATGATGAAGATTATGATGAAGATCCGGAAGATGCAGGTAATGCAAACGGTGTGTTCTTCATCTCAATCACTCATTCTTCTTTAAAGCGTAGGTAGATAGAAAGACGCCGCTCTGAAGTCAGACTCAGACCTTGCCCAAACTTTATCAAACCTTTTCACAAGACAGACGGCGAGTCCATTTGGTGTTGTTGTGGTGGAGGAATTTCTTCTTCACGTTGTTTGTGTCCAGTCACCCATCTTGTTCCTGGGCCGGTGTTGTGAGCAGGACCGTCGTCTAGCAAGGTGCTTTTATATTGAATTATATCTCGTTGGATTTATACGACTGGTGGGATCTACCAGTGCAGCTTTATGACTATAATTGGTATTTTATGACTGGCGTTGGAATTCTGCGACTATCCGTCTTGTTATAACCACTCAGTCTCTTCCTGCTCAGACATAAAAGCTCGTCTCCAGAGCGCAAAAACTAAACGTCACAATCGCACAGATCAAAAGCCGGCGGTTCTCCGGCGGGTAGCGCCACCCGGGGCTCCGGTCTGATGTGAAGCTGTTTTGGCACTCGGAGTCGTGCTGAGTTCAGGAGCAGGTGAACAAAGAGCTTCTGCTGCCTCGGCACTCCTTTACAAGAGACGGGGGGAGGCTCCGCCCCCTCGGCGGGCGGACTGACGCCCAGCCAGACGCCACAACCAGCTGCCTTTGTTTTACCGTGCTGAGGTAGACAGAGAGAGATGAAAGGATAGAGAGAGAGATAGATAGATAGATGGATGGATGGATGGATGGATAGATAGATAGATAGATAGATAGATAGACAGACTAAGACTTTAAGCTTTCTACTTTTACATTTCCATTCACTTTACGAGGTGACTCTCCTCCAGAGCACCAATAGAACAGCAGTAGAACAGCAGTAGAATCAGCAGTAGAACAGCAGTAGAACAGCAGTAGAACAGCAGTAGAACAGCAGTAGAACAGCAGTAGAATCAGCAGTAGAACAGCAGTAGAACAGCAGTAGAACAGCAGCAGGACGAGCTTCCCGCTGTGAGTCTCTCTGGGTAATAAAACCTGAAAGCGTGAAGTGTTTTCTAAGCGGGCCGGAGCGCCGCCACCTCTGGGTTTTTCCCTGAAAGATCCCAGAATGCCGGTAAACGTCCTCCAGACTTAATCTGTGGATGTGAGTCTACCTCCTGACATACGAGGTTCCGCTGTCCCGGCCGAGGGAGAGAGAGGATTAGCCCAGAACCGGTAAACCCCATATCACTGCTTAATGTCCGCTAAGCCGGCACTAATTAGCCGGCTGCAGGGAGAAGGAAGCCATGTGACGGAGCCAGGCGGGTCGCCGCCGCCGGGCAGGTCGCCGCTGTCACCAAGCAGGGGGGGATAATGGAGATGTGGAGCAAGACAGAAAAACAGACTAGAAAACACTGATGACAGGGAGAGGGAGAGACATGGGATATGAGGCGAGCAGTCAGTCAGACAGACAGACAGTCAGACAGACAGTCAGTCAGACAGACAGACAGACAGGCAGACAGACAAGGCAGACAGACAGGAAGCCAGGCGTTCATTCACTCTCCTCCTAACCTCCAGTCCTCGCTCAGCTCTCTCCCAAGGCCTTCTGGGAAAAGGCAATAGAAGGCAGACACCCGGCAGCCAGAGCAGTTCTGGAGACGATGTGACTGACCAGTTGGTCAGACTGACCCGGGGTCAGCACACAAACTAGATCACTGATCGGCGTTGAGTCGACGACCATGTGAGGCTTTGAAACAACGTGACACGTCCTCGTCGTTTCATCTACTGAGTCTTAAACCTTCTTAAGAGAAGTGATAAATCTGTGCAGGCGGTGAGATCATTCGTTCTGCCTCATGTCAAGATGTTGGAACGTCTAGAAAATCTTTCAAACAAATGCAGTGAAACAGAAATACAACGTTGTATTGACTACAGGATGAAACCGACGCTCCCTCTCCCTCTCAGCTCAACACGGCGATGAGATGCATCATTTTCCAAAGTTTCATCAAAATCCAATCAGCTGTGGCTGAGCAGACGCCCCCCCCACCATGATAATGACTTACTACAGCGAATATGTTCTTTGCAGTGTAGTAGTGCAGCCTGTGTCAAGCGAAGGGGGGAGGCAGGGTGTAGGGGGGGGCGGGGGGGAGGGGGGGAGGAATGTTAACAGAGCCTAATCTGTGCTGCGCTGAGCTCCCGAGCTATGCAGCCTCCTTGTTTACCCTGGCAGGAGAGCAGAGCGCCGGACGCCGGGCCGCGCTACGCCGCCGCCGCCGCTCCGCCGCTCTGTTTGCCTTGAGTCCCCGCAGGCCCTCCGGGGCAGCGCCTTCAAAGGGCCCCAGTGTAATCTGTAATGAAATCTGCCTGTGTGCTCGCAGGCGTCAGG